>OW679197.1:52822124-52900136 GCA_940337035.1 Agriotes lineatus
CGATTTGTGCAAACTACGATTAAATATACAGCTGAAAAAGAAATTACAACCAGAAATAATACAAAAATACAACATTGAATCGATTACAGACAAAACCACTAGAGATCTATACTCGAGTCGATTATCTCAAAACAATGCAGGCGACGACGTGGGAATTAATGGGATATTAATGCCAAAAGATGTATTTTAACCAGGAGGTAATAGAACTAGCCCGAAAGAAGAGTGAGGCATACTTAAAGTATCTAAATAACCGAACAGCACAGGAAAGGACTATATACACTGCAACAAGAAAGCAAGTAAATGCGCGAATCCGTGAAATTAAAAAAGACTACTGGACGCAATTTACCAAGGATATGGAACACGACCTTTATGGTGCACAAAGAAGAGTGACAAGTGTAAACGATCACGTACAGACACAAGCAATTGATGAAACATCATGAGTAGATTATTTTAAGAATGTATATACTGACAACGATACAAAAACACTGCAAATATCACGAAATGGCCAACGACCAGGGCCGTAACTAGGTATAGGCAGAGTAGGCCCCCGCCTACAGGCGCAAGCGACCAGGGGCGTCAAAATGGCAGTGGGAAAAAATATTTCTTTCATACTAATGAAACAAAAACAAATCAAGGAGTGGGAAATTTTACGGACAAATTAATTTGTAATATTAAAGATTTTACCCTAAATAATATAATCATGGGAGTTGCTCCAAATCTGGTCGACACATTACATTCCATGCTAACGATCATTTTCTAAATTATAACAAATTACGAAGTTTCTAAAGTCAATTATATGTCAAGACAGGGTGTGTCACACAGGCTTAATATCAATAGAGAGACCTCTTACAAATTATCTTTATTGAACAATATACTTAAAAATTTGCAACAAAAAAAGGAAGGAAAACTTGTACCTAAAATAAACATTAATACATTAAACTTTTAAGGTTAAGTGACAGGTACGAAAAGTACCTTTAAGTATTATTATTATTTATCTTTTGTGTTCATATGATACTAAGCATAATCATGTGAACTTATTATTTAGAATTGCGTTTTATGTTTTTTATTCGAATTCCGATTATTTTTGTGTTTCTAATAACACTGAAATAGTAAAAGAAAGCGCTTAGTAATGCAAATTACATTAATTCACAAAGAAAAAGAAAATTTTCATTCGGTGGTATACGAACTCGAGTTCCTAGGGGGAATCTGATTTGTAGGTAAACGCCTTATGCGTGGACAAGGAATGCGAGCAAACTGCGTCCGACCGACAACAATAAAAACGTGACAGACCCAGACAGGCAGACACGCAGGCCGAACACGCATCATACCTTTATAATAAAGCACAACACTACATGCCATGTTAAACCGGTAAAAGTACCAAGGCTTTATTCAACTGTTTACTATTTTCCGGTTTTGGTAAATCAACTTTTCATTACTTTTAATAGGGTTATTATCGCAAAAAACAGTTATTTATTATGACTATTGGTTGTGTTTTTTAAAACTACGAGCAGAAGTATATTTCATCTAATAATAAAGAAGGTTTAGTACTGGCTTGCTAAATGCGCCCAAACGCTACGTTTAACCACACCCTTACAAATCGATTTTCCGTCTTCGCCGCCCGATGCGCACCTCACACTAACGCGCGAAACTTTAAATGCGGCATGCGCCGCAGGCTACAGGTGGTTTATATATAAAGAAATAATATATGTTTGGTTGTATTCATAATATATTATGTACTCCCGTTATTAGAGTTATTGTTTTATATTTTTGTCTTTTTATCTAATTTTATTTATATTTTATTTTGTGTTAGACGCGTTTCTGTGTTATGTTAAAATTCAAATGCCGATGATTTTAAAATGTATCAAAGTGGTGGACGCGACTCACACATTACCACAATGCGGTGGTGGGGTGCAAACATTGTAAGTGTAAGCCCTCCTTGGCCCATTGGCGGTGGCAGGCAGTTAAAAAAGAAGAAAAAATTACTAACTTGCGTAATGATAACAATAATTGTACTGACCGGGGTTGGCCGTCCCCCTGGCACCTTCAACTTCAACTATTGTTGCAACCCGTATAAAATTAGTAAGTATCCGATGCCTACTGATCTTTTACATAACAGCACTTACTTTAAATCCGTTAATCCGCTCGGCTGCTACCCGCTGCAGAACAACTAGGCGGAGCAACATGTTTTCACTCTCCTTAATTATCATGTAATCATCCATCACGGGAAAGAACCTCTGGAATCTATTGTTTGCTGTAGTTTCCAAAAAAAAACTACCAACATGATGAAACCAACTAACATGTGCGTTCTACAGTAGCTATCATCTGACGCATTAACTAGAAATACGCATAGCACCGCATTGTTGCAACTCATCCTATTATAATTAATTATTGCTTCGAATAATCGCATACGTCAATAAGTCCGAAAAATAGGACGCTTTGACAAACATACGTCGTGTCAGTGCAAGAACTCCAAACATTCTGCCCCGATTGGAATTCTATCCTTGACCAGCACACATTCTTCGACGCGGTACATTAGTTGCACCTCTACTTTGGTTCTATTTGCCAATATTGCATTATATTTTAGGGTTAAACATTTTCCAGAAATTGTAAGCATAGTAACCAAAACTTACAAATAATGCACCTTTACAAATATTTTAACCTTAGTATATATTATTTTAACAGTTACTTGTTTATTTTTAAAACTTTCAAATTAAAATTGTTGGATTTAGTTTTGAATACCTACCTATTTGTTTTCAATATACACCATACATACTGAAATAAATGCAGAAGTCCCTAAAATTAGTATTATATGTCTATCGTTAGTGTACTGAGGGGCGCAAAAATGTTGGCTTGTCTATAGTAACATTTTGCTTAGTTGCGGCCCTGCCAAAGACAAACAAAACTAACAAACAAAACTAACAAAAAAAAATAATAGAATCAGTAAATAAACTAAAAAACCGAAAAGCGCCTGGACCAGACAAGATTCCAACTGAATTACTTAAATATGGAGGTAACAATCTGTTTATAGAGCTAACGAAGCTTTTCCAACTTATATTAGACATCGGAGTAATACCAGCTGAATGGAAGTACAGCATAACAATTCCCGTATTTAAAAAAGGAAAACCCTGAAAATTATAGAGGTATAACCTAGCTCAATTCCACAATGAAACTATTTACCAACGTGATGAAAACGATTATAACCAGTAAAATTCGTTTAAGCGAAGAACAACAAGGTTTCCAAAGGAATAAATCTACAATGGATGCCATATTTGTTATACGCCAACTTAAGCCTAAGTCCCACTGTAAAAATTTGTATAAATTGGTTTTATAATTTTTTTTATAAAAACGTGGTGACGTCACGCCCCATCAAAATATTTTTAAGCCATGTCCCACTGTCAATATTTGGTCCAAAGTTTTTATAAAAACCAGATCAGCTGTTTGAAGTAACACTGAAAGGTGAGGTTAGATTGTAGGGTTTTGATTTAAATAGCCGCCTCTTTGGTAAGCCTTTTATTATACTGTTGCATTCCTTATTGCAATGAAAAAGTTAAGTAAAGTGTATATAGAATATTGACTAGTTCTCATAATGGTCGATTAACGCACCAGTTTATTCAATAGACCACGTGCCAGTCATTCTATCATTTTTTTACAATTATAACGTAACCTCAACACAACAGCTTCCCAGGAAGTGGTGGCTAAGAATGAGGTTAAAAATGTTGAGCGTGAACGTTTTAAAACGGAAGGTTCGCGCGCCTTTTAAAATTCTCAGTAGGCTGGGCTTAGCCATCAACATCCAATGGAATGCCTGATCTCATCAAAATTATAGAAATCGTTCTATTCCAAAAATGTTTATAAAACTATTTTATCCGCAAACGTCACAAAAGTGACAACTTATGTGTCTTTATTGACAAGGTAAAAGTGTCACTTTATCTGCCTAAGCAGATAAAATAGCGATTTTTGCTTACTTTATCTGCCTAAGCACACAAAATCGTTGCTGTCTTTCTTTCTTTCAATGTTTGTTCGCTATCTTCTCCGAAGATACTGGACCGATTAAATTGTATGATAGCTTAAAATTTTGCTAATTTTTAGACTTAGATCGTAGGCCGGTTTTTATTTACAAAAAGAGTACGAAAAAGTTTTAATTAAAATAAACCTTTAAGCAGCGGATCGGAGCATCTGTCGCCGTGGGTTATGGTGTGACAGCTGCTGTGACCGTGTGCTATTAGCTCGGCTGATTCAGTATGTTCATATCATTACAGTACCGCGTTATTTGAACAACAGAGGTTGGCGCAGGGGTACAGTGCTCGCCTGTCAAGCGGGTGGCCTGGGTTCGATTTCCGGCCGATGCATCCTTTTTTTTTTAAATTTATATTAATGAAATTTACCTGAATACGTAAAATAGTATATGTTATTCGGAGTAAAAGTGACTTTATGTGGCTTAGCTGAATTATCTGCCTCATTAACGTTCGGTTAAATAAACTTCAGCTTCGCCACATAAAGTATCACTTTTACTCCTAATAATATAATCTACTATTACGTGACGTCAACAAAATACAGACGCCGTCAACGTAAATTTCGTTGACGTCATTTTTTGTAGAACTGCGGGCTGTTACACTATCAAAATTCTGTTTATAAAACTGTTTATAAATAAAAAAAATTACAGTGGGAGCCGGGCTTTACAGAAAAGGCTATTGAGTATAATAAACCACTATATATGTGCTTTATAGATTTAACGAAGGCCTTCGACAGAATTATACTAAAAGATCTATCAGTAATATTAGAAGAATAGGACGTACCCATGGATATAATAACAATTATCAAAGAATTAAACACCCACACAAAAACAAGAAGAAATCCTTTTTAAGGTAGTTATGGATAAAATTATTGTAAAGGTTAAGAACACAAGTACAGGATATCGCATAAGTAACGAAGCACTTAAAATAATATGTTACGCCGACGATGCCGTAGTTATGTCAGAAGAGGAAGATAACCTGCAAAGGCTAGTGCACAATTTTTATCTAACAGCTAAAAAATTTAACATCGAGATATCTATAAATAAAACAAAATCGTTAGTAATTTCCAAAGAACCACAACGATGCAAAATAGTTGTTGATAATAAAACAATTGAACAAACCATGACTTTTAAAGTTGTAGTTTTGTTTACGACTGGATTATGAATTGAAAACGTGGGAGGTAAAATTTCTTCAGTCATTTAAGATTATGTAGATGACTTTTAAATATTTAGCGACAGCCAGTTAATAAAGAAGCTAAAATTATGTAGTGGCGTAACTAAGATTTTGCTCTGGGGGGTGTACTGGGAGAGTGATCCTGATCAACCTTACAAGAAGATTTAAAAAAAAATGAATGTACCATAAAGTATAGTTGATTTCATTTCTACGGGACTTGCCTTGATTTAACTTCTTAGCAGTATAGACCACCTAGTTACATTTAAGAATTTAGTTTTTGCTTATTAATCAAAAGAAGTCAGTAGTAATTAAAACAAAATTGCAAGATAATGCCTGTCCTTGCACTAACTCTAACCTATGAAAATGTTAAATGTCATTTTAACTGTAAAAAAATAGTTAAATCTGCAAGTCCTATAGAAATGAAAGCAACTATACTGTTTATTTATAAACAATAAAATCATTACAATTGTAATACAATTTATAGTAGTAATTCAAGTTTTCTTGGTTTTTTTGCCAACTCGTTTATAATTAATTTCATCTACGTTCACCTGCAGTTTTCTGTGAATGGAGAGCATTGCCAATCCATTCAGCCTATATTGCGATGTTGTATTTCGGAGGTAAGTCTTAATTCTGTTTAAGGTGGAGAAAGATCTTTCAGCTGTTGCAGTTGACAAAGGAATCGTTGCAAGGATTTATAGCGCAACGATAAGCATATGCATGTATCAGTGAACACGGGCTCAAATCCCACTGGCTGCAATGTTTTTTTTTTAATTTCCAAATTTATGTAATTCGCATTACTAAGTGTTTCTGTATTATTAGCAGCATTAAGGTATTTTTCTGCTCCTGTAACTAAAATGGCATTTAACATACTAACATATACGTCGCTAAATGACTTTTTAAACTTGCCTTCATAACCAGTGACTAAAGAACCTCTTAGTCACGGGCCGAAGTTGGCAACGACGTTTTAGTTAAGGAGGGGAAGTTAGGTTCAAACAGTATTTGCTTTATTAGCCACAGCCAAAACTAAAATCAAGTTAGTTTTCAACAGTCAACTTTGACGTTTGTCAAGCATAATTTAACCTAACATAAAATTCACAGTCTTAATAAAATTGTCTAAATTTGTGGCCGTAGAAAAAAGTATATAACACATTAATATAAACTCGTCTAGACACTCGTTTATTGAACACTGGCTGCGCTACGCGCCGCTAGTGCCTACAAAAGCTCTTGACTAAAGTGGCGTTTATAAAACTTGTTACATAATATACTATTTTTATCTGTTTTATAGAGAATTTTGAAGACTTCCATAATTCGATCTAGCAAAAGTTGTTTTTCTTGTAGCTCGCTTTCTGTACTCCAGACGTTGAAAACATTTTCTTTTGTAACTTTTATTTTAAAAATGCAAAAATTATTTTAATTAGAATTAGACCACCTATGTGGTGCTCTCGAAAGTTAATCAAGACATGTCGTTATGTTAAAATAATACAATATAAGCAAATAATTACATATTATGCGTAGTAGAATGTAGAATAAGGTTTTGTACATGCAGTCACACTGTCACACTATTTTGTAATAATCAATATACAGAATGCAGCAGGCTACTTGGATCATTGCAAAAGCAAGGAGAATATGCATGCGGCCGTCGTGGTATTTTACAAACGATCAATCAATGTACGATAGCGGTAGGTCGTTAAGATCATTATAAATACAAGGTATATATTCGATTTTTTAATTTTTTAAATACAATTACGGCTACATATCGGCACGTAGTATAAGCCTTGCATCAGGCCAATTTTGACAATTTTTTTTTATATAAGAACTAGCTACTATCGTGTAGGGTAGCAAAAGTGTTTTAAATTGAACAAATTCTACCGGGATAGTGATTGTAGTCAAAAATACCATAGTAGTGGAACAATTAAGCTCTCAAAATCGGTCTGTGATGTTCTGCTGATTGTTGCAATGGACGACTGTATCAGCGATGAGCCCAAAGCAGTTGATGTATATGTAATATCAGTGGACCCGCTCCAACAGTTGTTAAAAATTTAAGTTAGTTGATCGCCACTGTTGTATTACATTGTTTTAAAAATGGAAACATTTTTATCATTAGAATAAGGCTACCTATGCTGTGGGCTAACATGCTAATAATTCTAATGTTTTGATTGATATAGGTGAGAACTATGAAGTAAATGCTGTTACAATCTAGTAGACATACAACATTCCCAGATTGGGCGCAATTCGCATTATTTGGACTAAAATCGTTAATATTACAAAGCAGTTTATTTGTAAAATTTGCCACTTGTTTATATGTTTTTTATTAGTACGAAAGATTTTTTTCAGTGCCATTTTGGCGCCCCTTGCCGCTTGCGCCTGTAGGCGGAAGCCTACTCGGCCTATACCTAGTTACGGCCCTGCGATATTGCACGTAGCTAGCGCACCCATTGCTGTCTTATATCGAAGATTTTGTGAATTTTGGCATTTCCGGTATAATTCGTTGAGATCGGATTATAAAAATGGTCGAGTCCGAATTCCGAATGTAATTATTGATATTCAATTACACATTACTAAAATCTAATTTTATATTTTTTGTTTAAGACGAATTTTAGTTATTCCTAATGCCTCTGGGGGGTGTTCCGACACCCATATCACCCCCCGTAGTTACGCCACTGATTCATATGGAATAATAAGTAAATTAATCTCGAAGCAAAAGCTAAGATATATAAAACTTGCGTGCGACCTATTATAACATATGGAATAGAAACTCGAGCAGACACTTCAACAACAAAAACAGCTCTACGTAGCACAGAAATGAAAACACTAAGACAAATAACAGGTCAGACACTACACGGCAGAATCCGAAGTGAGAACATAAGGCAAACATGCGATGTTTAAGATATGGTCCGATGGGGAAGAAAACGTAGGAAAGAATGGAACGAGCATGTTACGAAGATGCCGAACAACCGATTACCCAAAATAGCAAGGGACAATAAACCGGAAACTGTAAGATTACCAGGAAGACCACCGAAGAGGTGGCTGGATAACAGGACTTCAACATCCCAAGAAAATAATTAAATTATTGGTACTAGGGTACCAACATTGAGTCGATGCTGACCCGAAGAAAATAATTTTTAGGAAAGAAAACAAGTGGGATAAAATTAATTAAAAAATTCAAGGTGAAATAGTTTTTTACATTATAAAGATCTAATTTCTAAAATGCTGTTATATTTTTGAAGTAGCATATGAAATGCGGCATTTTTTACTTCTTAGTGGATACATTAACTTTGAACAATACGTCTCGTAAGTCTTATTATGTAAATAATTATTTGCCCATTTTATTCAGTGAACATGAAACTCTCTTAATATCTCAGTTAGTCGCTTATGCAAGAGCACTATCTGCCAAAACAGAAATCTGGTTCCTCCTTATAGTGTTGGTCGAACTGAAACTTAACTTTAAACAATGCACAAAAAAGCCGAATTGTTTACATCATCTATTGACTTCAAAACACCTATAAAAACACAAAAAACCAAAAAATGCATAAAAATACAAAAAACATAATAGAAAGTAGAATTACAGTTCTCAAACAACCTACGTGCGTCATAGATTGAAGCTACTCGCAGGCGTGTTGCAAACATACACGAACAACGTAAAATTTCACCAAAAATAACCTTAAAATAATTATCTTTTAAAAGAAGGCAAATGTCAAAATGTCTTTAACAAAACTGGAATGTTAAAATTACCTGAAACCGGTACTTATTAGAATTGCTATTAAACATATTCCTGCGCGTTTCCAAAAGCCTGCAGTTAAACTCAACTTTATCACGCCCTGCAAACATTTTACCTGGAACTGTCTGCTGCATACCCTTGGAAACGGCACGCCTCGATTGCATCACCCGCTCCTGGCGGACAATATGCTGGCAACCACTGATCGCGTGCAGGTCTCGTAAGGACAGTTGAATTGGCTTTTCTCAAAATTGACACTTTAAATACAGCATACATGTACACTCAGAAAATGCTTTTGTCGAACTTGCAAACGCTGTCTCGCTGCACTTTATCACTGTTTAGAGCAAACTTTGGCTGCCAGGTTCTTTTAAGCTGCTTCAAATTAACTTACACCTCCCTGGGAGAATTCACGTTCCAATCTAACAAACCCATGCAGCTCTTAGAAGAGGCTACGTGCGACTGCTGCCTTCTTTGTTAAATTTGCAACAGTTGAAAATCCCCGCATCTCGCGTACAGCGTGTTTCTTGCTGCACCCGCTAAAACTAAAATTCACAATACACGTCCAGCGCAGGGCCGGCCTTGCAAGCATTTGCTTACATAAAATACAATATTAAATCTAATAATAATAGAACATAGGAAATACAACTTGGCTTGTACATTTAAACATGAAAATAAACATTATTGTTAAGGGATCCAGCTGACCCGTTACACATAGCAAAATTTTCGGAATTAAACAGCAAAATTATTTTTTACATTCCATAAAAAAAATTTCAAAATCCATCTTAGAAGTTAAGTAAACTATTACGAAACTATATTTTTCTGAAAAAAATTTAAGATATATTTTTTTCTCTTCTGCTCTTAGCTTTTAAATAGGAGTAAATTTTTTCGCAATTTATGTATGTATGAACCTTTAGTTAACCCGAAGAATTTTATTGAAAACCCGAAGCCCGAAGAATGATTGCCAAACCCGAAGTCTTCGGGTTAAAATGACGGTGTTGGCAACCCTAATTGGGACAAACAGGCCTTTGGCCTAAAACAAGAAGAAGGAGAAGAAGAACAAGGCAGTCCAATTTTAAGCACACATAACCTCGATTTTATCAATTTCCAATTTTTTATATTATATTTTAGCAACATTCCTTTATTTTGAAATTGTAAATATTTCAGAAGCACCCGACATCGTCGGTCGTCCAAAATCCTCGGCACGGCCCTGCGTCTTATCAACATTATTTATCAAATTTCGTTTCCGTTTAATGGATTTCAGATGTTCTCGGATTATTAGATTCGTGAAAAGCGAAACAGGTTGAAAGCAGCCCGCGACGTGTAGCTCCCAAAACCAAACCAATTAAAAAGTGGAGGAGCACCGCGCGGCAGTCCTCGAGGAGGCACGGCGGCATCAAAAATGACGCCTAATATCATCAATCGGCTCTTGCTTAACAAAACATCCCTTAATTAAATTATCATCCACCTGTATCGTTTTGAAGCGTCGCGACGGGGCGCGCGCGGCTCGATGCGCGGAAACTTCATTCAGCGGCCGAGAGTCGGTTCCTGTCAGTCCACCACGAGCTCTCGAGAGAAGTGCGCGTGTGAGCTGCGATACGAAGACGGCGTGCTGCAACTCGTGTGCAGTTAATGCGCTCTGTCGCTACCGAAAAGTGCAACCGACCCGCCGGGAGGGCTTTGCGTAAACCGCAGGCCACACTTTAAGTCATGTTCTGCAAGAAAACCGCCAAGGAGAAATAGCCGCCAGCGGGATTTACTTGTTGGTGAGTCCTTTTCGCAAAGCTCGCTTTTGGGGGTAAATTTGGGGCATCCCAGCATCAGGCCTGTTTGTTATTGAAGCCTCTTATCTGTAAATCTTTTATTTACAAAGACTTGCAATTCTGAGACGACCTACTATCTTGTAGCCTTTTATGGTAATCACATTTGAGCAAATCGGGCCTTTGTTAGCATACCCATGCATTATAACAGAATGCGAGGTGCATTTGTTTATTTTCCTTCCTCCAGTAAAGACGTCTTTTTACAACCTCCTATAGGTAAAAATCAGCTGAAGTTTTTGAAAGTGGAAAAACTACTAGCAACGCCACAAGGATCCAACGTGCTTTTGTTTTTCCACTTTTCTATTCTCTGATCGTCCCAAGTTGTGAAACTGCCAGTCCCAGTCATGATTTTAGCCTTTAACCAAGAAGAGTAAATAATAAATCGCAGCTCTTACCTGGCGACCACTTGAAAGTCTCTTTATCTCCAGCTGTTAAAAGTCCTAGGAAGACTTCTGATTGCAAGGGCACCGACTGACTATATCATTGCTGTAGCCAGACGAGCTTTTGTTACGATACATACACTTTATAACAAAAAGGATGCAAGATGCATTTTTGTTGTGCTTGCTTCACCCCGTTAAAGCGCGCTTTCACAACGTACCATAGTAAAATCCACTATAGTCTCGAAAAATCCACATAGAAAAACCACTAACGACGCCACAGCCACAAGGATCCAACGTGCTTTTGTTTTTTCCTCCATTTTCCGATCGTCCTGGGCTGCAAAGGCCGCAAATGTGAGACCGCCAGTCCCAGTCATGATTTCAGCCTTTTAATGAGGAAGACAAAATGGTAAATCGCGCCGTAATTTGCATTTTGAAAGGAGTAATCGCCGGGCTGCCGTTTATCAATGCTGCATAAAATTCCAATTCCATTGTGCTCCGGTGCGTACCTGCAGGTGTAGGATTTAATATCAGCAGGCGAATTATCCTGCGGAGGTTCGTAATTGCTCAGAATAATAGGGTAATTAGGTTCGCTGGCAAATAAACACCCGGCTAACCACTGCAATTTCGTGTAACTGCGCTGGTTCTTTTCTAAACCACGATAGCGCGTATCAGATCCGTCGAGGACGATTATTGACTGCATCCTGCACCGCAGGTTTTTGACGCTGAGAGGTTAACACTCCGAACGGTTGCTTACGGAAATAAGGAAGTCTTCGGAGGAATCTGAGGTCGAATCAGGAAGTCGGTGGTTACTTGGGCGGTTGGGTTAACTCGTGTCAGTTTGGAGAATTCTCGGTTTTATGTACGGCGGTTTCGAGGAACAGCTGGTGTACAAATGCGCATTCTTAAACGTGCAACGTGCACCATAAGTAGCTGCGGAAAGTGTGGTGATGCGCTTCTTGTGGCACCAAGCGAAATTAATCGCAAATATTGACTGTTCTGTTATTATTATGTCTAGAAGAAAACAGTTTGCGAGAACAACGCAAGAGACAAAACAAAAACTGAAAATCACCTTTGGTTTTCCGGAAAATGGAAATATTTCTATTCATTCATTTGTTTTTCAAAATGTCGAAAAACAAAGTAGGGATCCTTAATGCATTGTTTTACGTAGATTAATATGTGGATTGTATGATTAGAGTTACGACGATAAATAGGACAATAACGTTAAAGTCCGGCCAATGACAGTAATTGCAGATTTTGATATCGTCATTGATATCGTCAATAACCCCGTATAATGGGCAATGATGTTGTAAACAACATATAGTCCGGGCATTATCGGTATTCCCCGAGTAGGTGTGGCAAGTCTGCAACGAGTTTGTGTTCTGTGGAGTTTGTGCCAAACGTCAGAAATGAAATATACCTTGTAAATGCTATGGGTAGGTACTTATCGTGCAATAATAACGTTGTAAACCAATAGTTTTTAAGTATTTTTATAAGGAAACGACGTAAAGTGCTATCACTTATAGCCATTATAGGTCAGTAATGACATTGCCCGGTCATTAACGTGAATGGCCTCTTAACGCGAGGGAGAACGCCACTGAGAAAAAAGTTGTACAATGGAATACTAGACTACAATAATACACATAGAATATATGTAAAACTGCCGAATACTTAATAATACTCGAGGAATACACGCAATACTTGATAATACTGAAGAAGACTTGGTAATAATAATACTCAATAATAACTGGTAATACTTTGAATACTGTTATCGTGTTATTTAAAATTTAAATTTATTCTCTACACTCTAGTCTTCATATCCATGAAACTTATTGTGAATTTTCTGGCAATACAAATTATAGTATCTATAGTAAACATTTTAATCTATTACGTACATAATATAGCTTATTGCCCAATAAAAAACAATTGTTTTGAAGTACTTCTCTTTGAAATCACTTTGTCGATAGAATATATTTATAAAATATGGAAGATACTGTTTTATTTCTCATCATTTATATTTAGAATAACGCTACGTAAAAATGTAAATATAGGTAAGTATAATGAAAAAAATAAACAATCTTTGGTCAAGAGAAACTAACATTCTTGTGTTACTTAAAAAAACCGAAATACTAGAAGCAATAGGTATATTAAAAAAACAACACTGTGGTTTTAAGTAACTGAGAAAGTACATAATCGGTCAAAATCGAGGTCAAAATTGATGGATTAGAAAAAGCTAGTAGCGAGAACAGTACAAAAACGTGATTTTATATTAGTTGAAAAATATGACAAAATGTACAAAATAGTGAAAATTCAATTTCTTTTAATTTTCTTAAATTTTGTATCAAACTTATTTTCAAAGAAGATATACTCCAAACATCTCCATGGGTCCATAGAATATAAACTTTTTTAATCACTTTTTGAATGTCTCCATTGCTAGAGTTAGACGATTGAAATGAGTCCAAATTTTGTTTCGAAAAAGCTATTGAATAATCGTTAATTCAATTTTTTCAAAAATGCTACCAATATACCATCCGTCATTATAATAAATAGCATGGTATTGTTACAGAAAATTATACAGGGTGTTTTGGAATTGCACGACACTATTTTAGTAGTGTGTTTTCCAGCACGAAATAAAAACAAAAAAGTTCATACAAACACGGGACCTAAACGTTTAAACCAAAATATGTTTTTCAAAAATCTGGAAAACGCCTGTAGGTATTCTAATGAAATTTGCTGTAGGTTAGTATTTCATACAGTGGCATTGTTTGGCCAAAATAAATTGAATTTATTTTCACCAGTGACATGCAGCGGGTCAACCTCAGTTACCTTATTTTAGAAAAATCTGGTACGCCACTGTTTTTTTTGCCAATACGACAAGTTTTTTAGCTTTATCCATTAAAACTATACAAAAGATGTAACTTTTATTTATTGATAGAATAAACCTTTTTCGAGAAAAACGGTAAAATCTGTAACAGCAACTTCGTTCATTGGACGTTACATCAGTTACCTTATTTTAGAAAAATCTGACACGCTACTGTTTTTTAGCCAAAAGTTTTGTAGTTATTGTAAGATTGTTTGTTTTTAAATAATATTTTTAAAAAGTTCTTCAAACTGTTTTTAAAAACAAAGCCGTTTAGGTCCCATGTTTGTATGAACTTTTTTATTTCGTACTGGAGAACACATTCGTAAAATAGTGCCGTGCAATTCCGAAACACCCTGTATATATCTTTAAAAACTGACCCGGAAAGGGGTGATCTTTAACTCTGATATTTCCATCGGGGCCTATTTTTTCTGGATATTGAATAACCAGCAAAGGGCAGATTTTTTCACTATTTTTACCGATTTATTCAAATTCAATTTTACTAATGGCGATGATAGTAACTTGTTTTTATATTTTTTATATTCATTTGTATCAATATAATATGTGAATGATAACATATCGTCAAAACCTTCTTGCGTTGAACTATCACTTTCTGGGTAATTGTTTCCAATGCTATTTTTTATCGGAACTTTAAAACATTTTATAAATTTGAACATCGTTGACATCTTGACAATTTTCCAAGTCAAAACACGGGTCAAATCGCTTTTTGGATTATAGCTTCTATTCATCCAATATTAATTTAGAAAATTACATTTGCCTACTTACTGCCTTTAGATCTTTTTTGCTGTGTATAAAGAGCTTCAAACGTAATTATATGTTCTATTGCCATATCATCGAGATATTCAAAACGATCAAAGCTTTACCAGTTCCTGATTCAGTTCCTAAAGGACTACCGACTTTTCGAACGAACACATATTCATCTTGTAAAACATTGATAGCATTTTGTACAATTTTTATTTTTTGTTTTTGGCTTAATGGTTTTCAGACTAAAATTAACCACTGCAAAAAAGGTAGAAGTTGATTTAAATACTTAGTCGAAAGAACTAAATTCTTGGGATTCATATCTTTTAATTGTAGGCTTTGTATTACTGAAACTATTATGTGGACATTAATGCAGTCAATGGGATTAAATTATTAGATAATGTAATATCGGCGTGATTAATAATCTAGTTACACCATACCCTGAAAATAAAGTTTTTACAAAAGAAAAAGTCTGCGCTTGATATAAATTTTTTTTAAATATGCATCTAGAACGTTTTTAAGGCATGGATGGTACAATATTGTTTCTTTAGCCTCTGGAACGTCAAGAATCAGAAGATCTATCATTTTGTTGTCTTCACCTATATCCGTCATTGTCAAAATACAGTGCGTAAATTAAGTATGGAAACGGTGGTATTATTTGAATACGGCCATAGATAGAACTCTGAAATTTGGTATAGAAGTAAAACATACGGTTCTCTACAATACAATTTTTTTATCGATCGTTACGACTGCAACACGGCCAACTTGATTATTTTTTTTAAATTGAAATGGGGTCGAAAGTACCATCATTAGAAAACTGTTTTGTGTAGAATCCAACGATGTAGCACTTGATATGGCAGTTTGGAAAATAACTTCACTATACCAATTAAACTTTCAGAATATTACCTTCAACGGCTTGCTAGATATGCTAAAACACAAAGCATTCACCGTCAACAAAATGTTTAGCATATCTAGCAAGCCGTTGAACGTAATATTCTCAAAGTTTAATTTGGTATAATGAAATTATTTTTCAAAACTGCCATATCAAGTGCTACATCGTTGGATTCTACACAAAAACAGCTTTCTAATGATGGTACTTTCGACTACAGTTAAATTTAAAAAAATAATCAAGTTGGCCGTGTTGCAGTCGTAACGATCGATAAAAAAATTGTATTGCAGAAAACCGTATATGTTTTACTTTACAGAGTTTCAGAGTTCTATCTATGGCCGTATTCAAATAATACCACCGTTTCCATACTTAATTTACGCACTGTATGTTTATCTTTACCAAAATTATCTACCAGGTGTTTTAAACATCACGTTTTTTATTTTCATATTAATTTTTCCATTTAAAATGTGGGCTCTCAGGTTTGCTCCTATATGCACTGTGTCTTGTGTGACTAGAATACCTGAAGGAATTTGATATTTAATACTCCACTTCCACCACAGCAATCACCAACTTATTACAATTTCTTTGTTGAAAGTTAAACATAGACCAATACGAGTCGATTAATGACTGGTAATAATTACTGAAAATTTTGAGTATTGCAAATAATTAGTTTTGCCAAACATTCGGTGTCAAGCACATTGAGTGCTAACAAAAATGCCTCGCCGTAGTTTACATGTTGACGAGAGAAAGAACCGTGGTGGAGTTAGCAAGTTTCAAGTACGACAATTCAGTAATTCTCTATCTGCGTCGAAGAAATCAGTCAAACAGAGATAGCATCACAAACACTCTTAAATACATAATTGTTTATTTTACTGCGAGCAAACCAGCAATTCTGAAGTGAATGCCAATAGTTTCGCTTCGCTTAACTAGCAGCGCTAACAACCTCGACGTGTGTATTCGCAAGACGTGCTCTACTGAGGAATACTTGGTAATACTGAAAAATACTTGGTAATTCTGAGGAATACTTGGTAATATTTATGAATATTTGATAATACACTGTTGAATACTTGAGAATACTCGGACTGGTCCTAACGTTTTACCAGAACATATCTACTGTATTCAGTTACGAATTAAAAAAAACACGCTGCACACGTACAAGGGGTTCATTTTTATATACATAGGGTGACCCACATTTTTTTAAAAATGAAGGTTAGATTCTGCGGCTCAAATTAGGAAAAAGAGCTATGTTTTTGTGATATGAAGTGTACAAACCTTCAGAATGGAGGACGTACTTTCAGGATATTTCAACTTTCACGACCAAGGGTGTCAGGGAATGTAACATTGTCAATTGCGAGCTACAGGAGTGAATAAAATAATCAATTAGGCGACTCCCGCCCCATTCCGAAGACTGTAACTGCGTAATGAAATAAAATAGGACTTGCTTTCAGTAATTTTTTTTTAATTTTGAGCCACAGAGTCTGATGTTAAAATTCTTTAGCTATTTTATACATTCGCGGCTCGCTTGCAGTTAGCCTCTATTGGGGCTCACCGTATTATAGGGCTCGCTCCTACGTCGCTCACCCTGCAAATTATCCGGCTCGCCCATAAAGGCTAATTTGCTAAGCTTGCCACGTAAACAACTATTACAGGTTAATAAATTATAATCACATTTATTTGGTTGTGCTTGTTTCAAATTGGTAACCGTTCATCTAACTTTCGTTTCAGCCACTCTATTCTCTTTGCACATTCAATCTTTTGCTATTTATTCATCATTATCATCATCATCATCATCATCATCATCATCAATCTATCACGTAATAGGCTTGTGCCCGTTGAGACTTCTTTAATGCATTTCTTGGTCTCGACAGAGATGCAGGCGGCAATTGTTCATTTTTCCCCGTTAGATCCGTCTCTGACTATATTACAGTTAACTTCAATAATATAAAAGTTGTAAAATTTGTTCTTCCTCTTCTTCTTCTTCTACTTATTCTTCTTCTTCTATTGGGTTGTCGCCTGTTATTAAATTTTTCTTATTTAAAGCATATTCAGTAGGCCAGGGAATTGAAAACTGTAGTTTATTTGTCGTCATGAGGCACCCTGTACAATATTTAACTTTCGTCTTGATATCAGTGTAAATTTTTTAAACCTATATAGGGATGTTGCTGCGATATGGTAATAATAAAAACATTGCAAAGCTAAAGGTGGGCCTCGAACAATGAAAAGTTATACACACTTTTGTTTCAGGTGGGGCGTTAAAGTCGAATGCTGTAACAAACGAGTCAAGTCATTGTTATTATTTTAAAAATCAAATTTTAATAAATGCCGCGGTCTTAGAATAATATTTTCGTGCTCAAACGACTGAGCAGTTCTGAATGCCGCAAATAAAAGTAAAATTGGAGCAAGTGACAGGAAGTTAACTTCCTCTTCTCAAGTGTGAACAAATTAGAACCGTAATTGCAATATAAACGACTTTGTTCCATCCCGATGACATTTTTAATGTAACTTTTCGCAACCAACCTATGTTTCAAAAATTATGTTTTATTTGGTTTGTATATTTACAGTTTTTCGCTAGTTGGTAGTTTTGACTTTGCTGACAGATTTGCACATAAACTTGTCCATAATATTTTTGCAACCAGATTTATATTGATAGCAACAAATGAATTAATTTTCTTGAGTAAATTTTTGAAGGAAACCAATAGCTATGTTGTCTGTTAACCGTGTTGCTACGTTAATGCGTTTAATTATCTGGCGTTGATAAAACCGACATAAAATTTTTAGAAGTTCCTTCACCCTGCATTTGTGCTGGTAGAAAGGCAACATGTGGGAATTAGCAAGTAAACGCAATAACATATGCTCAACTCAGGTGCGATTTAAAAGCAAGCGTTTGCGAATTTATTCCGCTTGCTTGCAAATTTATAGAAAATATGGTTTTCATATTTCGAATTTTCCCGAACCTCATCGCTAATAGCTCTGATGTTACCTTAGTGCCTACTTGTAGCAGGGTAACTATTACAATTCATAATTAGTATTACGCTCAGTTTAAGTTAGGTACAAGCATGTAATGCATTTGTTAGGTATAGCATTATGGCTGTTTTAATATTGGCAATGAAAATGTAAAAGCCCACTCTTTCCAAATGCGAATGTTTATAAAATGTAAATTGTTATTTTTAAACCGAATGTAATAGCATATTAAGTGTGTTCTCGCATTTGCAAGGCTTTGAAAGACTTTCGAATGTTCTAATTTTCGTAAAATGGAGACTAAATGAAAATGCTTTGGCAGAATATTTTGTCTAAATTTAATTTGCCTGCGATTAAGGATAACAACGGTTTAAGTGTAAACATCGTATATTTTTTATTTGCACAAGTACAATCAGAAAAGTAATTTCAGGCAGGCAGATTATTAATATAATTAGTTGCTATAATTGAGGAAGTACAGCAACAGTTTAATCTTTTGAATAATATTTTTAAAGGACATAGTTGAGACAGTAAAATTATCTAAAATTTGCTAGGATAATTGAGTTTTTGATTGGACTTGTGTTTGTTGTAATCAATCGCTCTGCTGAAATTGGAAAAAGTGTTGATGCATTTTCTTTTGTAGTGAATATTATGTTATTTAGGTTTTCTCTATTATTTACCTCCAGATTTACGAGACATCTTTCGAGGTTTCCTGTGGACTGTCCCTTTAATTTATTAAAATTATGAAACTCTTCTGCCCCCACTTCACCTAAGGCAGCAAAGTTCTTCCCCAATATCGACTTGTCGAACGAAATGCGAATTCTCGTTCACCAATTTTCTAAGATACAGCGTTACCCCCTTAACATAGTGTGCTTTTTTATTACAATATATTTCTCGAATCCAAGCTAATACTATAATTAAAGCACGTTTTCGAGATCCTTGTCAATGCCAATGCCTTTCGCCATTCGCCCTATCCAATAATTTTTAAGACAGTCGTTTAAAGAAAATGATTTCTTCAATGATGCGTGTGATTGAAACCTCGTCTTTTCTGATATGTTTTTATGATCTTTGCTTAATTGAACGTCAACGTCGTTTTGAATCAACAAATTTAACAGTTTCTCTGATTTCATGATTTATTTCATATGCCGCAAACTGCAGTTGTCTAATATTTTATTAATTTTTACCTTTCTGATTTCTAGTATATTGAAGACTACTCATATAATTTCCAGTGAGAGACACACGTTTCTGTACGTTGATGACCTTCGTCTATATAGCACAACAACCTTTAGTGGATTTTGGCCGTTTCAGTGGAACTCGCTAAATCTTTATCTTGGGGGGACTAATTCCTATATGCTTCTGATTTAATTTTCTTTTTAATTTTTGGTGTGATTTGGCCGATTCTATAATTTTTCTCCACTGTTTGCCATTTTGAGCTTTTTCTACTTCCATTAATTCAGGTCTTCCCGCACTTTATCTTTCCATCTCGATCTGGGCTTTCCTTTTCTGCTTCATTTCTTTCATGAGTTGATAAATGTCACCTGCTTGGAGCATGCCCAAGGATGACTCATTGAACCACACTTTGTGTTTGGAAATAATAGAGAATCCATTTATAGTGGAACACGTTTTTTTTTGCTGTATGTAGGTTTAGTATAACTGACACTTTAGATGGGTTACATGCTTTGCTTTTTCAGCGTTTTCTATTCGCATTCTAGCTTGAAGTCGAGGTCGATTATTTTCATTAAGGAGGTTGCATCTATGTAGTTGAGCTGATGACTTGTTATAGTGAAGGTAAAGATATTCGCTGTTTGTTCATGTTTTCTTTTGTTCCTTAGATTTTGCAATAATTAGATGGCAGACCATCATCATTGTCGGTTGATTTCAAAAACACACTCCTCCCATGTTCCTGTGTCGTAGTTAGGGGTTTTGCCTGGGCTTTGTTGGTGTTTGTTCTGATTTGCTCAATGTCGAGTATTCGGGTTTTAAATGGAATGGGTCCCGTCCCACTTCGTCTCACGGAGAATACGATGCATAATGATTCGTTGATAATCTCAGGTGAGATAGTGATGTCCTTAATATCTTCTTTTGGTTCTTGGATTTTTCAAATTCAAAGATAATATCTCGTTCCTAAGTCTGAGTTCACTTTCCAATGTTTATTCCCTGTTATCCAGCAGCCTCTTTTTAAGATATCTTGGTTTCATAGATCTTGGTTTCATAGTTATTTTTCCAGGTTTGACTGGTCCTTTTACTGTTATCCATCCTCTAGCGATGGTCACACCACAGTAATCATGTCAAAACTGTCGGTTATGGTTTTCCCCTCCCTTACGGTATCGTTTCTAACGTGGTCCATTCCGTCTCTGCTATTTCTATTTCGACCACATGGTTTCGCTCTCGTGCGATAACTGGAAAAGAGCCTATCCTACTCTACTTTGCATATGTGTTTGGACGGCTTCTCCGCACGATCCCCAAGCCCGGAACCCTGTATAGCTTCTTCAGGAACGCTGCTCTGCCATATATTCCCCAGATACCTTCGTTGTATTAAGCTCACGCGTTTGGATTGTATGAATTCTCAAACTGAGAAAATACTCATTCGTGTAATTTGTATGATATAGTAAACGTTATACTTACGGATACGGTGTCGAATTCCTGGTCGATGGTAGGGAGAATGCACACAATGTATTCACTTTAAGCTATAGTATTGGTCGATGGCAGGGAGAATGCACACAATGTATTCACTTTAAGCTTTAGTATTGAGTTTAGTTCTTATATTATATATTAGAATCGCAGAGTCGCAGCTCTATTCGCGGTTTTTCGTCGCACTCAACTCGCCGAATGACCTATTCCACCACGTTTTTTACAACTAATTATGCCGGGAATACTGGAGCGAATTGAAAATTATTTATAATCGTTTAAAGATAGACAACTTAAAGCGTATAGGGTCTACCTTGAGCGTAGAGGCCTTTACACGTTCTGACACAATTTAGATTTCTATGCCAATCTGCCTCCCGTTATCCACCTTTGCTGTTTTTTTTATAAGTCACTCATGACAATGGGGCTACGTGTGCTCATAACAGAATTGTGAGGAAAAATCGTACAGCTTGTGCTTTTTAATCCACTTATTAAAATTTAATGTTACAAATAGAACTGGTAGACAGTTACAATGTTAATTTTTATAACTTTTAAAGCTAAGTTAAATTTACAAATAAAACCTCGAAACTACCTCTGAAAGCAATTTTGACAGTATACAGCTTAGAATTAGAAATTGATTCTTACAGATTAAAATCTACAGATTTGAGTTTACCCATTTTATAATCTGCGTTCGAATTCAAATGAGTGCAACATTTCGCAGATTCGCTGTTACACCTTTGAGAATTATGCAGATATTTACATCAATTTCTGGAGTTTTGTTGTATTTGTTGTTTTATGAATCAGCTAGGTGGTTTAGGGATTTACACCGATGCCTTTAGGTTTTCCGGTTTGAACCCTCTCGAACCAGTGGCGCTTCCGGAAAACCCACCCTAATCGTGCTCAGGAAGTATCTGGCAAAATTTGCTACACTACGAGACAATTCCTAAACCACCGAGTTGTGAATTAATAAAGCAATACCAAATATTAATTATTGTGTACAGGATACTTTCTGCTATTGCTCTGTATCTTTGTTTTTGTTATATTTTTGCTAGATAGAAGTGCTCTGCGCTGGTGTATGGCTCGTTTTCCTTAATATTTAGATAATTATTTGGTCTGGTAGATGCCAGCTAGCTCAGTTTACAACAAGCGAGATTTTACCTTTGCTTCCCAATCGAAATTACGGACCAATCTGTTTATAATATGTGCAATACACATATATACTGGTTTTACACACAGACATATAAAACAAGACATAAAATACAAGAACACAAATAAATGACGACTACATACACCAACGGTGATTTTTTTGTATCATCCAAAGTATGAGTAAATTTTTGTATTTCTAGGAGCATTTAGTCGTTGAGGTGCCATCTTAAAGACCATAAATTTGTAGTAAAAATAACAATAAAATAAAACAATAGTAGTTTTCTTATACGCGAATTTCAAATCGCGCTGAAGCCGCCCCTGCAGCAGTTGGAATGTGATTACGCGACGTGGTGCAATCTGTTTAAATGTGCGGTTTCAAGTGTCGAATACCACAAACCTTTGTTGATTGCGTTCAGGTCTGCAATGAACGGACTTCCCATTGTGACATGCCTCTGGTACGTAAATTGAAGACTGACCTCTTGGGCTTGGCTGCACCCACTGGAGATGCTGCTGGTTTGTCGGTTCATTGTTATTTCCCGGGCCCGCAAAATTACTCTGAGATCTAATTAGGAGCCCCAGCGTTTAAAGGCGAGATTTAATTTCAACTCATCATAATGGAATGCGTCACACACTCAGAGCAACTGCGTTGATTTTGACGTTCACGAGCTCAATGATGCAGTCTTCGCCCGCGAGTGTCGCACTGGTTATCTTGTTCGCACCTTTTTAGCTTGCTTAGCTAGCTTGCACAAACTGCACCTTCAATCCCGCGCGGTAACTCTAATGGATCGAACGTAAGCGCCTGCATTGGCGGTTAACTTACGCGATTTTAGATCTATAACCATAGGCGTAAACATACATATTTATTAGAAGGTTTTTAATTATTGTTTTGAGCTGAGATATAGCGCACCACGGCCCGTTTCAATATTCCTATTCGGCTGTATTTGTTTCTCGGTTTTTATGATTTAGTCAAGATAGTTGTTAAAAACGAATGGTGTTAAGGTACAACCCTGTGATAATCCTTTATTCTTTGAAAACCCTTTCGAAAGCTGCAAGCACAGTCAAACTTGTTTACAGCACCTCCATATGTAGTACTGACTCATTTTTTTCTGTATCTTACTTGGTGGAATAGTGTCGTATACCTTTTGCAGGTTGATAGCGGTTCGGTTGACCATTGAGCCTCTTGCTGTTCGTTGCTCCACGAGATTTTTAAATGTAAATTGATACATGAATTATCTTTTGATTTTGAACTTTTAAGGCTTTTCCATGTAATCTTACCATTAAAGATATTGCTCTGATTCCGGAGGTTTTTTTACGTGTTTTGCGAAAGTGGATACGCAAGTACATTAGGGTGGAAATGTAAATTTCAGACGAAAACATCAATAGATCGCTCTTTGTGGACGACCAAGTGATACTAGCGAAAGATGAAGAATACCTGAATTACATTGCTATGAAACGCATAGAAGAATACACGAAATACAGACTTGGAATTTAGAGAAAACTATGTAATTAGCTGTTCGGTGGTAAAGGACAAGGTATAGTCACAGGGGCAAGAATACTGTGGGTCATTGTTTAGTGCAAATTAGTGATACCGCCGAGACGAGGTAATGGTCGACCTTGTCTCGTTCTTTTCGATCTGGAATTTTTGAATTTTCAAGTAGCATTTTTAAAATCTCAATAAAAAACGAAGCAAAATCATCTTTTTATTTTAGACAAGATTGTTAGGCATTAACACCTTAGGATTGCCAACGTCGGATTTTGGATTGGGGAATGTGTAGTAGGCCGGGCGTTAATACATGGATCACGTGATTATTTAAGACGCTAGTTAACATATGTGTTACTCATGGATCGGATATGTGGATAATTAACAAATATTATCATAAACGATTAAGGTGCTGGAGATTAATTATTACAGAAGATGCTGTGGTGTCATAAGTACATACAAACTGAGAAATAGTGGAGTTTAATACAGACAGATCAATAAAAAAACCAATTAGGGCAGGCTGTGGAATGTGTTATACGTTTGGCAGTACTGAAGTGTATTGTCAGTCTATGTCAAATTCGAGATTTGCAGGTTAAGTTTTACGTCAGTCTGTGTCAAACAACAAACAAAACCTAACCTACTAATCTCGAATTTGACATAGACTGACAATACACTTCAGTACTGCCAAACGTATAACAGATATCACAGCCGGCCCTAATTGGTTTTTTTATTGATCGGTCTGTAGAAAACTCACAGACGCTATATAAACAAACAAATTATACCGGTACGGTCATTTAAGATCCAACAACCGTGGTGATGCGACTAAGGCAAAGAAAAGGCTATGACAAGAAGAGAGTTAGAGGAAGATGACTAGATAGGCAGTACCAGCTAATATTGCTGAGGTGCCGTGTCTCCAAACCTGCATTTATTGAAGATGTTGTTCAGGATTTCAATAACAATGAATCTGTCTTAACTAGCTATATGTTCTAGCTTGCTGGTTCAGTATCGACTTCCGGGATTGGACCGTGTCATTATTGATATTGAAGAACTCAGCGTTTTTTCACTTTTATAAGGGGCTTCATCAGGATATAAGCAAAAGAGCACGGTAACTCAACCTGCGAACCACGCCAACGGCGAAACATTTCTAATGGTCATATGGCAGAAGACTTCTTTGCAGCGTATTGGTGTAATAAATGTTTTCCGTAGTTGTTTTTCTGTCTTTCTCAATAAATTGGTTTCTGTTCTGGTATTTAAACGAATTGGGTCCTTCTTCAGATAAACTTCATTTATGAACTCCGTGTCGTGGAGAAGACCACACGCGGTACTCCATTAGATGAGTTTAAGTACCAGATAGGAGTCGAGATTCAGAAGCGTGTTAGTCTCGTGTTGATCTTTTTGGAGTTTTATGCAAAATCAACGTGAGCGGTCGTTAGGGGATAATTAGCATTTAGAACAATTCGCACAGCGCTCGCGGGGCATTTAAGCTGCGCAATTAAGACGGCCTTCGATGGCCGTACTAAACAGGGGTTGTTAAAGTTGAAGAAGCGAACTTTGATGTGGGTTGTGGTAATCGAAACAATACGACATCGGCCATTACGGCATGCACGGTGCCTGTTCGACTGTCCGCAGCACTTTGGTCGTAATGAGCTTTTCACGTCCGAGCTTTTCTCATTAGTGTAACAGGGCTATTCGCTCGTTAGTGAACAGTCAGAGAAGCCACATGCCATTTCATTAGTGCTAACAAGGCCGCGTCTACATCAATGCATGTCTTAACGCGACGTTATTGCCGATCCGAAGGGACGCCGGCCGCCGAGCACAATCAGACGTCATTACGCCCATTAGCGATATCTGTTTGTTAATTGCATCCGCAAAAACGCTATTAACGGTGACGTGTTAATTGGGGCCCGCCGTATGCGCTGCACGTAACGTAAAGATTCCGGGGGCGCGGTCCGGCCGGATCCGCGACTCCCGAAATTGAAGGCTTTCAATGCATACGCACGCACAAAGCTCCGTAACAAGAGCCACGGTGCGATCTGAAAAGCTTCGTTATCGACCTGAATGACATTTTTAGTGGCGGCCTAGTGACAATAGCGAGTTCGTTAATGTTAACAAGCGGCTGATTAACTCTTAGTTATTCCGCGCAGGGGTCTCTATATCACAATGGTTATCTCGGCGGCCGCTGGGAACTGCCGCTAATTAATACCATACACGCCGACTATTATTTACAGAATCAATACGGCTACTTGCAAAAAGCTGGGAATCATTCCGATCACATGCGGAGGCTCGTTAAGACAATTATATCTGTTACGGAATGCGTTATAGAATGCCGTATAATTCTTAATTGAGCCCGACGGCTCGGCCAGCGATAAGATTCCGAGGGAACTACCATCCTTCAAAGCTTTACGTGTGTGCCATTATGTCACCGGGCAGTCGTCCGCCGCCAATCAATTCAAATTAACGGCAGCGGCTTAACGGAAGGAAATGCAGCGCCACGCAGAACGGGCCTCGAGTTATTCTTGTCGCTGTCATCTCGGGTATTTACCGAAAATGAAGCAGATAAATCGTCCGAAACAGCACAGCAGATGATTTTGCAGATAGAGCCGCAATTTCCGGTTACGGCACTAAATTATTTCACTTAATTTGCTCTAAACGGTTCGAAAAATGGCTTGCGAAGGTACCTTCATTTGCTCTTCGGTAATGTGAAATGCGCTGCTGAGACATTAGGAAAGTGGGTTTTTCTGATTGCTGTTATTAAAGGTTGATGCAGTAGTCGCACTTTTTACTTTCCCAAAACTTCACATTTCTAAACAAATACGAGTTTAGATATTGAACAATAATTCTACACACAGGGGTGAGTGTGTGCATACGGGCACAATACAATACAGGGTCCAGCAACTAAGCGGGGATGGAAGATAGTTCTAAAACTAGGAGAGTTACATGAATATTATGTATATAAAAGTTGTAGATACGAAGGTGGTGCACATTACTAGAATAGTTCTGATTATACAGGGTGTCCCAAAAAAGTGTGGTGAATCACTCTTACTTTTTTTTTTAAATAGAATGCTCTATATTTGGGTAGCCTAAAATTTTTGCATTGAAATACTTATATGAAGTTGTATGGGTCTAACGTCAACTGTTTTGGATATATTAACGATTTTATGCAAAAAATACTGAACTTCAGGCGACTGCTGTAAGCAACAGAAAACAAGTGAATGAAGTAAAACGTTTGGTTGTTATCCCTGAAAATAAAGCATCTTGAAAAGCTTAAATTGTTTTTATGTTCAAACACGCATATTTGAAAAACAGTTGAACTTAGAGGTATGAAGTAACATATCAAAAGAAAGGTCATTAAAAGGGCTTTTCAAAACACAAAAATATACAGGTCGTTCCATTTGAATAAAAATCGAAATCATTAAATTTGCATTAATACCCAGATCCACCATTTTAAACTTGAAAGGTAGGTAACGGAAATCATAATTTTTGGTAGCGTTTTTCTTCATTCAATTGTTTTCTGTTGCTTACAGCAGCCGCCTGAAGATTAGCATTTTTTTTGCATACAATCGTTAATATCTCCAAAATAGTTGACGTTAGACCCATACAACTTGATATAAAAATGCAAATTTCAATGCAAAACTTTTAAACTACCCAAATATAGGGCATTCCGTTAATAAAAAAGTAAGTTTGATTCGCCACACTTTTTTGAGACACCCTGTATAATCAAAACTATTTTAGTAATGTGCACCACCTTCGTATCTACAACTTTAATATACCCAATATTCATGTAACTCTCATAGTTTTAGGAATATCTTCCACCCCCGCATCGTTGCCGAACCCTGTATAATAATTATATACAGCGTGTCCCAGAATTGGTGTTATAAGAGCTATCCTCGACGAAAAACTGTATTTTAAATTGCAATTTTTGAAATTCAGCTCTGCTTAGTTTGAAATTAAATATCCATATTAATGGTTAACATAGCAGTTTCGTTTCTATGCCTGCATTTAATCATACAGGTCACTTCCATAGTTACCAATGAAATCAATAGATTAGAGCGTTTATTTTACGAGTTAACATACGAATTTGAATTAGGTACTTGCTAATGAGAAACTTTAATTTTGTTACCGGAATGTAGGTATGCAACTAAAAAGTAGATACCTAGGAACAACTTGTGTGTTATATCTTTTCTTTAGTGGTATACAGTAGGATAACTTTTAAATGTCTTTTTGACAAGTTAGTAATTCCTATGTTAAATCGTAAAATACACGCTCTAATCTATTGGTCTCATTTGTAACTATGGAAATGTCCTGTATGATTAAATAGTGGCATAGAAACGAAACTCTTATGTTAACTATTAACAGCAATAAGATAACATGAACAAAAAAATAGTAAGAAAGAGATGACCATACGATAAAATTATTTTAGTAGGCATGTTTAGCTGACTTATGTCATAATTAAAATAAGCGTCATGCCTACTCGAATATTAACTACTATGTTTTCCCGCTGCTGATCATGTAAGTCAGTGATATAACCTTAGTAACGAAACGTGTAAGTCGGTGATTATATTTGTTTGCTGCTTTGTCTTGACAACGGAACTTAATACATTATTAAGTTCCTAGGATAATAAAATTAGCAAAGCAAGATGCAGATTTAGACGTTTTGTTTATAAATTGCAAGTGTTTATGTAACATGTGACACTCACAGGTAACACGACTCACGAAAACTAATCCTGGTGACAGGTGACAAACCAAAGGATTTTTTCAAAAATCTAGGAAAATTTCGATAAGCAGCGGGAAAAATATAATAAGATAACTCGGAATGTATGGCCTATTAACATTTTCGGCAGGCAACAAGCCGCGACTTCGTCTTGGCTTGTACTTGCCTACCTCAAATGTTAATAGGTCCTTACATTCCTTGTTACTTAAATAGCTATTATCTCTTTTTTACTCAAATAATACGTGTTATTTTCTTGTTCATGTTATCTCATTGCTATTATATATAATTGTGGCCCCATCGGGTATTTTGGATTTTTTAAAATCAGAGCGTCCATAGCAGTCAATAGTAAACAACTTTTTCGTTAGGTAAAATTCCGTATCCGTTCATATTACAGAAAATAAGTTTGAAAGTAAATCAGACTTTGCAGAAAGTACATATTTGTTATAAACTAATCGTGTCTGTTAAAAAGGTTGTAATACAAACATGGGGTTGTTATTTTCAACCCCTTCAAGCCATACGTAATTTAAAAACATCGTTAAAAACCTTGGTAGAAATATTTGACAATCTTCCTCTCAGTGCCCTTTCTCAGTTTTCAGTAAAATGACAAAAATTTAATATCGCCGTAAGGGTTGAGAATTGAACCTATGGTTATAGGACTTCTTTTGTTTATTTTGATCCCTTGAAAACATTATCCAAATATTGCTCCTCCCCCATCCAAATCATTTTGCATAGTCGTAGTGAGTAACGGACCTTGGTCTAGGATATGAAGAGGAAGAAGAATACCAAAACTAGTTGACTGATGCTCTAAGTTATTTAGGAGAAGTTAATACAGTGAAAAACTCTGTGTAACTTTTTATGAAGAATTTCTCGTTGCATGTGAGGAAGCGGCGGTCATATTCAAGGTCTACTGTAATTTTTTAAGTTAACTGGGTAAGCGTGTTAAAAAATTATCCAGTTATTTGATTAATTTTATATGCATCTTGTCATTGATTTCACGGCCATTGTCATTACGCAACAAACGATTTCAGGAATTGGACCTCGTTTTTATTGAGATTGAAGGACTCAACGTTTCGCCTACTCTCATAAGGGGTTTTATCAGGAGGAAAAGCAAAAGAGCACGGTAACTCAACGTGTAAACCACGCCAGAGGTGAACCTCTTCTGAATTAACGGCCTTTTTTTGCTTTTCCTTCTGATGAAGCCCCTTCCGAAAGTGAGCGAAAGTTCTTCGGTCTCAATAAGTAATGACACGGTCCAATCCCTGAAGTCGTTTGTTACGCAATCTTCTATCATTGGTTCAATAAATGTATTCTACCTACTGCTTCAAAAAATTTGGTAACTTTTGGATATTCATTCACTTTCGTCATATGCTATTTCCGATAACCTATACCTACCACATCTTCTTCGTGTACAGGATTTTGTATTTTTTTACATCGAAAAACCAATTAAAAATACAAAATGTAATAACAGAGTTAAAAATTAGACATTTAGTGAATCTTTGTTTTAAAATTATTGCAATGAAAATCAATCACTTGCGCAACAGCTATACCAGATCAAATGTGATTCTTGCCATCATAAGTCATGCATATGAAACGAATCGCTCAAAATATGTTATTATTGTTAATAACAATAATTTTCTCCACTCCCATGCATGAAGCAGGCAGCTTCACACACTGCAAACAATGCGTAGAGTAATACTTTATCGCACCAGTAAGTTAAGTGATTAAAAATTTAAATAATCTTTTTCGATATTTTCTGAATAAGTGAACTTTATACTAAGAAACTGTAATATTACCACCAATAATAATTAGAAATATTAAAGTAAAAAGATTAAAACTGTAAACCATTTTTTATAGTGTGGAAAGCATGCGTGAAGTATTTTTTACACTCATGTGGTTGCACGACTCACCTGCAGATCGTATCGCTAACTCCACACTCCACAATGTACTATTAGTTTCAAGTTTTGCGCAGCTCGATACTAAAACGAAACCGTTTCAATGTATAAATATACTAATTTCCTAACTATTATAAGAAAGTGTGGAAAGGTATGTCTTTCCCTAACTAAAATTAATGTAAATTAATATGGTAAAGTAGAACTTTTTCTAACAAGTTAAAAAATAGTTATTTAATAAACAAGTGTGTTAATGAGAGCGATTAATAATCGATATATTTTAACGTGTGAGCGCTAGTGAACACCTTAATTGTTGAGATTATTAACCGCCGATTAACACACGAGTTAGTTACAATATTTTTTCGTTGAGCATATCTTATTAAAATGGAAACATTTTATTTTATTGAATGACAAAAATTTAACACTTAAAAGTTTTTACATTAATGGTAACTTTGATTTCCTATACTAAAATCGTTTATTAATAGAAAATCATACATTAATTGGAGTCATTAATAAACGATTTTAGAAAATAAAAACAATAGGTATTAATAAGATCTATTAATGAACGATTTTTGTATGTATTAACGAAACCCATAAATACACGATCAACGGAAAAATATTTTACAGCATACATCTTCTATCACCAGTTTGGAAAATGCCTATTGACATGGCTATTTACCAATATACTTTTTGATCTATAAGCTTTCCCAAGGTTTAAGTACACGATTTAAACTAGTTGCAGCTTCCTTTTGTAAAATACATTCTTCACGTTGCAAATTATGACCAGGGGCCGTGATAGTTGTGATACAACAATACCTATCTAATAAATACCTACAGTTAAAACTGAAACAACGCTGAATTCATAACGCATGCACACCTCTTTATCGCGTGTTAAGTTTATGGGATTGCAATATTTGCTAATACAATGCCGGTTTAATACGTAAACAGAATATTGGTCCAGATTTATTTTGAAAAAAGTAACTAGATAATACTAGTTTTCTAACTTGGGGTGGTTTTTTAAGATTTATATTATTTAAGTTTTTACAAGTCCATCGAGTACAGAAAAGTGTAAAATCTAAAAGAAGTTTTTCCCATGTAAGGAATCTACCTTAAATTGTTGTATTTTACACATTTTCGCCACCCAGATTAAATGGTTTAAACTTATCGGACGATCTTGTCGCATTAGTTGTAATTCTATGAAGTTGGATTATTATTAAAATTTTAGCCATTTATTAGTGTAAGTTAACTTAATGGACCTCAGTATTACCTGCGCAGCTCCCGTGGTTTTTCAGTATATGCACATGTATATATGAAGATATATAGTTGGTCACCTTGTGATAGAAATAAATAAATAAAATATCAAGCAAACGGTACCAAATTTGCTCAACCTTTTTTTATTTGTAAACGTGATTGTTTAGTATGAAAAATATTTTTTTTCTAGTGGTTAAAATTAAATTTGCAGCTTTTGATTTTGAAATATTTGTAAAGCAAATCTGTAGATTTTTTTACACATACTTTTCAGAGCTATTTCTGTATTATTATTTAGTACAGAAATTGTAACTGGAATTGGACTCCATCGCTTTTAATAAACTGTTAAACATAGGTAATTGTGCAATTGCACAACAAAGAAAAATTTACGAACGTTGCACAAATTGACGAAAAATAAATTCGATAGTCTATTAGTTGAATGGCGTCTCCAGACATTTTATATTTTAATATATAAACTATTCCTAATTGATTTTTTTTCAAGTGAAAAGTCTATATGCCAAATGGAAGAACGTATTCAGCAATAGATTTGTCCCTTTGCCTTTCATAAAGACTGCAACTAATAAACTCATATCTTGTTACTGGACTAACGTTCCGCCTATTGGCTAGAATGTAATATCTATTTCTTTGGCAATTGGTGTTTAAAACTATATAAAATGAAGCAGACTTGTAATTAACTGTAACTACCTTAAATTATTTCTAAAAGTGCAGCTTCTTACTCTCCTTAGCAGTGTGCGAAAGTTCAGGCGATCTGCTTCACCGATTTGAAAAAAGTAAAAGACGCAATATAGAGTCTGGGCCTGCGCAAGCAGGGTAGGAGTTGTAATCAAGAAGAATAATAATAATAAAGATATTTATTGTGTAATAAAGAAGAAAAAATACACAAACGGGGATAATTCGGCGAACCGTTCTTCCATTTCACCAGTATAAACTTAGTTTAGTGTTCACACTATAATAACATAATTACATTTACTATACTAACAATTCAAAGATTTAAACAAATTACAATATATAAACATTTGTATAAAAAAATTATTTAATGCTATTTGGGTTAGGCAAGGATTTTATATAACTCACAAAATGATTATGAGAAAAATCTAATTGATTTATTACTGTATTTCTAAACCTTAATTTTTTGCGAATGAAATCCATTCAATTGCATTACTATTAACGGGAACAATTTGATGACAATGACAAAATAAACAATGAAACTGAGGAGAATTATACGAATAAGAGTGTTATGGGGGTGGATTTAGATCTTGGAAAGGAGCCGGTAATAATTATAGTAGCATGTGGTTTCACCATAGACGAAAAGATGGAAATAAATACAAGAAGAGGTAGACAGCGCTTTAAACAAAGGCAAGAGGTAGTCAGCGCTTTAAACAAAGGCGACCTAAATAGAGGCGTAGGAAATAATAACAACTTCGAAGACTACGAAAAACATAAAAGCGCCAGAACAGTTGCCAAAGAATAAATGAGAGTAACAAAGGAAAATATTTGAATTGACTTCGGAATTACCATAAAGACACGTCGTCCGAAAACGAGACATTATTTTTTTGGGTAATTAAATAGATGCCAAGATGGACTCCACAGACCAGTAGGAAAAAAGAGGGGGGAGTTTTAAGTGATCTAACATTAATGGGGGTGAAAAACTGGTGGGTGAGAATGGAAACAGGAAAATACGCACCCAGCGCTCTAATTAACTAGTAAAGAACAGATCTCAAGGTGGTCTAATCAACTCCAGCGGGCATATCTCGATTGAGAATGCGAAAGCAGGCAAGAAACCACCGATAGGGTTGAGAAGCTACCCAAGGAAAGTACAGTAAATTAAATGAATGCGACCAAAACATGAAGTGCTAATAAAACATTAAAGGTGAAAAAATAGCGAATGTTAAACCATGAAAAGGAAATAAGGAAATATGTAGAACTTACTTCATGACACTGATAAATGGAGAACAAGATTAATGAGAGCAGCCTAAAAGTTGATACAAACGCAAGCAGCAAAACTAAGAAAATGTATGCAAGAATTTTACAGCCAAAACTAAGGGAAGAACTAGAACTAACGCTGGACGAAGCTTCGTGGGGATTTAGACAGAAACAAAGTAACCAGTAGTACTCACCTAAATGCGAATAAGTGAAAAGCAATAGCTCACATAGACCTAGAAAAGGAGCTTGACAAAGTAAAGAGGGGAGGAAGATGTCAAAACTTGGTATCAATTCTGCAAAAGTTATGTCAGATGTAACAACCAAGCGTTAGAAATGTTCTGGGCAAAAGTTGGGCTGAAGCATGGACGCACACTTTACCCTTTACTGTTAACCGTAGTAATTGATGAGGTGATGAAAAAATGCTAAAGGCCAACAAGACTGTCTTACAATGTGTTACTGTAGGATGGAACAGTGGCGTAACTAAGATTTTGCTCTGGGGGGTGTTGTGGGAGAGTGATCTACCTTACAATAATAATTTTAAAAAATTGAACGTACCATAAAAGTTGAAACGGGCCAATTCGTGCCACCTATTTACCTATTTCATACCTTTTATTATATACCCAATTAGTAATAAGGCCCAGCAGTACGTGTTCTCATGTTTATTTACGTAGCATCGCATCAGAAGTGGAAAATGCTGTGTGAGTGACCGCGGACTATGGAGTCCCGCGTGTGGATGCGCTAGTGTTACGTGAGAAAATGTGCTAACACTACAAGTTAATTCGGTGATCAAGAAGCAGCGGATTTGAAACGACGCTGAGGACTGCAAGTGAACTCATTCGCTGTCAAACCTGCAAAGGGCGAAGGTCGCCCTGATTCGCGCCCTAATAGGCAAATAGTGCGGATTAATTGGTTCGCGCCCAAATTGACCAAGTTAAGTCTTACGTGAGCCCACTACGAGGTACGTGCAGCTCTAGGCGAGGAGCCAGCCAAGAAGCGAAGCAACGCATTGGAGACGCCAGTGGCGTCCAAAGGGAACAAGGTTAGTTCTGTTTGCAATCGCGCTAAGAGATCCAACAACAATTACAACATTGTCAATAATTGTTGTAATGAACCATTGCACAACTACGAGCAAGTGGGTCGCCGTCAGATAACGGGGAATGACCGGCCGGCATTACGTCATTTGCTGATTTGGCGTCCAGGGGCTGCAAATAACGAAGCGTCCTAAAAATAATCGACAACTTCACGTCCGAACTATTTGTGTGTGCGGAATTACTTTAGGCATTGCGCTCGTGAGCTTTGACTGTGCATGTGCTACTGAATGTTTGGAATCTAGTTAAGGCATTTTCTCATCTGCACGAACGGCTTTGTGTACTGGTTTTTATGTATATTTTTATTTGTGTGTTTATGTTTGTTTACAGATTATATGTATTCTTGTAAACTGTTCGGTTTTTATTACCGTTGGTGTTTGCATTTGTAAGTACAACATTTCAGGTGTCAGCGAGCTGACCTCAACAATATTAATATGCTCTTAGCTGCACTGACGATGTGAATACAGCCTCATAGCTCACCGACTGGATAAGCTAGCGCACCAGGGAATTTTAACGTAATAATTCAGTAGGTGTAGGGCTAGACAAGAGACCGTGTTACAAAGTATAGTTTATTTCAGTTCTATAGGACTTGAAGTAGGCCTTGATTTAACTTCTTGGTCGTGTAGACCACCTAGTTACATTTAAAAATTTACTAACAGATGTTGACAGACGTCTATTTAAATAGGTGAAATTAACTAGTGTGGCATTTTATTTCCTTATTAATCAAAAGGCGTCAGAAATAATTATTTGCTAAATAAATAACAACTTCGCTTGCTTGTAAAACAAAATTTCAAGATAGGCCTGTCCTTGCAATAACTCAAACCTATGAAAATGTTAAATGTCATTTTGACTGTAAAAAAAGTCCTATAGAAATGAAAGCAACTACGTATACTGTCTATTTATAAACAATAAAATAATTACAATTGTAATACAACTTATAGTAGTAATTCAAGATTTCTTGGTTTTTTTGTTAACTCGTTTATGATTTCATCTACGTTCACCTTAAGTTCTCTGTGAATGTAGAGAATTGCCAATCCATTCAGCCTATATTGCGATGTTGTATTTTGGAGGTAAGTCTTAATTCTTTTGAAGGTGAAGAATGATCTTTCAGCTGCTGCAGTTGACACAGAAATCGCTGCAAGGATTTGCAGCAACTTGAATACTCGTATATTGAAAAACATGTCATTATTGCACGTAGCTAGGGCATCCATTGCTGTCTTATGTGGAAGATTTTGTACATTTTGGATTTTCCGGTATAATTTGAACTCAGCAATCACGTCCGAGAGATGTTCGTTGAGATCGGAATTTAAAAATGTAATTTTAGATTTTTTGTTTAAGACGAATTTTAGTTATTCCTAAAGCCTCTGGGGGGTGTTCTGACACCCATTTCACCCCCCCCCCCCCATAGTTACGCCACTGGGATGGAAAGTATACAAGTAACGGAGGTTGACACGAGTGAGCGAGAACTGCAACACAAAGTTAACATATACATGGCAGATCTTACCTTTAAATATCTAGGAATAATAATACAGGAACATGAAAAATAGATTGTGAAATAGACCAAAAAATCGGAGCAACAGGAATGCTATTTTACGCAATCAAGAACAAGTTTTTAGAAAATAAAGATTCACAAACAAGCCAAGGTGGAAATATGCCTATATTCACATACTCCAGGAAGTCATGGACTACTATAGACAGATATCTAAGGAAAATCACAAGTGTAGAGCTGAGAGAAATAAGGAAAATAAAAGGCAAACCAAATTAGACTGAATTAGAAACAAAGTGTGCAGGCAGAACGTAGTAAAACACCATGAAGAGTTCGAGACCACCTACAAGAGTGTATGAGGCCTAAATGTGAAAAATAAAACGAGCAAGGCCGAGAAAAGAGTGGAGAGAGGAATAAATGCAGTGCAAGGTACAGGCGTAAACTAAAACGATATAATGTTAATGTCGAATTTGGATTGAAAAGTTATGAACGGACATGAACATTGCATTTGGAGTTGAAATGTGGAGAAGTGAACATGAATGTGTAGATTTGTAAACTTTTTTAAGAGGTGCTATGTTTGGATTCAGGAGTGACAGATAGACTTGTTTGAGAATGAATATAGAAGAGATCTTAGGAAAAATTCAGGTTTTAATATGTAATAAGTTTATTTAGTTTTTGTTTAAATACCTCAAGTTAATATTACAAACGTCAAATTTATGCAATAACTATGAAAATCATGGTAACTAGGCTAGTTGCCCAGTGAAATTTCTTAGTTTATGATAATAAACAGTATTTTTCCATAATTAGTGGAAATGCACGCATTTTGCTATGCTCCAATCGTTGTATAGAAGCACAAATGGTCGAATATTTGCCAATTAAGCTGATGTAAAATATTTAAAAGTGTTACTATTTGACACTTACCCGATAATGGGAGTGTCAGCATCCTCGATTTTGGTGCAGATAACAGGAAGAGTCGCTGTGGACCTGCATAACTGCGCCCCTTAGCTGTTTTGAGACCTTCTAAGGAGTAGAACACGTCATAAAAAGTTACCATAATGTTGGAAACTGGATTAAAAATAATTTGAAAAACAAAATCAGTGATAAATTAATCAACTCATGTATTTTATTAACTACCTCAGAGAAGCCGACAATTAATAGCCAAAAATGCTGTCAAATACTGTGGGTAATTGAACTGTCAAGTAGCAATTCGCAATTTAAATAGATAATATTTATTAATATACATAGATAGATGCTATAAATATACCTAATCACGTTTTCTCCAGCTCAAAAGTAAAAATTTAAATATTTCGAACAATGCACAACTAACAAACACAGATCAAACAAACACATTAAATTACTTAGATACCACTTTCTTTTATGGACAAAATACTTCTGGTACTTTTCTAGTGTGTTTTACTACAGTTATTATACATTTATTTAGAAGCATTGCTCAACACCTACTATAGACAATGTAATTTGTGCATGGTTTCAATGTTACAAGCGTTTTTGTATATCTAAAAATAGTATTTGATGCGAAGTATGAATATTATATTATTTTTCGTTAAGAACGCCTGGTTATGAGTTTAAAATATTAGATACGAATGGATAATAATAATTTATTTCAAATTTTAGAACATCTTCGTACTTAACACATTAGCTGCTCTGAGAACTAGACACTTATATTCTATCTAATAGTTTTAAGAACGGGAGAGTTGAGTGGAATGTTGGCAAAGTTTTCTGGGCTTTAAGACATTTAGCGGAGTCAAACAAACATTCTGTGCCAAAATTCAACTTCACAAATTCACGAGAGAATACAAATCAGTAAAGAGATGCAGGACACATGCAAAGATAAAAGATACAATAGGTTATTGGCTAGTTCGATATCTCTATTTCAAAATCGGATCTTGAATCATTCATCTTTGAAGAAACTTCTACATGCTTCGAAGCTGCCCTGTATACGTATTACGATTGATTAATTTATATTTCTTAATTTTTTACAGCGTTGGTAATTTTACTTTCTTAAACGTTTTAAAACCATCTATGTATCCTTATATTTAATTGATTTTAAGTTATTCTGATAATTTGCTTGGATTAAAAGTACAGAATTGTGTATTTCGAACATAATACTATATAGCTGAAAAATGAATGTTAGTGTAAGGAATGATAATACTGACTTAGAAACTGTGTATATTTGCACTATATTCACGCAATATATTGTTATGTAATTCTTTACCTTTGCACGTGATATAGGCAACCCATTTAACACGGTTGGCAACGACTAAATCCGAGAGGAGCAGTTCACTATATCCCAGAATGTCTTTAATCGCGTGGTCTTTAATCTTTTCCGGTGTCTTTTTATTAGTATGATAATTGAAACTCATTAAAATGGCCGCCAACGTCGATGTAAACCCACTTAAATCCTTTTCAAAGTAGCTTTAAAGTTGTTTTCTTCAAAACTTAAAATTCCAATCGATTAAAAATGTAATTTAAAACTACTGTAAGCAACTTAAGTACGAGTAGTAGTTTAACTTGTACGCTTTTATAGAAGTAGATAACTGTAACTACTAAAAAAGCGAAAGTACTGCCGGGAATCTTAAAGAAACAACAAAAGTACGATGTGCGGCAAAGCACGCCAACAATTTATCAGAATATTATACTTATTAATACATAATGAGGAAGCATTTTATCTGAGTGCTCCGCTTGCAATGGCACGTCATAAATAGCACCATATTATTAGTTGACAACAGACATAAAACCGCAGCTGTAACATATCATAATAATTTTAAAAGCATCTGTCCAAACAACGGTTATAATTGTACTTCCTTCATACACTCCGTAAAACGTCCAGCAAAACCCTAATCCTTTCTATTTGAGAAACGGCTCGTCAGGGGGTTTATTTTTCGGGAGCCGAATTCCACTCTTGTTAATTTAATGTCACCTGCTAATGGCATTATCCCGAATACGTAATTGCAAATGCATCGGGCTGCATTCGGCTTTTAACGGATCGTTAAAACTAGGAGAACTGAAATCGCGCTGTTAGACCAGGTACATCAATTTGGTCAGGCCAGTAGCTTGTCTTTATTTTTCTTTGAAATGCGTTAAAGGCATTGGGAAATATTGATGAATTTACCAGGATTTGTTGTTTAAAAAGTTCTATTTCAGGCATTTTATTAAATTTATCTTTTGAACATCTTAAGCATACTATTAACCGTAAAAAATAGCGAAAACGTGGAAAAGTTAGGTACATAGAAATTCAGTATCAAAACGAAGCTGCTAATTCAAAACTTAGACTTAGACTACAAATGCAACAACTTAAAAACTGAATGTATAAGATGGGCGTGGGGGTTGAGAAAACTGGATGAAACACCTTAATTGTGCGAACTCCCAAAAATGAAGATCTGGCAAATACGATAACTCTCGCATGAGAAGCTAAATTTTTCATTCATTGAAATTGCCCACCACAAGAGCAAATATAATTGACAGGCAGTTGATGGATGATCAGTTTGGATTTGGAATACGAAATGAAACAGGGAAGAATTTGAAAATGTCGAATGGAAAAAGATGTTTGAAGTTTTGAAGGATATAGGGATACCACATAAAGAGGGAAGGATAACACACATCATTTATAACCAACAGAAAACTACAGTAAAAGTTGATGATGCCGAAGACAAAGTTAAACTGAAGAAAACAATCAAGAAAATAAGAAAAATATATCAGACTTGAAAAAACAGACATGTTGGCATGTGCTAATCATATAGCTTTAATTGGTAAAAGCGAAGAGATAAGATAGAGAGTAATAAAATAAAACTAATGGTATGTGGAAATACCACCACATAAGGCGTGGCAACACAATTACAAGAACAGCAGCAGGTCAGTCAATTTGCTACTTGGTTAGTACAATTATTGTAGATGATGGTCGAGGTAAATGAGAAATAATTAGTAGAATACAACAAGCGTAACAGGCCTTCTAAAACAGTAAACCTTGACCAACATCCACAGGCATCTCTTTATATACAAGAAAAATATTTTTGAAATCCTACATATGGAGCAGTGCTTTATTTGGTTCTGTAATGTAGATCATAAGAAAATGGAAGAAAAGAAGACTGGTAGCATTGAAACTTGGTGTCTTCGAACGATATTGAAAGTGTAATGGTTTGCTCATATGAAGAAGCAATTTTTCATACGAAACGTTCAGTCTCGAAAAGAGATCAACTTGTTGGGCGCGTTCTAGGACTCGACACTCTTTTGCTGACAATTAGGTATAGAAAGGTTTTCAATATTTGATTGTGATGGCAAAATATATAACAGTGTCCTCCCTGTTGTTAGATTGGTTGTTTCTTAAGAAAAACCTTGGTCAATAGTAATGGGCACCCTTTAATTTTGGAGTATCAGATATAATAAAAGAAGTGATTGTCTACTGATTTTATACATGTCCTTATTGGATTGCTGCTGATTCTTCATCGAGTTTTCCTTCAATTCTTTCAATAAATTTTTGAAGTTGCATTGGTTGGTATCGTTTTTTTTTTTTGGGTGACCAATCCAATACCTGCAGATCATGTAATTATATATTTATGATCCTATGTTTTCTTGTAGTACTTTGGCCGAGCTCAGAAATCTTATTTCAACAACTTGGATTCTTCGTTCGTCATTCTTTCTTATCGTCCAGCATGCGGATCCATATAGTACGGAGGGTACAGTGATCATCTTGCAAATCTTTAGCTGTGTATATATACACGCTTTCCTTGTACTTGTTCTCAATATAGTGCCGTTTGAAAACGACATTGCTTGGTGCATATATCTTTCTTAGTTTTAAAAGTTATGTCACATCCTAGCTAGTTAAAATGCAATACCTGTTCTAAAGTATTTTAGTTCGTATCGGATCTTTACTTAAGAATGCAATGCTTTGCTTTTTGTTGACGTTTTTGGTGGTCGTTGTCAAATAATATACGTAGATAATATATTTATAAAGCTTTGGGGGTGCCTTTCTGATTCTTGCATGACCACCTGGCAGTCCGCCAAGAGCAAAGTATTTATTGTAGTATTTTGGCTGTGTTCAAAAATATGTGCAAGCTAAATCAACGGGGAACTAATTTTGGACGTTACGCTACGCGCAAGTAAATCGCTAACTATCGTAAACCGACCAATTAGCGTTGCGAATGACAAATTATATCCGCAACTTCAGTGTAAAGGGCCATGCAATTGAAAACTCGAACTTTCGCAACATTACGGCATTTGTAAACTGCAGGGAATCTGGGACGCTACAACAGGTAGACGCTCAACTCTTTTCGGCAGCAAAAGGCAGCTGCGCAAGAAAGCGGGGCAGTCCAGGTGGCGGGTGGCGCAAGCAGTCCGAAAAATAGTGCAGAAGGGCAATAAAGCAAATTCTGATGCGTTGGCTTGGAAACGGAGCACAATGGCTAAATTGCGCTTTCGAGAAGACGAAGCGTCCGCCAGCCATAAAAAACTTCACTTCGCAACTGAGAAAGCTATATAAACGATATACGGAAGCGATTCTCGTTCAGCATTTTCGTTCAGCATTCGGTTCATCTTCTTTCAGTTCAGTCACCAGCGTCGCCCCCCATAATCTTAACCGTAAGTACATAAAAAGATTGTAAACCATTATAAAATGGAGATTCGCGAAAATACTATTATAAGTTGTAAATAATCCTACCTAAATTTTGATGTTTGAATACTCTCTTAACTTTGCAAATATGTAAATAACCAGTCGCAAGGAGCTATGTTTTGTGTATAGAAATAAGGCTCTTATGCACCGGAGCGTTATCGTGATATAGGAGGATTCCTTGTAAGAATTTTCCCTTGCCTTTTCTTTAATACACTAACGAAGTTTTGTAACTAATGCGCCATAATATCGACCAGAACTTACGATCTTCTCTTAACTATGCCATTCGCGCACTCAATGTTTTCTTGAGTACACGTAGAATCCGGTCGATCAACACCTTTTGCATTTTTGCTCTTCTGCCACATTTGTACTCCCGAGAGCAATTTTGTACTACTTTATAGGAAGACGCGCAATCCCCAAGCACGTCAACCGTATCTGCATTAATTTGTTTTAGCGTTAAACCGTATTTTGTAGGTATTTAGTGAACGATTGAAGCTCACTTTGTCTCATTTTTTCTTAATTTTTACGCAACCACTGTTTCCAACTCGCACAACTTCAAAACTATTAAAACTCGAGTAATCAAATTTGGCAGCTTTTGTTAATGAGGTAGCAAAACTGCACAATCCTCGTTTGTTAATGCAATTAGGTACAACCAGGATATGTAAATCACCATAGGGGATATAACTAAACGAATTCAGGATTCAGGTAAATAGTTTAGCTCCGAATTATTATATAAATTCTCAGAAATAACGTATCAATAAATTAAAATAGGAAAAAATATCGTTACAGTGAATACCACTGGTTCAAAATGTAATGTTTAGTCAATGTCTCATCAATATTTAGATCAGTTTTTCTTATACGTTCTATACATATGTAAAGAATGAAGATAGATTAGAATTTCTTGTTATATTTTAACCTTATAGTAGGATTAGTCCTTTGAAGTGAAATATTTTCAGATTGTACGTATTGCTATGAATACATTTAGAAGCATTATATTTCAAATAATAATTAATTAATAACATAACCAACAAAACAGATATTTAGTATAAGAATGTCCAGTAAATGTAATAATATAAATTTCAGAATTGTTAAAAAATAGCGTAGGCCATGAAAAAAATTAATAGTATGACGTTTTTAGAATAGCTTTTTGTTCAAAAACAAATTAAAATCAGAGCAGGCTTGGCATTTCATGCAACAAAAACATAATCTGTAAACATAACAATTGTAGTGGCTTCTACAAGAGGTTTGATTGCGTTTTGCCAAGCTCCCACGAAAATAAGTTATTTCTATTCGCTATCAAATACCCAAGTTAATGAAAAGTAGTGTTTTATCGAGATATTGTGACCTGGGTTATTTGTGGACGTTTTCCCTTGCATCGGGCTTCCGTACAGGTAAATACGAAGCGTCGATTTGGTCCAGTAGAAGCCATGGTATTTGGATGTTATTCTACGGAGATCCAGCCAGCTTTATAAGTTCGTGTACAAGTGTATAAGCAAGCAGCGAACGTGTGGTGCAACGAAGCCCCGCATTAAAGCCCCCAGCTTCAGTGAAACCGATTCGGAATGTCTTCGAGAGCGGCAGCCTATTCGCAGGTGGGTTCGAGCGCAGATGTGTGCCTTGCTAACTGCAGGCGGACAACAATGGCTTGTCCAGAGCATCGCGGGAGATCCAGCTAGGGGCAGGTAGCCCTACATTTATCGTAGAAGTAATAAAAAGGTCAGATTTACCACCTAAAAGTGTTAGTTTTGTGAGTGTGCATCGATTGGCGCCCCTTTGAGCGTCACTTGTGGTTCGTGGCGTCGGTAGAGGTGTTTTGTCTTATAACGCGGAACACTTACGTTCGATTATTATCTCATAGCAACAGTGTTAATTGCGTGGGCATCAAGAATTTAATTAAAATTAGGAGTCTGTTTATGTACTTTAGGCTAGGAAACCATCTTGAATTATTGTAGGTCCCATTAGTTAAAAATACCAAATTGTTAATTCCCATCAGTTAAATAGCGGCATACCGCAGACTTTGAATAATTAGCAATAGCAAATTAATAGTAAATAAGAAGATTAATCAAACATTAGTCGGGCACACTATTACAATACTGGATATAGTTCGGGCTATTTAAACATAATTGATTAAGAGGAATTTAATGTAAAAGTAGCCATTAATATCATAACAATATATATCGACTGAGTGAGATTTTGAAGGACTTGAAAAATGACAATGGCCATAGAATTCATATAACGAAAATATTTTCTATACCGCTGCTGGCAGATTTTATGTTTTGTGCACTGCTGACGTCATTTTTAAAGAGATATTGTGAATGCCCATGGTATTCACAACCGGGTTAACACTTGCCGAGTCGACGGTAAAGAAGCTAATATAAAAATTCATAGTAGAGCCATAAGAAAGAAATCTGAAGGAAATAACTGAAATGCAAGGAAGAAGTTAGAGATCACTAAAAATGCGTTTTAAAGGTTGAACTATTAGTGCATTATTTGTAGGCTAAAAGTACCTAGTGTGCTAGTTTATTATGGTTGGAAAAATAGTAATTTACGTAACAAGTATAGAAAGTGGAGCTTTTCAGTACGAGTGAGATGTTTCCGGAAGAGGCCGTTAGGCCGAGTCCGGAATTTCGAGACGAGTATGGAAAAGCCACTTTCATACGAGTTTCGTACACTAGCATACAAAACGGAATACTAAATTTATCCTCGTATATAGCAAATAAGTAGAGTAATATTAATGTAATGTAATATTATATGTGTTGTAACTAAGGAAACCTACGGCAAAGTGCTACTTTGCCGTACGAATACCGCAAAATACTACTTTGCCGTACGAATACCGCAAAGTGCAACTTTCTGATTAATAAATTGTACGGCAAAGTAGCTCTTTCAATGCTAGTGTACGAAAAACATTATTTTTATTAGTGTTTAATGCATATCGCCAAAATTGTAGCATAATTCCGATTGACTGCGGATATATCTAAGGAGTATTGTATTTGCGTTAACATAATCTAGCAACTTTCTATCTATGGAAGAACTCCAAACGCTTGAAATATTGATAGTACGGAGATGATCGAGTATAGCTATCAAGGCTGTTTCTATATGGTTTGTTCGATTTCGAAGAGGTTTGAGTGAAATGGTTCGATGAAATAGGAGATTGGCCATTTTAGAAAAAGTTGATGATTTCTCATTCGGTCCACTGCAGCAAATTTGAACTAAATATTTAGCGTGGGAATTGCGTGACCGTGTGGCTTCAGGTAACTTTTGCAAGAGTGTTGTAGTTATGTTTTTTTTTAATTTTGGAGGAATGGTACGTGCGATGTCCGTCGCTAGGTGTACTGTTGTAAACTCTAAATATTGCGAGAGACTATTACAATGTTTTCTAAATGATCTGTGCCGGAATTTGTGTCTTACACTATGATAACGCCCCTTGTCATACATCGATTCTTACCGTGCTTCAACAACAATCACATTCATCTAATTTTGCACCTTGTGATTTCTGGCCCTTTCCAAAAGTTCACAATGGCTGTCAAATGAAAGCGAATTGCCTCAATAGAAAAGATTGAAACTGTCACGACATTGCAATTAAAAGCACTCAAAAAAGATGTTTTCCAGAATTGTTCTGAGAAGTGGCAACGGCGTTGGAATAAGTGTGTGGCAAGCCAAAGAGTGCTTTGGAGGGAATTAAGTGTCATTTGTAATTTGACCTTTATTAGTTCACCCACTCACCGTTTATTTGATCACACCTAGTACCTATATGGAAAATATTAAAGCGCCAAGAACAATATTGCAGTCCATAATAGTATATTACATACCGAGGTGGGAAGTGTTTCATTACTGTCGAGAGATTAGGTAGTTTACCGAGACGCGTAGCGTCGAGGTTAGCTTTATCTCGAGACAGGGATGAAACTTTCCACCGTGGTATGTATACTATTTTATTTGCAATCATCTAATTTTAAAAATAACTACAATTGAATTCTGAATAATAGATATCTTGATGTAGCTAATATTTTTGTTACCATGAAAACAACCCACTCAATGTTTTGTTACCATGGAAACACCCCACTCTTCAGGTATGTAATATTTTTCGGGGTATGTAATAATTTCCTGGCTAGTTTCAAGTAATCATCTAGTTCCCAGCTGTTGTCATGTCATGAAATTGACACATTACAATGTGATTGCGAATAAAAGCATTTGTTCAACACTTGGCTTTATTGCAGTTATCTAATATTATATACCTGATGATGAACAAATATTGCAACCCCAATCGTCCATTACAGTAAGTGATATTTCTAAGTTGCAAGCTATTTTAGGCTTTAATACGCCCATCGACAATGCCCATCCCCATTTTTCTTCCATGACATGGATAACTCCACATCCAAAATGCTAGCTCATACGCGTTGGTTTTTCAATTTAGAAAAAAGATGGCTGGATGGAGGAATTTATATAACTAAATTATTGAAGAGGTCCCGGAGGAATCGAGCCGAAGACTCGCGTGGCTACATCTCCCAATTTGGCAGGGCGGCGGCTCGATGCCTAATTTTTTGCCTTTTAGACAACGTCCTTAATTTTAGTTAGCGTTAACACTTCAAGGAGTAAATGGAAGTCCGGATTAGGGAACAAATCCCGCAGTGTTGTCTCACCCTGTCCCAATCTCATCCGCGAGGAGCATTGCTTCCGTATTTTTCAATCAGAAAGCTGTCACGTGGATCCCACTCCGATCTCGTGACATCGCCGGCCACATCGCCCTCCTTTTTCAATTACAGGCGCCGAAGGTAAAGTGACACCTACCCCGTCCAGCGTATTATAAGCAAAATGAAACGTGCCCCTCTGTTCGCGTATATCGCGTTTTGTATCGAGTGGTGCACCGTTCTCAATTTCAAGGGATTGGTCGGGACTACACAGTAAACGTTTCTGTGATTACTGATGGACGAGATAAAAGTAGATCGACCTCCAGTTTTGAAATTGAAACGCTGGAAATTGAAAAAGGGAGACACTGCGTAAGCGAGCAAGAAATATTGCCTGGCCAGGACGCAAAATATTATTGAATATTCTTCCCGATTGTAAATGCAATTTCACGGATATTATACGCCCGCCTTTTCGAGCCTAAGTGTTTTAAGTAAATTAAAAACATCGATTACCTCCCGCCCCACTCTTTATTAAGGGAATCTATTAGGCATCAACTGTCGCAGATGCTACCAAACGAGTTCGATGAATGGTTATTGAATTAGAAAGACTCTCTTGTCATCAGGAACTAACTCATAATTGCTAGTTTAGAATGCTTATTATAGGTGCATAGAAACTTTATATAAACTCTAATAAAGATTGTCATTCAGTTAAAAAAGGACACGATTAAAATATACTTGGGGCAGGGTAAAAAATAGCATTTCTAGAAATGCACATGTCTGTACGGTTGCTAAAATCAAGTGGAAATTAGTTTTAATAATCTCTATTATTCGTAAAATCTACAAAGGAAAGTTTACGCAGGGACAACTATCGTTTCTTTCAAAGCCACGATGCATAGCACTTATTTATTCAGTGTAATAATCAATGCAGCTAGTATCTCCATTACCTCCCTACTGCCACAAAGGATTAGACACTTATTTCAAAACTGCAGTATTTAATATTAGTCAGTCAATAGATACAATTTTATTGTTTTAGGTGCGAACTGTTTACAGTCATTCTGAGGTTTTGGATACAGCTCACCATTTTATACTAGTAATTAATCAAATTATAATATAAAGTAACAGATGAACACAAAGTAGAATTGGAAGTTATATGACGACGCTGGTTAAAGTTCAGTCATGGCTATATCCAAATTACTAATAATGGATGATTGATCCAAGAAAGTTACAAGAAGCTATAAATATATAGAAGAACTTAAGTATAGAAAAGAATATAATGAAAGTAACTAGAAAAGACCTACACAAATGACAAGAAGAAATTATATATTTTATTGGAACTTGAAAAGGTAAAGAAGAGGGGAAAATGGAAAATTAAACGACGCATCAAAACTAATAAAAATTAAATTCAAGCACCATCAGTATGGTAGCAGGAAAAACTGAGTAATATAGAATAATAAATCAAGAACAAGAGAGACTTGAAATAACATAAATAGAACAACCATTAGGACTGAAGCAGATTATGGAGGCAAGATTGTATGAAAAATAATGCAACTACTGTTGCAATAGCTAAATGTATACACAAGTACAAAAGAAAGGAGAAAATTCTATCAGGAAAAAAGACTGACAAACTTCCAACCAGAATATAAGACTTCTTCTTCTTCGTCTTGAGCCTTTTAAATCCATTTTTGGATGTAGAATATAAGACATGGCTCCAAAACCCAAGGTCGTATGGCAAAATGGAATTTATTAGCGAAAGGTAAATACTAGCAGTATCATTATCCTTATCATGACATCTCCGATATAGGGACATCTGCGTTTTCGACGTTATTGGATAATATTTAAAGTATTATTGTTGATACAACAAGTGTAACAAGGTACTGCAGAATTTTTTTGGCGTAGTGCTTGGGCAAAAATTTGCCCCGTTTCATTTCACTACTGCGTATTAAAGAAGCATTCTTGATTATTGTTGTGAGAAACATCACGCCCATATTAGAATGGGAATTTAAATGTCGCAATTACTGCTTCTAAGCTTAAACGCCAGCTAAAGGGTGAGTTTAATTTCCTTAAGTCGTGAAGTCTTTAAAAAATATTTCGCTACAGTTTTTTCCGGTGGGATACGCTGCACAAAATATTTCTTTATCGTAGCTCTGAATCCATGCTGGGATCCTGGTGCACTTTTCTATGTTTGGTGAGCTTTGCATATGCCTGTCTGGGCCCGCCATGGTGCGTTGTATGTTGAAGACGACGTTCATCTTGAAAGTTGTGTTGTCTAATTTGTAGTACATGTAGTGACTAACGTTTAATGATTGTCAATTCTGTTAATTTCTGAACTCACTGATAGAATAACTGAAATACTAAATACTTTTGGTTCAGTACCATATATCTGAAAGTTAGTGTGTAATAAAGTAGTATTCATCCTAAATCGAACGCCAATGTTGATTGCCACTACAGCAGAGGAATATCAAAAGAATCACATGGATGGGTAAGGATAGCAAAGGCTTAAAAACTTGCTTATAACAATCTAACCCTGATTGGTGCCTTAAATGAGCGAGAAAATATAATTCGACTCAGTCAATAAAATAAAACACAATGTCCAATCTCCTGCGATGCAAGCATCTGTTCACGTCTTAGGGTGGTTGGTTAGGCAGTGCAGAGAAGCTGTCCTTGGTGGAGACGATGTTACCTTGTTCATCCCCTGCATCGCTGCAATTGGACGTTGTGGTACATCGTATTGAATCGGATTTAGCGTTGTCACGTCCTTCTGGTACTTCACTTTAAAGTGTCTGTTAGAGAGATAAATTGGATTTTAGTTTTCAGTTAGAACAGTAGACCATGGTACCAGACCTTATCGAAGGCCTGGAAAATTTCCAAGAAATCGGTGGAACAGTACTACTGCTCTTTAACTATCCTATTTATGATCTACAAGGAGGTATTTTCGAATTGCAAATAGGTGCTCTGGCATTATTGAAAATTCTTCAACAGACGGTTTTAGCCTATTCAAAAATATCTTCGAACAGTGCGATAGTATCGGCAGAAGGCTGATACTGTAGTAAGGTGACACTTTCTCGGCTGACTTAACTGGTTTTTCTATTAGGATAATTTGAGCCACTTTCTATGGTGATGAATAGCAGCCAGTTTTCATGATGTCATTGTATATGTGAGTGATGTTTATTAATTCTACATCTGGAAGTTCCTTTATCACTTTGCCGTGATAATGTCATATCCGGACGTCTTTTTGGAGTTTAGGCTTCTTGCAATAATTCTCTTTATGCCGAATGTTTGGATTGCTACTGTAGGGAGTGACATCTCGTGTGGCATTTGCAGATAGGGTAGTATTTTGTCATCTTCTGAAGTCGATTCTGATTCTTGGGGTGTAATGTGGCGTTTCCCGTGCCCTATGCTTTACTTTACTGTGAATGTAGATTGCCCTTTGTTTGCTAGTTGACTCAGTCGTAGAAGCACAAGACCCACTCCTACCTCAGTGCAGGTAAGGGAAATGTCAATATTGCTCGTGATCACCTATAATGCTGTAATTATACATGCAACCATGCCAGAAATGAAAAGCAAACAGTCTACTGAAAGAGATATATACTCTGTAAAAGAAACATACATGCATGGACATACATAAAAAGAATACACAATGGAATTATATAACTGTTATATGCGCTATTAATAATAGCACGAAACACTCCACGAGCTAAATAGTGATTCTACATGCAATGTTTACATTCCGCACTCGAATTCACTGAATACGGCCCTGATTCCAGTAGCTTGAAATCAGCTTAAGTGATGTGTCAACAAGATAATGCCAGCGCTCTTTTTTGGCGCGCTGAATCAGCAGCGCTCTTGTTGAGGCTATTGCGTAATTTGCTGCACTTTCTTCGGGAATAGCTATTATGGTTGGACTCTCAGTTTCACGTTTTGCTAATTCAAGCATGTGTTTTATATATTATAATTAAACTTCCCTTATCTTGTTGCAAGATAACGAAAGGTTCAGCTTTTGGTAGTTGCTCCCACAGACTTTTGGCATTGAAAAAGTCGGCTGGCTTCCTTGAAATTCGAATTTCAGCTTCTGGCTATGAACTGCTATATCTCGGGGAGGATTCCCCACGCTGGCACTTATAATACTTCGCGTGAAGTCCATTTTTTTCAAGCGTCACGCACATTTCCCTTATTGGCAAGCGACTGCCCCCCGCTGCCTTCAACGTGCCAAATTGCACCAAAACGTTACGTCACTCCGTCGCATGCTGTTCTAATAATAGCACCTGGGATCAGTATTCCGCTGGCTTGCTCTTCACTATTCAAGCGCGTGAAATATTGGTTGCAAGTTTTAAATAAACCATACGTTTTAATCTAATTACTAGGGAATATTGCTTAGTTTTATTTCTAGCAGAATAATGGTTAAATACCAAGGTGATTAATAAATGTCAAGGTGATACGAATTCCGCCGCTACAGGGGTGGGAATACCCTTGCTCAGCGAAGATTTGCAGCCTCTTCTTGTGGTCTGTAGCCCAGCTTCTGTCTGGTTTCCTGATAGGAGGCATAGATTCTGTAGTTTGGTTGCTGAGCTTCTTTATCACGTTCCATAAAGAATACTCTACGGCTTCAGTTGGTGCCAGGTTTTTTAGATATTTGTGAATACTAATAATAATCATCATCATCAATGAGCCCGTTTCGTTCACTTCTGGAGATAAGCTTCCCTCCCTCTTGTGAATAGCCTGGTTTTTTCGATTAGAAGTAGCTGTTTCAAGCTTTTATAACGTTGAGCTTGTTTTGATCCTGAGGTGTCCTAGCATTCATTCAGGTTCTTCTGAGCGTTCTCTTGTCTAAAATTGTCTTTTTAATGATATAGGAGCAGCCTTGGTGTTTATTGGTTGTTGTATATGTATTTGGTATCGACTCTCAGGCAGGGGCTTGTATAGAGTATGTGCGCGAGTGTCTAAACATCCATTTTGTTATCTAGTTAGTAAAGCATTCCTGTTTTCGTTTCTTGATAATTTTAGAACTCAGAGATACCAGGATTGGAGAATGATCAGAGAATAAGTCCAGGTTTTGCTCAGGTATCAAAGGCCCTGTTTGAATTTCCTTAGCGACGCAGAAGTCAATCACAACAATGATTTTATTGATGTTTGAGGGCTAGTACGTTGGCTTGCTAGTTGATAGGTGGTTGTAGTTGTTTCCATCCATATATTTTACCAGTTCGCGGTGTTGCCAATCTTGAGCCCCATCGTTGATGTTAGCCATTGTAGCCACCTCCGACTAGAAACATGCTTCCAGGAGTAGTGAGGAATGCAGTGAATTGTTCTTCTTTTATTGCGTGGCGTGGTGGACACAGTGATCCGTCATTGGCAATATTTCATGATTATATGTATGGCTTAAATGTGGTGTGTATGGTACTTATATCCATCGTGATTTTTTATGGAATTCTTGATTAGTGCAGCATTGTTATCGTGAGCAGTTCAGTTAGGATGCGTAGTACTGTATATTGTGGAATTAGGTATTTAAAGATAACTTTGTGCAGTGAAGTGAGTGTCAGAGATGAGGATTATATCATAAAATATGATGACGTTTGTAAACTCCAGGATGTGCTAAGCTGGTCCCTTAACATTTCACATCGTAATCGTGAATGTGTGTTCTATTACACTTTTTTCTCTAGCTGTTTCCATTATGAGGTTTCTCATGTCTCGCATTTCATCAAGTAATTCGAATACAATATTTTACAGTCTTGCGATTGTACTCGATGGCTGGTTTGCTTTTCTGCTTCTTGGTTTCTATCTCTGGGCGTGCTACCATTGTGACGTTACAGCCTCCTGAATTTAATGTTAGTCTAGGTAATTAATTCTGGCCATTTAAGACTTCCATTCATTTCAGAAAGGCTCCAACTTTTAACTAATTTCTACCTCAGGTTAAGCTCAATTCGGAGAAATATGTTCCAACCAACTCAAATATACACAGATGATCAGTAACAACACCTTGTAATTAAGATACATATATTGTTTTTAACTGTAGTTTCAAAATAAGATGAAATTCGAAAATAAGTGATTTGTACAATAATAAAATTAAATGATCTCCTCTGGAGGTGTATTACGTTTTTTATGGTCCGTCCGCAACCCAAATAACACATCCGGATCGAGTGTCGTAGACTTCAACCTTTTTGGGATCGGGCTGGAGTGTGAATTTAGCGCTGCATCTCTTGCGCCGGCCGGTGACGTCGCCCTGGGCGATATGAAGTGCCCAAAATGTTGGAGTTTTGTTTACATTTCTCGCTCTGCCAAAATATGCTTAAGATAATGAGATTACACAATACCTGGGATTCCGAGGTGGTGAATTTACAAAAGTAAGTTGTAGCGGTGCCTTAGAATATAAATCCGGGACTCCCAGAATAACGAAAAGGTGTTATTTTACGTTTGTGATTAGTCCGATAGCGGTCTGAAATTTTGGCTGCTGGCCGCCGAGAGCTCCGGCCGCGACGGTGCTAATATGTGGCGGACGACTTCTCCTGCTGCTGCAGCGGTGTCTTAGGCCTCTGAGCGGATGCTACACCAGGTATCTGCGGGTTCTTACGTGAATTATTACAGGTATGTTAATAGATATTAAGGAGCAGGTTAAAGCATTTCAGTGAAATGTTCCTAGGCGCCGGTATTTTCGCTTAGGGATTACGCGGTCGGGATTTGCTTCAAGCGGTTAACTCTGCAAGACAGTCCATCAGCCAAGCGAGGGTTTTAGCCCCAAGGATTCGATTTCCCTTAAAGTTCAACAACCATGCTAAAATCGAATTCTATCGGCTTCGCCCTTACGGAAACGTTTGAATTCAAGGCTCACAGTTCAGCATGCCATTTCGCATGAAACCGGGACTGTTAAAGGATGAAGGTCTGCTCCGTTAGACAGTTCAGGTTGCCAGGTCGGAGGACGTCAGGTTCGGACAGTATAGGATCAGGACGGGAACTTAAGTTCCTCGGACTGGCACGACTAACTTCTTTTATACCTGTCCTGCCGCGTTATCAGGGTACTTGCCCTAGCTTCCACTGGAGTGGGAAACGACGCGATCGGTTCTTCGGCGTAACTTTGCGCATCGCGGATGGGGTTCCTTATCGCCAGTTCACGCGACGAATTAATGCAGCGCTTCATTAGGCGACGTATTAAATTTAAATACGTTTTATGTATAATAAAAATTTAGTACAGGAGCAAACGTTACACCATATTCTTAGTGTTGTTTTGCGGTTCGGTGGTGGTCATTCTGTCCTATGACATAGGGTGGAAACTTCCTAGCTTGTGTTTCCTTTGTAATTCGCAGGGAGCTGTTCTGCACACAAGGCGTTCTAGAATATGAGGTATACAAAGTGTATATCGTCAACTGCGATTTAAAATACCGCTTTTCCGTTACGCCAATGTCCTTAATCAGGTACGGTACACTAAGAGAAGTCGCGCAAGACTTATGGTACAAAGAAAGTAGAAGGAGTTAGAACCAGAAGTAGATCATCATAGCAATGATCGCTTGGAACAGATCAAGGAAGTAAATTAGCTCATGTATATCGTCTCTCCTCCTCAAGAGGCGTTAAGACCCTATTGTTACCAAAGCTGGATTGAGGAATTGCAATCGAATTAGCACTAGATTTTTGTGGTTGTTCGAACCCTGGTTTAGTGTTCTAGACTCAGAGGTTCTACTGCAGCACTACATTTCACTGCACGACCATAATCATGAGAGAAGAATAATTTTTATCTTTTAATGCTATGGAAGATAGTTTTAAAAAGTTTATGTTCGCTGTGCCAAAAATACTATTTCATTGTCTTTCTGGCTTGATTGTGTTTATAGTTAAGTGGTATTGTAGATGGAGTTTTGATCAATACTACATGTGATGCGAAAATAGCTATTTAGTATTGTTAAAAATGTTACGTAGACTTCTCCAGGCGTTATTTTGAAAGTTGGGTATATGACGAAGAAGCACACATCCTTCGGCGTTTATTATTACATAAAATGATCATAGTCGCTTTGAAGCCAGCAGAGTTATTTGTAGCTGGATGGATTCCCCACTCCTACTTTGTTAAATGTAATTGGTAGTTGCACAAATTGTTTGAAATATACCCCAGAAAGTTCCTGGTGGAGGCGAAATTGCAGGCCAGGTTTAATAAACTGGTGTTCGTTCTTAGTTGGCCGTTTTCAATTGCGCACTTGGTTTAAGTCGGTGGGAAGTTTTCCATTAATTTGTTTCAGTGTCAGTGCAGGCAATCAGCAGCGGGGTATAAGTCTGATTAAAACATTCCCCAGCGGGACATGCGAGGATTTGTGCCAATCAGGGAGCAACAGCCGCGACGCGGAAAGTCATAATAATCAGGAAAATGCTGCTGCCGCGCCGCGGCCTTAATTGAATCATCGCACTATCCGGCCGATTGTTGTAGTGCTCGTTGAAACTTTTCCCGGCCGGAAGTGGCGAATTTACATACCGCCGAGAAAAAGTGAACTGCCAGGCACCGTCTTATTTGTAGCCCTTGATTAGAGTCAACAAGGAGCGGCGCGGGACGAAGGCCGTGTTCATTACGCTTCTCATTCAAGAGATTCCAGAGTTCAATTTCCTGGGGCAAAGCAAGACGTGTAGCGTGCAGGGGTGTCCAAAACTGCGCCCCCACATGCTTGTCACGTCCCCGTCGACCCTCGCACTGTTTCTCCGGATGCACACTGTGCCCTTATTGTTGCTGCACTCGGGGCGCACGTGTTAAATGAGTAGGGAATTTTCGGGAGAGATGCAATTTTTCAAGGTCGATCCCAAAAAGATCGTGGCAACCCTGAACTTGGTTACGCGAACCCATTCGTAGATTGGCCCTGAAGTTACCTTAAGGGAACATTGATAAAGAGGTGAAAAGGGTTCATTAGAAATCAGAATCTTAGAGTTGCGTAGAAAAATCAAATTTCGTCGTAAGAGGGAGCTTGGAGAGCCAAACATCCAAGTTTAAGTCTGGGAATATGAAAAGTTCGTTCCACGATGATTTCGAATTTAAATTAATCAAGATATTGACAGCGAACGCTTTAAATGTGAGGGGACTTTCAGTAGGTATGCAAGTTTTCAAGGCCGCGAACGTTAAATTCTTCGCAACCTTGAATCTAATCGCAGACTGACGATGAAGTTACCTTAAGAGTGGATAGCTGAAAGGTGACAAGTGTTTTTTGAAAATCAGAAGCTCGGAAAAATTAAATTCGTCTTTCAGAGAAAACCCTTCCGTAATTATTTCAAATTTAAGTTAATACAGATACTGGGAGCGAACGCATTAAATAAGAAGGAAACTTCAGGAGAGATGCAATTTTTCAAGGCTAAGCCCCAAAAATTCTTTACAACCCTGAATCTGGTTACTCTAACCTAATCGTATACCGACGCCGAAGTTAACTTTAGGGTGGATCTATAAAGAAGTGCAAAGGGGTTATTAGAAATCAGGATTTCAGGGTTGCGTAGAGACTAATATTTGGTTATTAGGGAAGACTTTGACAACACATGGGAATATGAAAATTGTATTCAAAAACGATTTCGAATCTTTAGAGATAAAACTTGTAAGATTTCAATACGCTTGCGGAATCTTTATAAGACCTTTCAAAAATTTTAAGTCTTAGCGAGACCAATGCTATCATGTGTATGTGAATGTTGGACATTGGAGCAAATACAAAGATATCGTTAACTCATCCGGCAAGATTTGAAAGGTAATAGAGAGGTTTTATAATAACTGGACGTAACAAGTATTTTAGGTGTTTTTGGCGCATATAGACATGATTCGCTCAAACATGTTCTGTAAATGGAAAACTGTAGTATTCCGAATGCAGTATAGTATTATACACCTTCAGAAAAACAAAACGTGGATAGACTTGGTGAGAACCTGGATAAAAGTTCCTTGAAGATAAAGCAGGGCTATACCTTGAAGATAATGACGGTGATAGTGATTCAAATCTATCTTACCAGCAGCTAGGGTGTCTTGATGTCAATTTGACGTATTCGTTCTTTTCAGGGTACGGATAGATCGTTGTCACCTCTCACTATAAAGCACTTAAAGTGAGAGGTGGCAACGATCTGTCCGTACCTTATCTAACTATACAAGGTGTTTCAAAAATGTCTGCCAAAATTTCTAGGACGTATAGTACATCAAAAAATAAGTGTAGTTTACTCTATAAAAGTATTTCCGAAAATGCACTCCCAAGGAGCTACAGCCCCTAGAAGACTTTCAAAAATGGTTTTTTAGCATTTTCTTCAAAACTGTTACAGGTAACTTAATGAAATTTGGCACAGGAGCGTAGTTTTTTATGAGAAATATTACTAATTGGCTAGAATTTTCATATTTTATTTAGGGGAGTAACTTAGAAGGGGGCTGAAATGGTTCAATTACCCTATCCTTTATGTGCGTGGTTTTATCTACTACATTTATCAAAACTCTCAAAGCTTGATTTATCTTACATAAAAAAGGCATTCTTGTTAAAATGTTTTGTTTAAGTCATATCTAGGCCTACTCAAAAGATTTTCGAAGGCATTTTGGACAAGTAATTTCAAAGCTTGAAAAACACGTTAACATTCAACTGCAAATTACACGAAAACGGTCAACTTTAAAACATTTTAACAAGAATACCTTTTTTATGTAAGGTAAATCAAGCTTTGAGATTTTTGATAAATGTATTAGATAAAACCACCCACAAAAAAGATAGGGTAATTAAACCGTTCCAGCCCCCTTGTAAGTTACGCCTCTGAATAAAATATAAAGATTGTAACAAATTAGTAATATTTCTCATAAAAAACTACGCCCCTGTGCCAAATTTCATTAAGTTACCTGTAACAGTTTTGAAGAAAATGCTAAAAAACCATTTTTGAGAGTCTTCTTCTAGGGGCTGTAGCTCCTTGGGAGTGCATTTTCGGAATTAGTTTTATAGAGTAAACTACACTTATTTTTTGATGTACTATACGTCCTAGAAATTTTGGCAGACATTTTTGAAACACCTTGTATACAAGCACTCTATCCGTGCCTTGGAAAGCAAAAATACGTCAAATTGACATCAAGGCACCCTAATAGCAACGAGTTGCCTAGAAATGATCACTTGCAGTTTTTATAATCTACACGTTATTGTATTCGTATATAAGGAACTAAATAAATGTTAACGGTGCTAGAATGCCCTCTATACGCAATTCATATTATTTCGCCATTTATTGAGATGCTATATATTTGCCTTAGAGTATTGTGTTGAAAAATGCGTTTTTGTTTTCTTGTTGTACTCTACGTTTCCGTTTCAAATATTTCCACTGGTCATATCATTCTTTTATGTTTTTGTCTTTTTATTCACAATTTTGGACGCCATTGTGTTCCTAAAATGCGTGGAATGTTTGTATTTTCGTGATTTCTTCCTGCGCACCATTCTTAGAATTTAATTTAAATTCAGATATGTGAACTCTGTTTTCTAAATTATGTTCACCTACTTTCAGGACCTGTTTTATGTGGCTTGATGTTCCTGCGTAGTTCATACATTTCTTTTTCATTAATCCTGATGTTTTCCGCTTTTTCTAGTTTATCGATTTTTTCCCATGTTCTTCTATTGTGTTGTTAGAACTATGTAATCTATAATCTTGTTAGTTGCGAGTCCCTCCAGGTCAAGGTTTTTATGACCCAGCTGCTTCGTCTTTGCATCAATATTTATATCAAACTCCACGATTTTTTTGTCTAAAGTACTCGCTATGTTACTTTTAGATCAGATTTTTTATTACTTGTTTAAATGTTCAACATTCTCAGGAGATTACTGAGCTGTTTAACCAGTTTCGGGGCAATTTATAACACGTGATTAAGAAAAAAACAGACTAAAGTTGGAACATTAGAACTACTAGCATAACCTTTTGTAACTAAAATGGTGAAAAAACATTAGAGACACAAAAAACGCCTGTATAAATAACTTGTTCTACAAATTTAGCGTGTTATGCCAACTATACATATTAAACGAAATACAAATGCATCTTAAACTCATAATTAGCCGGGGTCGGTAGCTCAGTGGTAAGCATCCTGACTACTGATCTAAGGGTCGCGAGTTCGATTCCCGGTCCCGGTGAGGTTTTCAAAAATAAAAAATGCAGATGAAAGCCTCTACAGAATGCCATCATTCGGAAGTGATGTAAAACCGTGGGTTCCATGTTACTACGATGTGTAGCATGTAAAAGATCCCTTGCTAGGGTTGGAACTCCTTAGTCTCGGCAAAATTATTCTAAGTAGGACTTTGACCATATGACCCAAGCAGTCGGCGTCTAAGGTACCTGGTACTCTGCATGCCTAGACCTTGTCCATTAACAAACAAACAAACAAACTCATAATTATTGAGACATCCCTTACCTTTTTTCACCAGTGTATTATTATCGAGGTTCCGAGGAATTAAATTTACACATTAATTTAAACAGGTAATTTTATGAATAATAAATTTAATTTTTATATTTAAATAGCAAATAAAAATTTACACAAATATAAGGTAAATATTAAATAAATAAACTTAAACTACCTAATCAAGATGGGGCATGTGACCACCACCTTCATCTATAAATATTCCGAGTCGTTTGTTAACAGAACTAATAACAGAATTGTTGGAGTATTATTGATTTCTTCGATGTTATTTCTTATTCTTTCCTTAAGATCTTCCATATTAACAAAAGGAGTTTCAAATATTGAATTGTTTATGTACGACTAGTTCGTCATCATGTAACATATCCAAAAACGGAGACAAGATCTCTAACTATATCTCACAGCGTTTAGAACTTCTTAAACTTCAAATACATGCACATAATTATCAATAGTTAGATAAGAGTATTTACCTTCAAAAATATTGGCCCGATAATCCTTCTGTTACTGGCAGCTGCCCACACTCCATTTTCTTGTGGGTGCGGTGGAGTTTTGATAAAATAATGATGATTGTTTGAGCTCCACATCCACATATTTTGGGAATTGACATATCCAGAAAGGTGGAACTAAGCTTCATCTGTAAAGAAGGTTTTTGCGAGATCCACAGTGTTGTTTTCAAAAGTATGTAAAAACTATTGACAGAATTCCTGTCTTCGTGGCCTGTCAACAGGTAGTATTTCATGGAACGCTTGCGTTCTGTAGGGATGGAGTTGTTGGTCCTATTTAAGAATACGTTGACAAGTGATCCATTCAACAGCTAACAGCTTCAATATTTTGCTAATTTTGCTTCTTTGCGAGTTATGCTGTTTGTGTCCCCATACAAAGCCACATTATTCTGAATGCATTTACAAAAGCTGTCAAAAAGAGTAATGACATATGGAAACGTTTCTTCAAAAATTTCAAAGGCGCCCCAAACAGAATAAACCCATTAGCCATTCATTCTTCGACCATTTCTAAAATAAATTTCCAATTTAGACCTTCTTTGCTCATCAGGAAAAACAATAACTAATCCAAATTCTTCTGTCGGCAATACTTGAAACGTTGCTAAACTGAAGTGCTAACCAAAAGTACTTCTGCCAGCTGAAGCTGACCTACTTTTCTGAATCAATCTCAGACATGCCCAATATCGCTATCATTCTCGTAGTCGGGCTACTCCGATGAAGTTTTTTTAAGCACATGTTATGTGAGCAATCAAGGTTTATAATTTTTAGAGCAGATTTTCAGCAAGCTGTTTCATCCAAGCAACACGATTATAATGTTAATAGATTTCAGTAGATTTTTAACAAATTGCTTCATCTTTGAGTAAAGATCGTTGTATATTACCGTATTCACTTGATTCTCGACAGAAAGTGTGTTGGTTAAGTACATTTATATATCAAACATCACAGTTAGTTATTTCTCAGAGTAGATTATCAGCAATCTATTTCATACGAACAGAACGGTTCTTTAATGTGTCCATAGTACCTAGTAGCTTGTTGTTTCATCATTAGAAGCGTTACGGCTTTTAATATTCAACATGCTCAGTTGATTAGCGAAAAGCTGTTCATTGCTTAGACAACTGTATTGTGATGATTTTCATGATTAATTGTGACTCTATCCCAATAGAGTTACGTTGGTACATCCAAAATTAAACTGCTACTTTGCTGTTAATAAATATCTAAAGTTCTAATTACACATTTATTTGTACACACTCTGCTGCGATTTAACTGATGGGGAATGTACGAACCTGATATTATTCTACCTGACGGGTCCTTGACTATTCCAAGACGGTTCCCTCGGGTCAAAAATACGTAAACAAGCCCTGTATTCTATTTAAATTGTTGATGTCCACGCAGTGAACGCTGTTGCTATGTAATAGAAATTTAACGTAAGTACACCGCGTCACAAAACAAAGCACATCTACTGACGCCACTACCGGAAGTAAATCGCAAAACCGAAGCCAACCGAACACAAAATTATTACAAAATTACTTCTTAGATCATCTCGGTGTACCTGCAGCCTCGCTTCAGGGCCCACGATGCATTGTACGGCGGCTTGCTGCTAGCAAAGCACCAAATCTGCACTCGTTTGCACCTCGATGTCGGCTGCACTTGAATGACCTTTTGGATAGCTTTCATTGAAGCTGGGGCTTTATTATAGGGCTACGCTGCACCACGCGTACACTGCTAGCTTATGTACTTTGTACACGCACTATAAAATTGGCTGGACCTCCGTAGAATCACTCTGGCTTGCACTTGACCAATTTTATGCGTCGTATCTACGTATTGCGGAAGCTTAATACCAAGGTAAACTTTCACAAATTACTATGCGCACATTCTCTCAATAAAACACAACTTCTTGGTAAAGTCGGGTATTTAATAACACATACAATATCATTTATTGGGGGAGCAAAACACAACTAACCTCTTGAAGAAGCTGCCCCTAATTTTCGTATCTACAGTTTTGTTGTTCGCATGAAATGCCAAGCCTACTCTGATTTTCACACAAAAATAATGCTATTCTAAAAACATCATACTTTGAATTATTTACAGTGCCTACGCTATTTTATAACAAATCTGAACTTTAAATTATTACTTTTACTGGACATTCTTATGCTATCTGTTTTGTTAGTTCTGTTATAAATTTCTAATAATTATTATTTAAAGCTCCTGAAATGTGTTCATAGCAGTATATATCAAAAATTAGACTATGTTAATACTCAAGAGTAGATTAGTAGCAAGTTATTTCATGCAAACAGAACGACTGTTCATAGCATTCGGTAGGTAGAATACCAATAAGCTGTTTTTTAGCACCAGAGCAATTACGGTTTTTAATGTTCAACGCACAAAGTTGATTAGTGCAAGTTACCCATTTGGTTAGGTAAATGTAAGGATATTAAACATCATAGTTTGCAATAACTATAGTATATTAACAGTAAACGTTTTTATGTAAACATAACGGTTTTTAATGGTCACAGTACGCAGTTGATTTTCATCAAGTTATTTCATCGTTGAAACAGTTCTAGTTTTTAATCATCCAGGTAATTTGTTGATTACTGTTCATTGGGTTGGAAAATTTATATGCTAAATATCAAAGTTTTGACGCTCAGACTACTTAAAAGTTATTCTATGTAAACAGAACGGTTTTTAATGGTCATAGTACTCATTAGACTATCAACAAGCTGTTTCATCATTCGGGAAGTTACGATCAATAATTTTCAACCTACTCAGTTGATTACCGACAAGCTGTTTATTGGTTAGATACATTTATATTCTCTATTATTGCAATTTCTTCTAGCGTACAATTCTTAGAATCTAGTTTAAAATCCAAAAATGTGAACTATAATGTTTTCGAATTTATGTTCAATTATTTTCGTGCCTTATTTTTTTTATTCAACTGCTAACTCTGTTATTTGCGATTTGTGATTAGAATTGTTATCTATATATGCATGTAATTGCTTTATTTTGTTTATTGTGAGACCCTTGGGTCAATTTTTTTACGATTAATTCCAGTATTGCTGTAGATAGCAGCTGTGGTAAGTATGTCGGTTGTATACAGGTCTCTAACTTGGAATTTGTTTGTGTTCATGTCCTGTACCATCCCTCCGAAGTTGACATTTTTCTGAGTTTAATTAGTTTTCAGTTTTAAGAATTTCATCTATTCTTTCTCTTCGCTGAACCAAAAATTGGTTTATTGCCAATATTTACACTCATGATATTTAATCAAAAATTGATGTACTTAGTGGAGCAGTTTATATATCAAAATCTACGTCATTTTTAATGTTTAACGTACTGTCTAAATGATCAGCAATATGATTTGTCCTTCAATCATTTTTTATATTCAAGTGGTCAAAATTCTCAGTTGATTACGACAAGCCGTTTTATCTTCAGAACAGTTCACATCTATCTCAAAAATCAAAGCGTTTATTATTTAGAAAACTTTATCAGCAAGATGTTTCATATAAAGGACATTATTTGTAATGCTTATAGTACTCAGTAGATTATCAGTCAGCTGTTTCATCGTTAGAGCAATCACAGTTTTTAATATTCAACGGACTCAGTTGATTACCGACAAGTTGTTCATTGGTTAGGTACATTGATGTAGCAAACATCAGAGTCTGTTAGTACTGGGTAGATTCCCAACAGTTATTTTATGGTAAGAAAACGGTGATTTAAGGTTCATACTGCTCAATAGGTTATCACGAAGTGGTTTCATCTTTAGAGATTAGGGTTCTTAATGTTCAACGTACTCAGTTGGTTACCATTACGTTATTCACTGGTTAGGTAGCTTTATATAGCAGATAGCAAAGTTTCGTAATACTCAGAGTAGATTAACAACAATCTATTCCATGGAAATGTTCATATTTTTCAGTAGATGATCAACAAGCAGTCATTGTGAGAGCAATTAGGGTTGTAATGTTCAACGTACTTAGTTGATTAGCGACAAGCTGGTTATTGGTTAGGTAAATTTATAAATCAATTATCATAGTAGATTACTAGTTAGCTTTTTCTTGCAAATGGAACGGAATAGGTCATCAACACCTGTTTAATCGTTAGAGCAATTAGTCTTTTTAATGTACCACTTACCTACTCAGCTGAATGTCCACATTGTTCAGCAGTTAGGTAAATTTATATGTCAAACACCAGAGTTTGTTAATATTCAGATTAGATTACCATGAATCTATTTCAAGCAAGCCGAATGGTCTTTTAATGTTCATAATACATCGGAGATAACCAGCAATTTGTTTCATACAAACGTAATGGTTTCTTGATGTTAATAGTATTCAGTAGATGATCAACAATCTGTTTCATTGTTAAAGCAATTACGTTTATAATATTCAATATATTCAGTTGGTAACATCAGAGTAGATTAACAGCAAGCTATTTCATGTAAATAGAGCAGTTTTTTTATGTTCATAGTACTCAGTTGATGATCAGCAAGACGTTTCATCGATAGAGCAATTCATTTTTTTACTATTCAACGTATTCAGTTGATTACCGACAAGCTGTTCATTGGTTAGGTGAATTTATATATCAGACACCAGAATTGGTTAATAGATTATCAGCACGCCTTTTCATGCAAACAGAACGGTTTTGTAATGCTCATAGTACTCAGTAGAATATCCGAAAGGTGTTTCATCGCTGCAATTACGGCTTTTAATGTTACTATTCAACGTACTCAACTGATTGCCGACAAGCTGTTAATTGGTGAGGTAAATTTATATATTCATCAAACATGAGTTTTTAATACTCAGAGTAGATCACCAGCAAGCATTTTCATGCTGACAGAGCGATTTTGTAATGATCATAGTACCCATCGTATTCAATAGATTATCAACAAACTGTTTCATTGTTAGAGTAATTGCTGTTTCTATTCTGCTCTGTTGATTATCTAGAAGTTGATCATTGATTACGGAAGTGAGTATATTAAGCATAGTAGTTGTTAACGTGCAGCGTTCTGTTTCATCCAGCCAATGCGGTTTCTAATGTCCATATTACTCAATAAATTATTGACAAGCTGTTTCATTGATTTTATACCTCCAACAGATTATTTTTTAACGTTCCAAGTACTGAGATGAATGCTGACAAATTATTACATCGTCAGAATAATGTATGTACCACAATTTACTGGTTTTAGATATGCAAAGTAGTAGATTATCACAAGCTGTTTTATCATAACATTTGACGCCATCTACAGGTATTTCAAAAGATATCGTGAATTAGAAAAGAACTATAAAGTGCTTCTTGTCGCTTTTTGCTTATTTTAAACGTATAGATATGTAATATTTCCTAAGCAACTTATGTGGAAAGGCAATATAGAGATTTTAAATTTCAGGAAAGCCAATTGAAGTAGAAGGCAGCGCCGGTATTTGCAAAAGGATTTCTGGGTAAGTGTGAATTTTAAGCCATTCAAGCACATATTTTAATAATTCCGAGAATTCCTAACGAGAATTTTCTGATGCGTATTAGGATTTGGCAATGTATTGTTGCCAGCTGCACTAGGAATGACAACTGCAGGTCATATTTAAATAACTCTCATTTAACTACTTTGATATTAGGCAGTTGCAGACTGAAGATGATATACTGATGAGTGATATATTAAAAAACAATTGCTAATGCTAATATTGAACACATTTACATCGGTTTGGTAACTTCATAACACCTCTAAAGTAGAAGTAATGGCTGAGTGCCTAGGAAGTTTTATACAACATTCTTCACTGGATCATCGTCTTCAAACCCCAGTCTTACTAGTGCATCTTCTAATGGTTCAAATAGGTGATAACGCATGGGAATAAGTTCATACTCTAAGGAGGGTGTGAAAGTGTATTTCGGGCCAATATGGCGATATGGGGCCTAACGTTGTCATGGAGAAGTCGAAGTTTTCTCATAGGCCGAATTCTCCGCTTTGTTCGGTACGCGAGCTTTACTCCCTCTCTCAACACTCTGTTCCTTGTAGGAAAGTCAATAGATATATCGCATTTTATGTTACAAAGGACATGCAGTATTGTTCTTCTACAGTCTTTTTTAAAGCTAGTCAGAAGTTCATTTCTTCAAATGCCACGTCGTTTCTGCCGGACCAAAATTTCTGCCGGTTTCACGTTTACACGGATAGAAATCTGATTATCATCTTTGTAGAGTAAAGAATGAACGGTTTAACGGTAGCTAGACTTATTTTTACAGTTTTATAATATAGAAGAGCAGCATATTGAGTATGAAATTTAGGCTGAGAACACCGCCGAAGATAAATGCAAGCAGCACATCGCGCAGTTTTCATACAACGCGAAAAGGTGTGCACGAGGTAGGTACACACTTGTGTCTGCTGTCATTGTGAACAACAATTATTTCGCCATCACTCCTGGCGTTAATAGAGTAGCTATCATGTTTTAATTAAATTATAACTCGTGAATTGGTTTGTTGATATTGTTTTGGCATGCTAGATGGTCTTGTGGTCATTTAAAAATTTAATTAATCTGACATAGGATTGATTTAAATCTACATATTCGTCGGTTAGCGGCTGCGAGCACTGATGAATTTAATCAACGTTTTGTCAATATCGGTTCGATTATGCTGCATTCAGCTCGCAGTTGCTGCCTAAATCGCGCTCAGACGCTAACAAGCTCATCAGATTTTGTACACAACAAGATCCGTCGGTTTACGACGTCGCAAATTGCGCCCGAGTAACGACGCATGATTAAAGTCCATATGTGGAAAAACGGCCCCATTTCCCCGCTTTCCATCAAAGAGGCTAATAATCTCATTACACAATCGCGGCAGGCTAATAACACGCATATTGGAGTGCACCGAAAGGATCCAATAATTGACTCCAGCCACTCGATATTGCTAGCCTCAAGATTTATTTACGTCCGCAATTTCGAAACCCCGAGGCCGCTTACAATCATGGAAAGCGAACGAAATTTACGTTTATTGATCCGAGTTGCAACAAAAAGTTAACATTGCAAACGAGCTGGGTGATAGATTCGCGGTAGTTCTCGAAAGAAATACAGACCAAGGCTGTAATTGAGGAGCTCCATTCTTGAGATGAGATCGGTTTAATAAGAGACGGGACGGAGATTAAAATAAAATCGAGTAGTTAAACTAGAGGACGGAGCTTCGACCAGAAGAGGCTTAACTGGTTAGAAAGGAAATTGTATTCGAACGTGGTGTTTTATGACCCCCGTTGGTTTTAGTTAGAAAACTTGCCTTTAAAGTTGCCATTTTAAATTTGGTTTCTTGTCGACATTGCGGGAATTATAGCACATTAGCTGTTGATTACAATGATTACAATAAAGATTTACATATAATGTGAGCTAGTTTTTATGCTGTTGTATCTATATTAAAGCTATTGAATGAAACGGGGTAGTGTTCGGAAAGAAATATAGATGAAGCCCAATTGAAAAGATTTATTCTGGAGATGATATCGGCTTAGTAAGAGAAGGCACAGAGATTAAAATAAAATCAAGTAGTTAAACTTGAGGAAAGTACTTCCACCAAAAGAGACTTGATTGGCTACAAAGGAAATTCCATTCTAGTATGGTACAACAGAGCCTATGGTAGTTTTACCTAAAAAGCTTGGTTTAAATTTGATTTCCTGCTGAAATTAAAGGAATGTTAGCACATTATGTAGCAATGCGCTCCTACCCCGATACGTTTTACTAATTACTTTAATACTCTGTTATTGCCAGCTAGCTCAATAGCAATGAAATATCTCTTACTTTAGTTTCCTGAGTCTTGGTTAATAAAAGCCCCTGTTTTAACGAACAAGGTCAAGGTGTACAATACCATGGTACAAAGCACCTTTGCATACGTAGCAGAAAACTAGATTGTAAATAAAAGAAATAAAAGTAAACAGTCGTGGAGATGGAATACTAGAGAAGGTGCTGCGGAGTAACACGAATGGATAGAATTAAGGTTGATAGAACTAAATAATTCGTATATCAGGTCGCCGTGATCCCATAAAAATACATAGCTTGATTTGATTACCCCGAAAAGTAACTCTTGACATCACATGACAAGCGCCTACTCAAGATAAATTTGGGGGTTTTTATGGCGTCATTATTTACTTTCTCCCATTTACCGCATTTTTGAAAATATGTTTTAGCGGGTGGCCTCATTATAGAGCTGCGGTGCACCACACGTATACAGCTCACTTATGCATCTGGACAGGCACTTACAAAATTGGCTGGCCCTCTGTAAAATCACTTCAAAATTCTCTGGCTTGCATTTGACCAATTGATGCCTCGTTCTACCTGTTGCGGAAGCTCAATATAAAGGAAATCTTCCACAAATAACCCTGGGCACACTCTCTCAGTAAAAGCACAACTTGTTGATAAACTTGGGTATTCATTCCCACATAAAATATCATTTATTAGGGAGCTTAATAGAAACACAACTGAACTCTTCAAGAAGTTGCCCCCAATTGTCTTGTTTCCAATTTTGTTTTCGTTGCATGAAATGCCAAGCCTAATTTGATTGTAATTCGTTTTTACACAAAAATAATGGTATTTTAAAAACATCATCCTATCAATCATTTACAAGGCCTGCTATTTTATAAGAAATCTGAACTTTAAATTATCACATTTACTGGACTTTTTTACAATTAGTATCAGTATTGTTGGTTATGTTATAAATTACTAATAATTATTATTTTACATATAAGGCTACTAAAATGTGATCATATCGTAGCAATATATATGAAATTAACCCAGCAACTAACCCGAACTTGCGCCAAGCTGAATATGATAGGTTCAAAAATCTACTTAAATAAAAGCCAACTTGTTTATACACATATGACAAATAAAATATTGCAAAGTCATTTCAGTGTTAAATACTAGAGCATGAACCGTGTGGTTATCTTTACCCCGCATTAATATGCACAAGAATATTAAATCAATCACACAATTATATAAATAACAAAAATAATGTTCTTTTACGTCTAAACGGATGCTTCTACTTCGCATTTATATTGAAAATAATTAACCCACACCCCCAAAAACTATTAAAACACAGTACGCACAGAACCATATCATTAAATCACTCACAGACAGCTGCTTCAAAGGCGCCCTTTGTACTAATAACCAGTGCGCATCGAGCACAAGAACGCGCGCGTACACCATTTGACTCGATGCCGGCTTCGATGGCGATTCTTGGATTGCAAATTACACTATGAATTCTCTCACTTCAAGTGTTGACTGACGATTGCTGGTTGAGCAATACCTGAACCTGGGCCGACGATGTATTCGCTATGGCATCACTTGCTGACGTTGCTGCCTCCTTTGTTGTTGTTCTGGCTCCAAATCGCCAAAGAGCAATGTCTGCAGAACTTCAGCACCTCGATGCAGCTAACAGACAGCTATCTCGATGCTTCTCTTCGCTTGAAGTTCGCCAAGAAATGTAGGAATCTCGATCTAAACTGGGTAAAGCATGTTTTCCCCGTGTTCAATTATGCATCCGCAACGAAGCCACTTCGCTCGGTCAACACAAGCGAGCTTCTAACGCACACCGTCATACTAACGCCGCAGCCGACAGATTTCGCAGTATACGGAACGTCACCGTCATGTCAAAACATTGTTAAATGCAACTATAATTTTAAGAATCACATTATCGGTTACCGTCCAGTACCGTCACCGTCCTTTAATTTGGTCAAAATCGAACATACGTAACTGTTTACGGGTTGTTATCGTATAAATCCACAGTTTTGTACGTTTATTGCGAACAGACTCCTCGTCATCAAGAATAAGGGCAATCATAGTATAGCCTGTTCAAAATTTTTTTAAATTATTTTCTTCTACCGACTACCGTTGCCCCCCGGAACCGCTCGCGCATTACTTCAGGGGGCGCGGGCGTCACTTAAACCTAAGCCTTAATTAAGTGAAAATTTAGACCGCCCGTGCCGGGAGTTGAACTCTCAACCGCTCCGGCCCGAACGATCACGATTTTCACAATCGGCAATCGCCGCTCACCTACCGAGGTCCCTATCCCTGTTCATTATCTATGTCATTCTAATAGGCTTTGGAATTTGTATAGTTTTATAATGTATACCAATACGTTTGTTAAACAAATTCCAATCAAATGTCATTTTGTCATTTATAAATGTCAACATTACTATTATTGGAACGTCAAAAGTGACGTGATCTTTAGCCTATACGTTTATTTATTGATTTATTTATTTTACGTGACGTTGAAGCTACTTGACGTGACGGTGACGTTTGGTTTAGTGCCAATCGACCTTCACGCAGCAAGCGTCCGGGTTTTGGTGCGATATCCACAAAACACATTGGTGCGCGATGTAAATTTATAATGACGCACTTAACTAATTATAAACATATAACTGCAAACGACAATAAACACAGACATATAAATCAGCTGTATAGCTATTCTAAATACACTCAGAGAAGTCAGGTCAAGACCGCTACAAGTAAGTATTGGAAGTTACAAAAAAGTATTACAAAGTGTCTTGCCAAGCATGGCGAGATGAATTTTTATTTTGTTAAATGCACTGAATTAAACGAGCTGGGTGATAGGATCTTGAAATGAGATCGGTTTAGTAACAGGTTAAAGTATAACTCCCGGTTCGGTTAACAATTTACTTCTAAAGCTGCCACTTTAGATATGCTTTCTTGTTGAGATTGAGGGATTTTTGCATTTTCTATATAGTTAGTGTTTTTTTTGTAGTTACGACATGGCAGTTTTTAAATGTAAGTAGTAGTTGGCTCTGAAGCTACCAAGTGGCGTATTATCTTTCATTATCCAATATTAGATATTTGTTATCCTTCAAGATTAGTTTTGATCTTATTTTTACCATAGGCATAAGAAGCGAGGTACAAAATCAATCTTTGAGCATCAAGGCTCTCCGTATTTTTTGGAGTTTACTGTTCCTTTTATACAGATACTAAGTGCAAGTGTCACTGACAGGACCATCGAATGGTTTAGAATCTTTAGATTACTCATTTGTGCAGTTGTAAGTGCATAAAAATATTTTTATTATTGTGCCGAAACCTTAAGGTTCAAATATGCAATCCTGGTGGGCGACGTACCCGACTGCTTTTAGAAAACGGGAACCGAACTCATTGTGGCAGTAGGGAGATAGTGTAATTATTGTCTTGATTTGTTAGATTTCCGTGCAAACTCCTTGCTCTATTTTAGTTGTATACTTATGGGTTAATAAAAAAATCTCTTACAAAAAAGAAGGAGATTTAAGATAATACTCTTAATGACAGTAGCCACGGTTAGTAACATTTAATCACATTAATTCATGTAATGGGCATTTTTCAATGTTCAGTAAATATTTCTTTCACGTTTCTAGCCGCATGCGGCTTCACTCAAGCAGCACAGCCACTTCTAGAATAATTAATCCTGTTTTCTACAAATTAACAAAAGAGTACGAGCACGAAGTGCAAGAAATCTGCATTAGCTCTCGCAATCGGCGAGCAGTCAAAGTTCTTCGTGGTTTAGAGGCAGAGGTAATTGATACCGTGTATGGCATCACACGTATTACGTATAATATAGCGTGCTAGAATAATAAAATCCCGCATTTATACCGGGTTTTCCTAATTAATTTGCGTGCTCAAACGCACACAGCTTGAGCACCATGTGCATGCGATATCGCGAGAAGTGTTAAATTTCAGGCTTGCTGGCCACGCAGCACATCTGCAAGTAACCGCGCCTCGGCAAGAAGTGAATGCAAGGCGAAACCCGCAAAAGCGATCGGTTTTGCAAAGTTCCCATCAAGCCCACGGCTCATTGTGCATAAATAACGCTTCATATTGTTTCGGAATTTTATTAAACTCCTATTTGCTCGGTATGAATAGAACGCTCACAAAGGTGTGGAAATTAATGATAAGTTAAATGGGGCATCTTCAATTTTATACGCCATAACTTTAAGTTGCATTTTCGAGATTTGAACAGAGTGATCATCTTTCTTCCAAAATTGCATAAATTAAGTATACATCGAAGATCAATTGTTAGTTATGTATTGATGTGGTCTAATAGCTTTTCAATTGAATTCAATTTTAATAACTCTGTAAGTAGCAGATATATTTGATATTACTACTTTCGTATTATATGTGTCTTGTTTTAAGTTGAAAGTTAATAGACTCACTTTGTAAGATTCTATCTTCGAGCTCTTTATCTTCTATTCGTCAGCTCTCTGCTACAGCTATCCTCGTTGTGGTTGGAAGCACATCCTTGTGTGGTAGTAATATATGCACTCACTAAGTTTTTTATTTCACACTAATATTTGTCTATCACACTCTTTAGGTGTATGACAATATAAACGGGTACATACCAGTACATTAACGTCTAAACTGCAATGCAAAGTTTAATACTTGTGTCAATTCAATTTATATTTATATACAACCTATTTGTTCTGTTTATTTTTAAACTACCCGCCAAAACCAATGGTTATCAAACAAATGATAATACAATTTTCCTTTATTACTTGTTATGACTTTTCTAATTGTCATATATCATATTTTTAGGTTAACAGTTTTACATTGTATATGTTTTCAACTACATGACCAAGTATATAAGAATTAAACTGTTATATTACGTTTTATAATAATTATTACTTCTTTTAGATAAGTCTTGACTAGTTTGTATTACAATTGCAATAAAAACTGGACCATTTACAAATGAATTGCAAATACCGTTGTAAGAGACCGAAATTCCAATGATAAAACGAAACCATCACTCCTTTTAGAAACATTATTTAAGCTGCTTTATTATTGTGTAGTTATTGAATGCTTTATGATCTAATGATCACATAAATATATATTGTTCTGAGCGGTGCAGTTTATTATAATTTTCCTTGAGAATAGTTAACAAAGTTTTCTATTATAAAGGGGCATTGGCAGTAAAGGCTGGACATTAACGTGAATTACCATTACTATAGGTCAATAACGACATCAACATTACATACATCTTTTAAGATTAAACACAGAATAGAACATTACAGTTAACATTGGCATTCATAACATAAATGTCGCATATCAAACCAAACACACCGTTTATTGTAAACCTATTTGCTATATCTGTTCAATGAATGTTGACGATCATTATTTTACTTAACAGCCACTCTGAAGAGCCCCTTTGTCTATGTGTGTACCATTGTGTAAGGGTTTTCAGCCAGAACGTTCTTCTTCTTTTCTTCCTGGACTTCTTTTTCCTTAATTTTTTCTTTTGATTGCCAGGGTACTATATGTCTCTGGATGTCTTATTACATGGCCGCAGCATGCCAGTTTTCTGTTCATTCTTTTCAAGACTTTTACATTGGTGACTCGACCCATCTACCCTATCCTCAGCCCCCTTATCGTTTGATCGTACTATTGTTGAACGGTTTTCAATCAGAATGTTCTTTTCCTGCTGATTTTTCTTTGAATCAGCAGATGTAGTATACTATACCTATGTTTGCGGATGTCTCATTATATCGGCCGAACTATTCCAATTTCCTGATCTCGGCTTTCATGGTTTCTTTCCCCTTCTTCATTTTAGTCATGTCCTCTACATTTGACCTCTTCTTTCTGCGCTTGTTTCTTTGGATTACTAGGTTTAGGGTATTGTATTTCTCGGGATGTCTTGTTATGTAGGTGGAAGTACCTTCGTTTTCTGATTTTCATGGCATTGATGATGCCTTTTTCCTCTATATTTATGACTCGATTCATGCAACCTATCCTCGGCAGGCTTGTCGTTTGTCCGAATCATTATAGGAGGGTTTTCAACCACGATGTTCTCAATTTCTCGTCATTCTGCTATGTATACATTTGTGAATTTTCTTCGTATTTCTCTTATTATAGCTCAGTGGCCTGTTTTTAACCACAATGCGGTTCTATGAGCCCTCTCTACTCGTAGGTCCAGTAGCTGGTTAGCGTTGCCCGTCGAAAGTGAGGAAGAGATCCCTTATTAAGGGTTAATGACTACCACAGGTGTAAGCATAGTAGCCGGAGAACGTACGATATTCAAAATTCCGCTGTAGTCGCCGGTGATGGAACCCTATTCGACCGCCTGACATTCAAGGTTAAAGCTCGATTCATACAACTTATCCTCAGCAAGCTTATCATTTATCCGAACCATTATCTAAGGCTTTTTAACGACGATGTTCTCAGTCCTTCTGGACCATTTTTTCCTTTATTTTCTCTTTGGATTACCAAATATAGGGTGCTATAAGTCTCCGAATGTCTTATTACACAGTGTCGATGATTCCTTTTTTCCTTTTCTTACTTATCCTCAGCATACGTCTGTAGACTTAAATGTCAAAAGCCTCAGTCCCTTCAAGGTAGCATCTGTGAGGATCCAAGATTTTACTATATATAGAAGGACAGAGAAACCATAGCAACTGTCAATCCTAATTCGAAATTTAGGTGTTGTCCACACAAACTTTCGTAAAAATTTTAACATGGTGAGAACAGTTTTCTAAAGTGTCTGGAAAGAAAAGGTGTTTTGAGAGAACAAGAAAATTTCTGAAAACAGAAGAATTCAGTGTCAATGAAGTTGAGCAACTATCAAGAAAGATGATTCCTCCTCCCAGTAGGCTGTCATATGTTTTTAATAGGTTGCATGCATGAAATGCGATAGAAGTCAAACTGTGATACGTAAAAGCTATGTCATTTTTGCAACTGCTTTATGGGCATTGTTGCAATTTTAATGTCAAAATGCCGAAATTTCTACGGAAGGAGATAAAAATTTAACTGGCTACAATGCAAGCCTTCAAAAATCATAACCACAAATTGAAAACAACTTAACCCAATTTTGTCATATTTAGTTACTTCGCATGCTTATCAACAAAAATGTCACGCTAACATAGCCTGTTGCGAGGAGGAAACACCGTGGCTGGATTCTAGATTAAATAAATACCTGTGAACACAAAGCAAAAGTGTCTACTTAAAAAAGGGTGAACTTAAATTCACCAAATTACAGCGAAAATGAAGATTTGACGGATGCCTCCTTATTGTTAAGAAGGTAAATTTGCTTCATTATAATTTTAAATATTTCCAAATTTTTAAATTTTAAATTATATTTTTTCTTCTTTTTTCTCTTAAGATAGGCTGAAAGCTTATTACTACCGCATTACGTGGAGTTTTAAATGCTCTCTTCGGCTGCTGGTCAGGTAAGTGGCTAGGCTAACCCATTGATAGGAATGAATGGCCTTTCACATAGGTTACGGTCATCAAAGGTATTGATTGGCCCAAGAGCATGAGATGTAACCGATGTCTGAGTGTGAGGTTCAACCTCACTACCTACCAACTGAAAACGTAAACACCGCACTAGCCGGTCACGTAGACTCTTAATAGTAACTTATGTATTAAGGACTGCAATCGTGATTATGCACGGGGTACATACAACGTTTTATTTTATTGTGTTTCTTAAAATGAACAAATTTAAAGATTTCTTATTTTGCCTAGACTACTGCTTGATTGTTGTGCTGGCGCTGTGAATTTTGGTGTGGTATGGATGCTATGCAGATTTTTAGTGCTGGTGTACAACTTTATTGGTGTTTGTTGTACTGCTTAGAAATTTTATAGGCCCTTGGGCCGTAAAAGCCATATTACGCCCGCTATCTGGGGCTAATAAACAAGATGGTTAAAAAAAAAACATAAAATTGCATTTACAAACCTAATATATACCGAACCTTCAGTAAACTATTGGTTGGTATGCAGCCGTTGAGAAATAAACACTTTGGGATTTTTAAACACGAAATGCGCATCCTCGGGGATCTCATTGCTTTCCAACATGTAAATGCGCAGTTCGATGTCAAGATTTTATAGATGTAAAATTAGGTTTCCATTTCCTTTCATTAAAGGAATTCGATTTTTTTCCAAAGCTGCGCATGTGTGCGATGATGTATTGTCGTGCTGTTTGTGTTCCTCTTTTTCGCAATCATCTATCTATAGAATTTCATCTTCATTTGGTTTTGCAATTTTGTCAGTCTATGATATGATCATTATCTAGAAAGCCGATAAGCAAAATTCCGCGAGAAGCCCAGAAAACCGAAAGCATCACTTTGCCTACCGACAGTTTTGCTCTGAACTTCTTCGGAGGCGGGAAGTCGGAAGGTCGCCATTTCATGGTGGTTTGTTCGGTGACAGAGTCATAATGATGAACCCAACTTTCGGCCATAGTGACGATTCTGTTTTAAAAAACTCATATCTTCACGGAAAAGGACTGAAAGCTCACGATAAATGTTTACTCGATTCTATTTGTGCAAGGATGTCGAAGCACCCATCGGGCTGAAACCTTGTTTATATGTCAAATGTTATGCAGTATCGATCAAACCCATTTCTTGTTAATTTCTATAATCTTTGAATCACTAACTTTTCCACTTTGGCCACAATTTCTGTGCCGTTGCAGGTCTACCAACTTTTGCATCGTTTTTGAGGGCTCCCTTTGTCACACTTAAAATCATTTTGCCATCCACGGAGGGTCTATTCTGATGGGAAACATCCTGGTAAACTGTTTTCAACTCCCTAGTCGAGAATTGAGTCACTGCCCGGTGTTCAATTGTCTCCATTTTTGGAAACCATCACAATGCATTTTACTAAATCGACTACAAAATCTAAAGTTTAATACGAATGGGGCGAAGCTTTACAAAGCGAGTTACATGGTACGGAATCACAGGTAACAAGATATTATTTTTCAACGCACACACGGTCAGAGCGGATTTCTTTTCCCCGTGTCTTCGTATATGATAGTTCCACAGAAGGTATCTGGAGATCGTTGTAAATAATGTGAATTTATCATCTCCTACTATATTATCTTCAGTGGATTTGGCTCAGAGTTAAAGGTACGAGCTTCTTGATTTAGAACAGAAAATCTGGGTTTGATCCCCAGTAACTGTAACGGTCTTTACTGTATTCTCAAATCCAGCTTCGGCAACCGTGGGTCGCAAAGATGCTCCTACAATGGAAATGCTAACAACAAGGTTCACAACAACAACTAAATTATATAAAGGTATGGATCCTTTGGTTTTACACCAGAAAATATGAAATCAATTCTCGCGAACTCAATGGCGACAGGAAATCTGGCGTCAAGCCCACTGCAATTCGCCAATCTTGAGTTGGTGACCTAAAATATTCCCATAATGCCTGAAATCTATTCAAATATAATGTAACCACAAGACTGACAACGAACGGCAAATGTTTTAGGCTCAAGAACCGGACTAATCAAGCTCAATTACTACGACCAGCTTCTAATTGTACTAAACACACGTTCAGACTACATTGCCGAATCGAAGAGCCGACCAGCTACAGTGAAGACGGCGCGCGCTTTTTTTTTCTAAAATTAGCAGTGTTGAAATTATCAGGGGACATCAAAGAGTTTTTCAATACAACCAGTAAGTTCACTAGTTTACGAGAATCCTTAAACTGATTACATTTTCCGTAGCGAAACTCCCTACGACTTGAAACAGGTCAAAAATATTTGTCACATTAAACACTTGCACCATATATCAAGCCAAAGTTTATATGAATTGGTTTATATTAAGAACGGTGATCCTGGTACAATAAAATAACTACAAGGACTCCCCTGCGTTACAGGTAAAGCCAACGCTACAGGCTACGAATACAGCCAACTTTATTGTGACAAGATACATTAGAAGAGTTTGAATGCGTCAGTGTTATATTGCAAGAAATCGCAACGAACAAGAGTTACTCCAGCAATGTCATTAGCGTAACACATAACAGAGTTAAATGGTTGGTAATATTGGTAAACAGGTTAAATTAGCAAGAACTTATAAGTTCAGTGACCCCATAAACTAATCATAGCAGGAGGTTACCAAAATACCACTACAATAAGTAGTAATTTAGCATGTTCAGTAAACGTAGAAGTAAAACTTAAACAGATACTTGCGTGGTGATGCAGATTCAGCCGATGAATCCAGGCTTATAGAAACCGTATTGTACACAGGTTCGTGCTTAGATACTCGCAGGATAATGCCAGACTGCACCGCGAAACAAACGGCAATAATCGACAACGTTCAATTACTAAGAGAGGTTCTCGGATATATGACGGGGCTTCGGCGAAGGCTTTCGGAGAACAGCTGCAAAACTGCAGAATAAATGGCAACAGTAGCAAAAGCTTGCATTTAACGACTCCAGGGTCGACTTTATAAATTTGCTATGCTAGTGCTTAATTACAGTAGCGAATAAGAGAGAATAAGCGTACACATACCTTACCTTAAGCTCACGGCTGTAGAACTTGATACGCAAGTCGATAAGGGTCCGCAATTAACTGCGATGGATAGACAACCCAATGATCTTAATTAAAGTAACCCATAAAGATCCGCGATAACGTGAGTTTACTAAGGGAGACTATTTTGCCCTCAGAAATCGCTATGAAACAGCCACAAGCTAGGGCAAAGGTCAACAACGAAATATTGCGTGTGATCGGATCAAGGGACGCTAATAAAAGGAAAAATAAGCAATATTGCATGCGAAGGGCGAGAAAATTAAGTTGAAATCAGAGCTTTTTTTTTACCGTAACACTGTATTATAACCACAGTCTGTCTATAACTTTGGTAAAAATGAATGTTATTTAGAAAGAAAGTATTTTGATTTAAATAATTGTAAGCACGAATATACTCTATATAGCTATTTTGATACATTTATATTAAATGCTAAGATAAACTGGAATCGTAATTTATTAACTTATTATATAATTATCATGAAATGTCACACTCTGCAGCCACTCCATATAATAGAAGTTAATGGGGGCGTTTGAGTTTGGCTATT
>OW679197.1:52900236-52924740 GCA_940337035.1 Agriotes lineatus
GAACTCCGGTATAAAAAGACATTGGCCTTTCCCGTTGTGAGATAACAATTTAATGGATAGGGATGGATCCCTGCGCTACATTCGAAACTGAAAGTTCTTTGTCAGATAGCAACTGCTTATCTAGTATAATTAAATAGTCGCGTAAATATTTTTTTAAGATATGTGCGTCCACTGCTCACGGTTACGAGAGTTTTAATTGTTCATGAGCTCCCTCGTGAAGTATAATTTCCTCTTATTACTGTAGGTGCTCATGCTCCGTCGTCTACTGTGATTGACCTCAGTTTATGGTTTTGTGACCTCCCTTTATAATGCTCAGCCTGTGCAGTATGTAATTACGTAAACCAGAATAGGCCCAAAAATGTGCTTTTGGTTTATTTCCGAGTTTCTGAATTTGTTTATGGCAACAGAGCAGCTTAGTCGACTTCCGTTTTGTGTACGTTAGAGGCTCGAAGAATAGTTTTGGTTTGCGTCTCGCGGATCTGTTTTTATTCGAGGCTAACAAACTAGGGGAAGATGTTTTCATCGCCAGAAAAGTAAACCATCTGCTCATAGATACATTTAGCAGTTTTTCGGCAAATATCAAGCAGATTATATTCCTGTCATCCCGCATTTGTTCAGGAGGGTGTTTTGTAAAGCTGTTTTTTGTCACTGCTACCGTTTGTGCTCGTGTCTTCGTTGCATTGGGCGCCTTTCTTCTCAGCGTAGCTTTGAGGGTAGCAGCATTTCTCTATGGGCCCTCATTTTTTACTATTAAGCCGAATGAAAGGTTACTAAACCGAAGATAATTTAAAAGTCTTTATGTCTAGCTGATAAACTGTTTAGGGTGATTAGATTAGAAACGAATTAAATACGAAGACTGCTTTAATAAAACTTAATTATGTAGGTACGTATTTTCAGATAATAGTGCATCAGGTAACTTTTGTACGTCTGTTTGGTACTTCGGAATTCTCCAGTGGCGTAGGCATAAATTCAGGTAGCAAACAATAAATTATTTTAGTACAAATTATTTGATTTGTATTATAATCCTATACCATAAAATCGGTGGTCTCTTTCTTTGTATGTTTGTATGTTTGTTCGCTCTCTCCTCCCAAGATACTGGACCGATTAAATTGTATGATAGCTTAATTTTTTTTCTAATTTTTAGACTTAGATCGTAGGCCGGTTTTTATTTTCAAAATATGTACGAAAAAGTAAAGTTTTAATTAAATCGTGTAATTAGCGAAGCTAAGCGTAGCTCGTGTGATTCACTATATACCATTATAGCAGCGCCTTATTTAACGAAGCATCGTGGGTCAGTGGTAGAATGCTCGCCTGCCACGCGGGCGGCCCCAGTTCGATTCCCGGCCGATGCATCCTTCTTTTAAATTTATATTAATGAATCTCTCTTAAATTAGCGAACCGAAGTATAGCCCGGGTGATTCACTAGTATATATATATAATCTAAATATCTATATAAATGGCACATTTGTGATTTTGTTGTGTTTGTGTTGTAAGTGTTGCCTATAAGAATTTTCGATCAAATAACAAAATAACAGTGAAAGTTAGATTCGGAAAACTAGGTTAAATAACTTTTACTATTCCAATTTTTCTATTAAAAAATTATGTTATTTTATAGGTTTTGCCTTTTTACGTCTGAAAATATCTTCTCAATTGGTATATCTAGAAGTATTTGTAAACACGACTCGCATTTGTATGCGCAAAAAAGTTTTCAAAGTGTGCAGGTATACAGGGTGTTTCATTAATAATTGGAAATATTTTAACTGTAGAATCCTGGGCTCAAAATATTAATATTTAACCCAAATCACTTAGATAAAATGTGGCTCGTTACTGAGATATAGGGTGTTCCATTTAAAAATTAAAAAATGATTTTTCCCCATTACTTTAAAACTATTTGACGCATCCGTATCATATTTGGTAGGAAGTTTAGACACTGTAAACCATGCTAAATTGTGTTAAATAAACGTTTCTGACTACTACCAGAGGCGTACCACAGGGGCAAGTGAGTGGTTGACCCTTCCCAAATTCTACGCCACTGGCGGAATTGCCATTTTAGCACAATTTTTCGACTCTCCAATACTTTCTATGTAAATAACATACTCTTTCTTCGTCACGATAACGTCATTATTTTTCGAGATATTTAAATTTAAACAAAGCGGAACAGTTATTTTGATTTTAATGTGTATTAATTATGTTGGTGTTTTATGTCATAAGATTGCATTTATTACGCAAATGAAACTTTAATCCGTATTAACAAAAAAATATAATGTTATTTATTGAAATTTATTGAAACGAATACATGGATACATTTTTTTTATGTTGAATGCATCTATGTATTAGTTTCAAGAAATTTCAATAAATAACATTATGTTGTTTTGTTAATACGGATTAAAGTTTCATTTGCGTAATAAATGCAATCTTATGACAAAAAACACCGACATAATTAATACACATTAAAATCAAAATAACTGTTCAGCTTTATGTTTAACTTTAAATATCTCGAAAAATAATGACGTTATCGTGACGAAAGAAGAGTATGTTATTTACATAGAAAGTATTGGAGAATCGAAAAATTGTGTTAAAATGGCAATTCCGCCAGTGGCGTAGAATTTGGGAAGGGTCAAGCACCCACTTGCCCCTGTGGTACGCCTCTGGTAGTAGCCAGAAACGTTTATTTAACATAATTTAGCATGGTTTACAGTGTCTAAACTTCCTGCCAAATATGATACGGATACGTCAAATAGTTTTAAAGTAATGGGGAAAAATCATTTTTAAATTTTTAAATAAAACACCCTATATCTCAGTAACAAGCCACATTTTATCTAAGTGATTTGGGTTAAATATTAATATTTTAAGCCCAGAATTCTACAGTTAAAATATTTCCAATTATTAATGAAACACCCTGTATATACACACAAGAACTTTAATATGTGCACTTGTTTTCTTAAAGTATACTTGATGATATTCCTAGCAAATATCATAAGTTGACAAACGAATGTGAGATTATAAAACAATAAGTGAGCTACATTACCTCTGTAGGATTAGACAAAACATATTCGGTTTATTCTCAATGCAAGAGAATAGTATTTACACATTCACTTCTTCGCTAGCAAATAAGATATTATTGTATACTAGTTAATGGTATAATCGAATACATTTTTAAGTGTCTATATACAGGGTGTTTTGTAATCCGACCGACAAACTTATGTTGAAACATTAATATTTTGTATATGGACTTTTTCTTTTAAATCCCTCCCCGCCGAGTTACACCTTTGCGTTCCGTAGTATTCATTTTGCTTTGTTACGCATCCTTTCACTCTGATGTTTGCGGCTGCGCAGTTTGTATTTCCCGCGCTGCGCCACGCAACTTGGTTTCGCGTAGATAATCTTTAAGTACTGGCATTTGTTTCGAGACGCTTTCTTTCCAATCTCGCTGTTGAAACGAACAACATGCCGTGGTAGTAGTTAGAATTTCGGAGGTTTAATTTTGGACCTACACTTTGAAGTGGATTTCTCCCCGAATTCGATGTTAGGGAAGCTTGAATCCCACCCTGTTGGCGGAATTTTTCATGCTGCCACGTGTTCGCAAATTCGCCTGGAATTTTGTCCGGGGTAAGTAGAGTTCGCTTCGAGATTTTCTGTCGGTCTTTTAGCTATCGTGGATTCCTTCCTCCTGTATAGCACCTCGTGCCGGAGGGCCGGTTTGAGGATTTGGCTAAGGCTGTTTTTCGCTTGCACATGCAGATGTTGTTTGAGCGCAGGAGAGGATCCTATATGGAAGCTTACCTTAAGATCTTATTTGTCAAAATATCGCACAGTGGAGTCCCCCCCCCCCCCTGAGCCTGCTCTGCGAAGATTTGGCATTGCCGCTGTAAGCTTTGCTTGCCTTAAATCTGTTTTAATGTGTGCATTACGGCTAATGCGTTATTGGTGTATTAAGAACTGTGAGTATTATTTGTAATATTTGCCAAATCGAATTAGTCGTAGCAGTAACATTGTGACTACCTACGATTCTGATGGTGGATGTATTTTGTGATATTTATATCTACTGTGATTATATATCATGAATTATACTGTGATATTTGCATTCTGGCGTTATGTGTTACTGCGATCTATATTTGAGTTGAACTTCTCTTTCAGATTTATTTTGCTACCTGAGTTTACGTATTCTCGTTTGAATGCCTAGATACACTTGCGGTTATTTGATAAAAAATCCGTTGGCGCCCTTTTTGAGTATTTAAAGAACTGTATACGGCGTCTCCGAAGCTGTAGCTGGTCGGCCGTATCCGTATCCAAGTAGTCACGTTATGTATTGCTTTTGAGAGAATAGTCAACGGAGACTCTTTTTATGACAACAAGTTCGTCTGGCAATGGTAGGCTTAGTATTTTCAACTGGTTTTAATATCCCTTTCTGGGTTTTGATCGTATATTCTCTCCAGCTCTGCAGAGTGTTGTATAATTTCCAAGTCACTGCGATTTCCTCAGGATAAAATCCCATCTAAGTGTCATAAGCATAGAGTTGTGTAGAACAGTGCCTTAAATGAGTCGAAAATACGATGTGCATATTGGATAAAGGACAACACCTAGTATGGGGCCTTCAGGACACACATTTGTTCTAGTACGTAAGTATCTTGTCTTGATCGTCACTCCACTATAAGTGTAAGCTTAGCCAGCATTTATAAAGGATTTTTTTTAGTGTTTCGGGATCTTTCGGGTCCGCTTGCAGTTGTTTCTCCAAAGTTACGCCACTGGAACGCTGCTCTAAACAATTATAGTGTTTATTTTGGCTTCACGCAAGTAAGCCAGCCGAGTAGGAACACGGCGGTTTATTCATTTGCAATTGTAGTTCAAGTGAGCATAGAAACGCTGAATTTCGAGCAATTTGAATAATGAATGGCAGCGCCTGAAAGACGTCGTGAGCGGTGTTGACCAATAGTTCACTTCTTGTTTTCCACCATGACATTATGCATGCCAAGCAACCCGCTGACCTGTGTTTGCATAGGGCAATTTACAATGCAGCTGCCTACATGATGAATTGAATCCGCATTCACGTCATGCTCGCTTATGTTATTAAAGTTTTAAACTACACAGATTTAACACTCGAGCTGCTCGTAGAAAGGCGCGGGAATTAGTAAGCAAAATTGGGCCTACCGCGCCATAAATATTTATTGCTAATTGTCTAAGAGAATAAACAGTCCGGGGACTCGCTCTCGCCGTGTTGATTGACTCGCCCAATTTTTCGTTCGATCGGGCCACGGTTTGACGTAGCGTAGGTGCAACACGTTGATACGATGTTTTATTTATAGTGTGCACTACGGTAAACTTTTACAAGAAACCTACTACACCGCTACAAAAACAAGATGATTAATCCGAACTTGGGCAGGCGAAGTTCACCAATCGATTAGATCGACATTGTTTTTAAACCTGCGATTTGCAATCTTGAATACCATGTTTTATCAGAGTAAAATTAAGGTACTGTTATGCAGGGCGTTCTTAAAGTTTCTGGATTTGGATTTACCACAGATCCTTGAGTCCAAATGGAGAGACGATTGAACTCAACTTACCCATGTTCAAATGCATTTCTGTGATATTCGGTATGACAACCATGCGGATATAAATCGCGTTTTTCGATTATATTGACTATTATCGTTGGAGTACTAGTGAATGAAACATAAGTCTCATTTCTTGCTTTAAGTTTGTCTTTAATAACATGTGAAGTTCGGTTTTGAAACCGGTCATCCGATATATAGGAGATAGCTGTTTCCTATAGCCATCTTGGTCAGATTATTGATTGTTACTGGTGCGTTGGTGTAGATATTTTCGGAAATACATTTTGATTCTTTAATTTTTCCGAAATCTTGCAATCACCCCATTGATGCGTGGTACATGCAGGCGTATCTAGCCGTTCAGCTACCTGCTCAAACTATCACTTCTGAAGGCCTTTTGCTATTACAATTCGGAGCTATCATACTGGGGAAAATCCTTGCGCCCCAATCCTGCAGCTTTGTTGAGGTAGAATCATCTCTGGAACACGGACCAGCACGCTCTGTGGCCTTGTGTTGATGATTACCCGGCCGCAATTAGTACATGACAGGTACCTTTTTTACGGTTCCCATCGTGGTCAAGCCATTTCCAGTGCGCTGAGTAGTTGTAGAACTAAAAAAATACTTCTTGTATGCATGCCGAACTTTTATTCTAGCTTGTTACTCACCGATTGCATCATTACAGGATAAACCGCCTATAGCTTTGCTTGGTGCAATTGCCGTATATGCGGCAAAGTATGCCGAACTTTTATTCTAGCTTGTTACTCACCGATTGCATCATTACAGGATAAACCGCCTATAGCTTTGCTTGGTGCAATTGCCGTATATGCGGCAAAGTAGTTCTAGTTATTTTTAGTTTTGGTGCACTGGTTGCAGGTATGGTGCGTTAACAAGCAACTTGTCCTAAGAAAATTAAGAATTCCAAATATTCTATACATAATTTACGAGAATTGTTTTATTAGATAGCCTAGTCGTAGCTAAAGTACTTTTTATATTAAGCAACCGTAAATCGCTATTGTATTTGCTCTACTAAGAACATTTTAGGAACTATTACCTCATTTCCGTCTCTTTTTGTAAATTACTACAAATTGTGACTGCCGATATAGCGATTATTGTCTTAACTATTTTATTGACAGCCTTGTTTAACTTCTGTTTTGCTTGTTGCTAAATTTACTTTTTAGGATTTTGCAAACAGAACCAAGTAGTTTTACATTTTAAAAATATAGCTGCACAACCCGTTCTGATTATAAGCCTTATTGTGCTGCTATTTTAAGGACATATACAGTTACTAACAGATGTCTTCACCATGCTGAGGTTGCTATACTCCAAAAGCTTGATCGTTTAACTTCAAGTACAAAATTGGTAATTCGTCATTGTCTTTACAGAGCAATGTTTTTCAAATGACATTATTTTAAGAAGGAGAAACAAAAGATAAACCAGAGTGGAAGAAATTCGATCACACTGCTGACTGATCAGTCGATTGTTATAAAATTGACGCCAATTGTTATTTAAGTTTCCCTTTGTTGTATATTGTATAGCACTTTGCTCCATCATGCTGCAAGTTCGTCATCGTATAGTTGGTTTATGTAATTGTTCAAAATGTAATCTTAGTTCTGGGCAGTCGCAGTTCCATTAAAACATATTGGACCAACTAAACATATTCGGGGAACCCAGACACCAATCTTCAAAGGATTTAGAGCAGTATCACTGAAGCGAATTGCATATCAGATTCTTATTGAACCACTGATAACAACGAACACGGGTATTATGAAAAACCCGTAAGAATCCTTTACATTGTTTTTCAACTGCACTAACATAGACAACTTCCTCCGTCGTAATTGTTGGTTTACCGAAATAACAAACACTAATTGAATATACAAGTGTACAAGTATAAATGTAACATGTAGAACCATAGTAATGCTAATGCAATTATCAATGAATTGAGAGAGAACCAAACGTTGTAAACCCTTTTATACAGTGATGCCCATTGTTTGTCTTTCGGAATTTGGTAATCTTTGGATTTACTGACAATTTACTGCGAGCTGTGTGAAAAGCTCTACATTTCGGATGTTGGCATTCTTTAACGTATTATGATGGTCAGTGAGCTGCTGCAAGGCATTTGGTAGAAATTGTAGACGATGGAACAACTTGCCATACAACAGAAGGGGGCTTGAATAACTATTTTTGTCAATTTTATGACAATCGCCTGATCAGTTTTAAGTGTGATCTAAAATTTTCACCCAGACTGTATGTTCTGCTTCTTATCCCTAAAATAATGTAATCTTCAAAAATACTAGTTTATAAAGAGAACTACAAATTACCAACGTTGTACTAAAAGCAGCCTTACGAAAATCACTATTCTTAACTGAAACATTACCTTGATGAATACATTTGGTAGAAATTCTAGGTGATGAAACAACTTGCCATACAACAGAAGGGGAGTTGAATAACTATTTGCGCCAATTTTATGACAATCGCCTGATCAGTTAGCAGTGTTATCTAGAATTTCCTCCCACACTGTATGTTCTGTTTCTTCTCCCTAAAATAATTTTGAAAAATACTATTCTATAAACAGAGTCGCGAATTACCAATTTTGTACTGAAAGCAGCCTTACGCAAAGCTCCAATTTAAACTCGAACATTAGCGTGGTGAAGACAATTTGTAGAAATTGTACACGTCTTGCAGCTCGATGAAACAACTTTTCATACAACAGAAGAGGGCTTCAATAACTAATTGCGTCAGTTTTATGGCCATCAGCTGATCAATTTTCGATGTTATCCAGAATTCCAGACTTAGCTACAGTGGTTTATATTTTGCTTCTTCTCCCTAAAATCATTTAATCTTCAAAAATACTAGTTTTTAATGAGAACTACAAATTACCAACGTTGTACTGAAAGCAGCGTTACAAAAATCACTAGTCTTAACTCAAACATTACCTTGATGAAGACATCTGGTAGAAATTGTAGGCGATGAAACAACTTGCCATACAACAGAAGGAGAGTTGAATAACTATTTGCGCCAAGTTTATGACAATAGCCTGATTAGTTTGCAGTATGATCCAGACTTAACTATAGTAGTGTCTGTTCTATTTCTTGTCCCTAAAATGGTGTAATCTTCAGAAACGATAGTCTATAAAAAGAATAGCGAATTAGCAACTTTGTCCTGAAAGCAGCTACAGAAATCACTAGTCCTAACTCAAACATTACCGTGATTAATTTGGTATACATTCTACATGATGGAACAATTGGCCATACAACAGAAGGGGAGTTGAATAACTATTTGCGTCAATTTTATGTCAATCACCTGATCAGTTTGCAGTGTGATCCAGAATTACCTCCTAGACTCAGCTACAGCAGTGTATGTTCTATTTCTTCTCTATAAAATAGTGCAATCTTCAAAACACTAGTCTATAAGGGAATTACCAACTTTGTACTGAACGCAGCTTTATGGAAATCACTAGTCTTAACTAAAATATTACCGTAAAGAAGCCGTTAGGTATAAATTGTACACCATGGAACAACTTGCCATACAACAGGGGGGGCTTGAATAACTATTTGCGTCAATGTTATGTCAATCGCCTGGTCAGTTTGCAGTGTGATCCAGAATTATCTCCCAGACTTAGCTACATCAGTGTATATTCTGTTTCTTCTCCCTAAAATAATGCAATCTTCACAAACGCTATTCCACAGCGATTAAAACGGATTACTAGTTTCGTACTGAAATCTATCTTACGCAAATCAGTAGTCTTAACTCAAAGTTAAACGACCTACCTATTGACGTATCACATTTGCGTGGCGATACGTGCCCTTAAAAACAGCAGAAGAAGGTTCAGAATCAGAATAAAGCAGAAATACTGTATATAGCATCCATGCTGCATTCAGATTCTATATTGTGTATAGTATCTAGTCTTAATTCTGATTCAATATATTTTATATATACTCTAGACAGACAGTGAATGTGGCTCAGAGGTACAAATCTCTGGTTCTTTGGCAGAAAACCTGGGTTCAAATCCCAATAATTCCAACGGCATTCACTGCATTCATCAATCTGGCTTTGACAACTGCGACCTACCTATTGACGTATCACAACATTTGCGTGGCGATACATGCCCTTAAAAACAGCAGAAGAAGGTTCAGAATCAGAATAAAGCAGAAATACTGTATATAGCATCCATGCTGCATTCAGATTCTATATTGTGTATAGTATCTAGTCTTAATTCTGATTCAATATATTTTATATATACTCTAGACAGACAGTGAATGTGGCTCAGAGGTACAAATCTCTGGTTCTTTGGCAGAAAACCTGGGTTCAAATCCCAATAATTCCAACGGCATTCACTGCATTCATCAATCTGGCTTTGACAACTGCGACCTACCTATTGACGTATCACAACATTTGCGTGGTGATACATGCCCTTAAAAACAGCAGAAGAAGGTTCAGAATCAGAATAAAGCAGAAATACTGTATATAGCATCCATGCTGCATTCAGATTCTATATTGTGTATAGTATCTAGTCTTAATTCTGATTCAATATATTTTATATATACTCTAGACAGACAGTGAATGTGGCTCAGAGGTACAAATCTCTGGTTCTTTGGCAGAAAACCTGGGTTCAAATCCCAATAGTTCCAACGGCATTCACTGCATTCATCAATCTGGCTTTGACAACTGCGACCTACCTATTGACGTATCACAACATTTGCGTGGTGATACATGCCCTTAAAAACAGCAGAAGAAGGTTCAGAATCAGAATAAAGCAGAAATACTGTATATAGCATCCATGCTGCATTCAGATTCTATATTGTGTATAGTATCTAGTCTTAATTCTGATTCAATATATTTTATATATACTCTAGACAGACAGTGAATGTGGCTCAGAGGTACAAATCTCTGGTTCTTTGGCAGAAAACCTGGGTTCAAATCCCAATAATTCCAACGGCATTCACTGCATTCATCAATCTGGCTTTGACAACTGCGACCTACCTATTGACGTATCACAACATTTGCGTGGTGATACATGCCCTTAAAAACAGCAGAAGAAGGTTCAGAATCAGAATAAAGCAGAAATACTGTATATAGCATCCATGCTGCATTCAGATTCTATATTGTGTATAGTATCTAGTCTTAATTCTGATTCAATATATTTTATATATACTCTAGACAGACAGTGAATGTGGCTCAGAGGTACAAATCTCTCGTTCTTTGGCAGAAAACCTGGGTTCAAATCCCAATAATTCCAACGGCCTTCACTGCATTCCTCAATCTGGCTTTGACAAGTGCGACCTACCTATTGACGTATCAACATTTGCGTGGTGATAGATGCCCTTAAAAACAGCAGAAGAAGGTTCAGAATCAGAATAAAGCAGAAATACTGTATATAGCATCCATGCTTCATTCAGATTCTATATTGTGTATAGTATCTAGTATTAATTCTGATTCAATATATTCTATATATAATCTAGACAGACAGTGAATGTGGCTCAGAGGTACAAATCTCTGGTTCTTTGAGAGAAAACCTGGGTTCAAATCCCAATAATTCCAACGGCCTTCACTGCATTCCTCAATCTGGCTTTGACAACTGCGACCTACCTATTGACGTATCACAACATTTGCGTGGTGATACATGCCCTTAAAAACAGCAGAAGAAGGTTCAGAATCAGAATAAAGCAGAAATACTGTATATAGCATCCATGCTTCATTCAGATTCTATATTGTGTATAGTATCTAGTCTTAATTCTGATTCAATATATTCTATATATAATCTAGACAGACAGTGAATGTGGCTCAGAGGTACAAATCTCTGGTTCTTTGAGAGAAAACCTGGGTTCAAATCCCAATAATTCCAACGGCCTTCACTGCATTCCTCAATCTGGCTTTGACAACTGCGACCTACCTATTGACGTATCACAACATTTGCGTGGTGATACATGCCCTTAAAAACAGCAGAAGAAGGTTCAGAATCAGAATAAAGCAGAAATACTGTATATAGCATCCATGCTTCATTCAGATTCTATATTGTGTATAGTATCTAGTCTTAATTCTGATTCAATATATTCTATATATAATCTAGACAGACAGTGAATGTGGCTCAGAGGTACAAATCTCTGGTTCTTTGAGAGAAAACCTGGGTTCAAATCCCAATAATTCCAACGGCCTTCACTGCATTCCTCAATCTGGCTTTGACAACTGCGACCTACCTATTGACGTATCACAACATTTGCGTGGCGATACATGCCCTTAAAAACAGCAGAAGAAGGTTCAGAATCAGAATAAAGCAGAAATACTGTATATAGCATCCATGCTGCATTCAGATTCTATATTGTGTATAGTATCTAGTCTTAATTCTGATTCAATATATTTTATATATACTCTAGACAGACAGTGAATGTGGCTCAGAGGTACAAATCTCTGGTTCTTTGGCAGAAAACCTGGGTTCAAATCCCAATAATTCCAACGGCATTCACTGCATTCATCAATCTGGCTTTGACAACTGCGACCTACCTATTGACGTATCACAACATTTGCGTGGCGATACATGCCCTTAAAAACAGCAGAAGAAGGTTCAGAATCAGAATAAAGCAGAAATACTGTATATAGCATCCATGCTGCATTCAGATTCTATATTGTGTATAGTATCTAGTCTTAATTCTGATTCAATATATTTTATATATACTCTAGACAGACAGTGAATGTGGCTCAGAGGTACAAATCTCTGGTTCTTTGGCAGAAAACCTGGGTTCAAATCCCAATAATTCCAACGGCATTCACTGCATTCATCAATCTGGCTTTGACAACTGCGACCTACCTATTGACGTATCACAACATTTGCGTGGCGATACATGCCCTTAAAAACAGCAGAAGAAGGTTCAGAATCAGAATAAAGCAGAAATACTGTATATAGCATCCATGCTGCATTCAGATTCTATATTGTGTATAGTATCTAGTCTTAATTCTGATTCAATATATTTTATATATACTCTAGACAGACAGTGAATGTGGCTCAGAGGTACAAATCTCTGGTTCTTTGGCAGAAAACCTGGGTTCAAATCCCAATAATTCCAACGGCATTCACTGCATTCATCAATCTGGCTTTGACAACTGCGACCTACCTATTGACGTATCACAACATTTGCGTGGTGATACATGCCCTTAAAAACAGCAGAAGAAGGTTCAGAATCAGAATAAAGCAGAAATACTGTATATAGCATCCATGCTGCATTCAGATTCTATATTGTGTATAGTATCTAGTCTTAATTCTGATTCAATATATTTTATATATACTCTAGACAGACAGTGAATGTGGCTCAGAGGTACAAATCTCTCGTTCTTTGGCAGAAAACCTGGGTTCAAATCCCAATAATTCCAACGGCCTTCACTGCATTCCTCAATCTGGCTTTGACAAGTGCGACCTACCTATTGACGTATCAACATTTGCGTGGTGATAGATGCCCTTAAAAACAGCAGAAGAAGGTTCAGAATCAGAATAAAGCAGAAATACTGTATATAGCATCCATGCTTCATTCAGATTCTATATTGTGTATAGTATCTAGTATTAATTCTGATTCAATATATTCTATATATAATCTAGACAGACAGTGAATGTGGCTCAGAGGTACAAATCTCTGGTTCTTTGAGAGAAAACCTGGGTTCAAATCCCAATAATTCCAACGGCCTTCACTGCATTCCTCAATCTGGCTTTGACAACTGCGACCTACCTATTGACGTATCACAACATTTGCGTGGTGATACATGCCCTTAAAAACAGCAGAAGAAGGTTCAGAATCAGAATAAAGCAGAAATACTGTATATAGCATCCATGCTTCATTCAGATTCTATATTGTGTATAGTATCTAGTCTTAATTCTGATTCAATATATTCTATATATAATCTAGACAGACAGTGAATGTGGCTCAGAGGTACAAATCTCTGGTTCTTTGAGAGAAAACCTGGGTTCAAATCCCAATAATTCCAACGGCCTTCACTGCATTCCTCAATCTGGCTTTGACAACTGCGACCTACCTATTGACGTATCACAACATTTGCGTGGTGATACATGCCCTTAAAAACAGCAGAAGAAGGTTCAGAATCAGAATAAAGCAGAAATACTGTATATAGCATCCATGCTTCATTCAGATTCTATATTGTGTATAGTATCTAGTCTTAATTCTGATTCAATATATTCTATATATAATCTAGACAGACAGTGAATGTGGCTCAGAGGTACAAATCTCTGGTTCTTTGAGAGAAAACCTGGGTTCAAATCCCAATAATTCCAACGGCCTTCACTGCATTCCTCAATCTGGCTTTGACAACTGCGACCTACCTATTGACGTATCACAACATTTGCGTGGTGATACATGCCCTTAAAAACAGCAGAAGAAGGTTCAGAATCAGAATAAAGCAGAAATACTGTATATAGCATCCATGCTTCATTCAGATTCTATATTGTGTATAGTATCTAGTCTTAATTCTGATTCAATATATTCTATATATAATCTAGACAGACAGTGAATGTGGCTCAGAGGTACAAATCTCTGGTTCTTTGAGAGAAAACCTGGGTTCAAATCCCAATAATTCCAACGGCCTTCACTGCATTCCTCAATCTGGCTTTGACAACTGCGACCTACCTATTGACGTATCACAACATTTGCGTGGTGATACATGCCCTTAAAAACAGCAGAAGAAGGTTCAGAATCAGAATAAAGCAGAAATACTGTATATAGCATCCATGCTTCATTCAGATTCTATATTGTGTATAGTATCTAGTCTTAATTCTGATTCAATATATTCTATATATAATCTAGACAGACAGTGAATGTGGCTCAGAGGTACAAATCTCTGGTTCTTTGAGAGAAAACCTGGGTTCAAATCCCAATAATTCCAACGGCCTTCACTGCATTCCTCAATCTGGCTTTGACAACTGCGACCTACCTATTGACGTATCACAACATTTGCGTGGTGATACATGCCCTTAAAAACAGCAGAAGAAGGTTCAGAATCAGAATAAAGCAGAAATACTGTATATAGCATCCATGCTTCATTCAGATTCTATATTGTGTATAGTATCTAGTCTTAATTCTGATTCAATATATTCTATATATAATCTAGACAGACAGTGAATGTGGCTCAGAGGTACAAATCTCTGGTTCTTTGAGAGAAAACCTGGGTTCAAATCCCAATAATTCCAACGGCCTTCACTGCATTCCTCAATCTGGCTTTGACAACTGCGACCTACCTATTGACGTATCACAACATTTGCGTGGTGATACATGCCCTTAAAAACAGCAGAAGAAGGTTCAGAATCAGAATAAAGCAGAAATACTGTATATAGCATCCATGCTTCATTCAGATTCTATATTGTGTATAGTATCTAGTCTTAATTCTGATTCAATATATTCTATATATAATCTAGACAGACAGTGAATGTGGCTCAGAGGTACAAATCTCTGGTTCTTTGAGAGAAAACCTGGGTTCAAATCCCAATAATTCCAACGGCCTTCACTGCATTCCTCAATCTGGCTTTGACAACTGCGGGGATATTAACAACAAGGCTGACAACGACAACATTAACTGTATTTACTATAACTATACTATCAATAAAAGTGTTAGGAATATAAGCGTGTATATAGAAGAGTCACGATAAATACCCTAAGAACCCATGCGGAATTACTATGTCTACCGTCAAAATAATATCACTTTATCATTTATTTTCCACGATGCTACTGTACAGTTACAGAAATAATTTACGTTTGTTGAATACAAAAAGTACCTTATTTAGCTAGGACTGGACACTGTCTAAACATGATTTATTAAAGTATTTACAATCCTCTATGCGATGTCCAACGAAAATTTTTAAATCCAATTGATGCTATTCTGATTTGTGGATATTAACACACTTTCGCTGATGTTTAGATTGCACTAAAGCTAATAACAATTTGTTCTACGCTGTTATACAAACTACTTTACAGTTTACTCAACTTCTTCTAGTACTATTATGATCGGTTTGGTTTATTCCTAAAATTATATAGTAACCACAAGCCCATTTTAACAATTTAAATTGTTTTACAGTTTTTAGGACCTTCTCTTGAAAGAACATCTACTGAAATTTTCATTGAGCTTGCAAGGGTACAAAAACTCCAGACGAGGTGCTAAAGCAAGAAAAACCAAATTTGTTTTAAATGTGAAACAAGGGAAGGATTGCAACTCAAGTCGTTTATAATGGCAAGATTAAGATCAAGATCTTTGATAAATGGCAATAAAAACTCGCTGCAGTGTGGGAAAGCTTAATATTGTACGTGGTTGCAACACCGCTAACGACAGTAACGCACAACGGCCATTGTTGCACCTGTTTATGGTAACGAAGGTTTTTAAATACTCTGTACAATATCTAGTTCGCCGGTATTTAATACATTAAGCCAGTGCTTTGCTCTGAAGCGAAGGTCATTTATTACAAATTATATGAATTGCACTTGCAAGTTTATAATAGATTATTGAAATTAGCGAAAGTAAGGTGCAACAATTTTTATATATAAAAATAGAATTGATTGTTTGAAGCACATACTTAGTGTGCTTCAACACAATGCCATTCTCATTAAAAGTATTTAATTATAATATACTAAAATACACGTATGGCAACTAGAGGCAATTAGAGGAATAAATGAAATATTGGCTGCATTCATTGTTTTTTATGAGAAGTAATTAAGATATTGAAAGACTTGGAGATGATAAGAATTTTAGTTAGTTAGTGAAAATATGATTATGCTCGCGAAATTGCATGTTAAAAACAATTTTCAAATAGTTAAATTAACCCAGTGTTGCATTTTTGTTCTACTGCAAATGTGTTAATATACTTTAAAAATATAATAAAACTAATTTTCAAAACTGGGGAATGTAATTTAATAGGATGTAATTTTCTTAGCAATAAAAGCTTATTAAAAAAAACGCTTGGTAACGCACATTTTAACGCAGTACTTAATAGTATTATGATTAAATCGTCATGTTAACGTCCATCTGCAAACCGGCCGTCCGCATTTTGACTGATGTTTCTGATTTAATCTAATATTCGCCAGTGTGGGCACGGACTTTAAATGAATTTCAGGCTATGCACGAATTACCACAATTACAGGTGTAACAGACATCTGGAGCACAGCTAAATTTTCCGGTGTAAGCTCGATAATTATCAGCTAATTAGGACTGATGGGCAGTCTCGGTTTGTTTTTACAACTTTCCACACGTAATTTGTTATGAAGTTGTCTTGGAGCGAGTTCGAATTAGAATTTAAAACGAGTGGTAACAGTAAACAAGATAATTGTTGTGAAGCCTTTCAGACTGAACTTTGTTTTACGAAATGTGAAAATTGCTTAAAGTAGTCGACTGTTTTAACAGCACATTCTAATTTATTGTTGCAGAGGTTTTTATAAGTGTCGTACGCTATATGTGATCTTTAAAATTAGTATAATTTTATATTTTAAAGGGTTTTCTACAATTAAAACACAAATGCGTCAAACGGTGCTCTTTAAGAAGCTGATACGTTGCCCTACATAGTAATAGCCAAATTGTCTCGGAGACTATTAGAAATTGCTTTTAGCATATTTTACTCATTTGTCAAAATACACCTGTACAAACTAAAAAAAGGCGCATGAAAAGAAGAATGAAGGGAATAATGTTAAAAAATAGTAGGAGATACACATAGATGATATATACAACTAAAGTCAAAGGACGAAGGAAGAGGAAGGCCGCAGATGATATAAGGTGGCTTGATGAGACATGGAGGCTTACATTTTAAAAATAATGTTAAACTGAGACAGATGTAGAGAACTAGAGGATTATATTGAACTAAAGAACACCAAACAACAGAGGTTAGCGAAAGAGTTCATACGAGCTGAACAATGTTCGAAAGACTTTTCCGTTTCCTTAAAAATAATTACCCGTACAATGTTTAGATTGAACGTTTGTAAGTTATGCTGCATCTATAGACTTTTACCAGAACCAACCAGGACAAACTGCAAAGAAAAGGACGTATGAGAAGAAAAATGTTGGGAATAAAATAAAGCTCGTATGAGAAACACATGGATAAGAAATTCAACTAAAGTCAAAGGAAGAAGCAAGAGGAGGTTGGCAGATAGTATGAGATAACTTGAAGAGTCACGGATAAGGCTTAAACTGGAAATAAACAGCATTGAATAGATACAGATAGAGGGAACTAGGAGATTCTTAAACCAAATAAAGAAGACCAAAAACAGAGGTTAGCAACAGAGTGTGTACGGACTGCACAGCATTCGAAAGACTTCTCCGTGTTCTTAAAAACAATGCATAGATTGAAGGTTGGTAACTTATGCTGCACAAATATGGAACTTTACCGAAACAAACCTGGATAAACTACTAAAAAGGGAATAATACTAGAAGGTCGTAGGAGAAGCATATGGATGATAAACACAATTAAATTGTACAAATATTAAACTTTATCCAAGTAAATATGGGCAAACTACCAGAAACGCAAAGGCGCGTGGAAGGTAAATTTGTGATACTAACTTGTAAAGATCTTAGGAGAAACATGTGGATAAGAAATAGAAATACAGTATACTTAAGAATAAAGAAGAAGAAGCAGAAGACTGCAGATGATATGAGATGACTTAAAAAGACATGGAGGTTTAAATTGTAAAGGAACAGCGTTCAAGAGGGACAGATTGAAAGAATTGTATCATGGTTGATATGGTCCAAAAAAGAATAATAACATTAAAAATGAAATAGACATTTAAAAATATATTACAAGTTTTATTAAAAGAACATCCTCGTAACACTCTCATCCACTACTACACACTTTTTATAAATTTTTAATATAATAGTTCTCATCGTGGATAGTGGGCTATGATTATCTACTGATTCTTTCTTCTTCTTCTCAGCCTTCTTCTGCCCATTTGTGGGTATAGGCCTCCTCTAGTCCTTTCTATACTTCTCGTCTTGTTGCAGTTCTTCTCCAAGTTAAACCCGCTGTACTATTGATGTCATCTACCCATCTTTGTTGTGGTCTGCCTCGCTCTCTTTTACCAAACCATGGGCGCCATTGTTCTATTGTGGCGTTCCATCTGTTGTCCGTTTGTCTTGCGGTGTGTCCGGCAAATCTCCATTTTAGTGATGTCACGCGTTTTCTGATGTCTTCTACACTTGTTTTTGATCTGACCCATACGTTGGTTTTCGGTCTCTTAGTGAGATGTGTAGCATTTGTCTCTCCATTGCTCGCTGGGTTTTTGCCATCCTGTCTACATTCTTCTTGGTAAGGGTACAGGTTTGGGCGCCATAGGTAAGGACTGGTAGAATACATTCGTTAAATAGGTACCTTTGTTCTTAGATATTGAGGTATGTTTTTGTTTTTCAGTACATAGCTTAGTTTGCCGAATGCGACCCATCCTAGCTTCATTCTTCTGGTAATCTCTGTCGTTTGGTTTTCTTTATTTGGTTTTATGAGTTGTCCTAGGTAAATATACTCTGATACTTGTATCAGTGTTGTGTTATCTATTTTGATTTGTTGGTTATCTTCTGTGTTGGTCATAACTTTGGTTTTCTCTTTGTTCATGTGTAGTCCTACGTCTTTTGATTTTACGTTGAGTTCTTGTAGCATGTTCTGGAGATCTTCTTCGTTTTCGGCTATTACTATGATGTCGTCAGCGTACCTTAGGTGATTTAGACGGGTTCCGTTGATGTTCATACCCTTGTGGTCCAATTTTAGTTTTTTAAATACATCTTCGAGTGCTGTAATGAATAGTCTAAGAGACACTGGATCTCCCTGTCGCACTCCTCTTTTGATTTCGATCTCGTTGGTCTCTTCAGGCACGTGTATTTTTATTGTTGTGTTCTTGTTTGCGTTGTTTATTAACCCGGCGTATCGGTGGTCTACTCTGTTATTCCATAAGGCTTGGTCTACTGCCCATATCTCTATTGAGTCGAACGCCTTTTCGTACTCTACGAATGCCATGTAAAGAGGTAAATGATATTCGGTGGTTTTCTCAAGTAAGATTTTAAGGGTTAATAGATGATCATTTCTGCTGAATATTTTGCGGAATCCCGCTTGTTCAACTGGTTGATATAGTTCCAGTTTATTGTCTATCCTTTTTGTGATTATTCTGCTTAGTAATTTATAGGGCTGCGACAGTAGGGTAATAGGTCGGTAGTTTTTTAGACATCTTTTGTCTCCCTTTTTATGGATTAATATGGTGTTTGCAGCTTTCCAAGTCTGCGGTATGTCTCCTTCTGATAAGCATTTATTGTACAATGTCTTGATGCTTTTTTGTTGTTCTCCTCCCTGTTGAATCATTTCTTTTGAGATATCGTCAGCTCCCGATTATTTGTTGTTTTTCATATGTTTTACTGCGGCTCCTATTTCAGCAACTGTTATGTCCGGGATATCTTCCGAGTTCACATTTGTTATTTTTATTTTGAGGTTATTACGGGTTTGATCTGGCATGTTTACTTTTGATCTGTATAGTTCTTCATAGAACCTTTCAACTTCTTTCTTGATATCCTCTCTATTTCGCAGTTCTTCCCCGTCTTTGGCATATATGGAGATCATTTACGATCTGTATGTGTGTCGGCGTAGGACCTTCATGTTTTTGTTCTTTTCGATTACGTCTTGTATTTGTTTTTCTCTTCTTTTTCGGGCGTCTTTTTTTATGGTTCTTCGTATTAGTTTGTTTAATTCGGCATATTCAATCGTACTTTTTTTGCCGTTGCTTAATAGCTCTCTCCGTTGTTTGAGCATTCTTTTAGCTTCTTCAGAAATGTTGTTCTCTTTTTTACGGCGAGATCTGACCTTCTAAACTGTTTTTTGTATTGTTTCTGTGATTACTTCAGTCATTTCTTCCATGTTCATTTCTGGACTAAATTTTGATTGTAGCCTTTTCTTTATTTCTTGTTGGTACACTTCTCTGTTTTCGATTAATGTTTCGTTATCGATTTTTATTTTATGTTTCCTTACTTTTTTGTTGTGTGTTGCAATTCCTGGTATTTGTAATTTGGCTCCTACTATTCTGTGATCGCTTCCTACCCCGAATAGGGGTAGGATGACTATCTACTGATAATTCATTAATTGGAAGGTAACCTTAAAATCAGTCATTTTCCTTTCCAATTTAATAGTGTCTTCTAATACTAATACGAACAGTTTTAGGGATATTATGTCCCCTTGTCCATCACCCTTCTGTATTACGAGAGTGTTTGCCTGCTCACGAGTTTGGAATGTCCATGACATATTTTAAATTTGTTACAACTTCCATTTCTCTTTCTTTCGACATATCTGCTTATACCACCTTTATCAGGGGCTCTGGAATTTTTTATTCCCTTATTGCATAGATTATTTTTTCCTCTTCGATTTCTGGCACATCGGAGTGCAAACGGTAGGAGACTAAACAATGTAACATACCTAGATGGCATACTGCTAATGACCGATGATTACGAAAATGTACGAGTATAAGCAATAGTAGAGCAAGTCGAAGATAAGTCAGTCACATTAATAATGCAAAATCACGACTAATGTACAATAAGAACAACGAGATATAGGGTTGGGATATGAAATAATGGGAAGAGTATATCTAGGACAGGTAGAGTCGACAGTAGAAGAAGAAGAATATGCTGGGCTACATTTGGGAGATTAAATTTCAAAATATAAAAACATATCCCAACACATGATACATCTTCTCCATCCTAACATGAGGAGTGCAAACCTGGATCTATACAAAAACAATGTTGATTGACGAGCTATTACCTCAAGAGCTATGGAACGAGTAATGCCAGAACTAACAGTGGAAGACAGGAAAACAAAGTAATATATAAGGAGCAAAACAATTGTTGCTGACGTCACAGCCAGAACGGCCGTCTCAAGTGGAGATGGGTCGGGCGAGAGATTTACAAATAAATGGTGACCGCGGTATAGGACAGAGACTTAGAGGAACACCACAGATGCACTAGGCCAATTATATTAAAAGAACAGGAACACTTAGATGGATGAGAGCCAATGGAAAACTTTAAATGAGACTTATGTCAAAAATTGGAATAGAAGAGACTAAATATATAACTTTAAAATTAGTTGAAAAATTCGAGCACGACTGCTTGTTCCTGTAATGTACAGGATGTCCCGGAAGTAATGCATATCTTTTAGACATAGCTAGATTGAATGAATACAAATCGAAATAAAAAGTCGGAAAATACTGACTTATTTATCTTTTCTAGTTGATCTGGTGTTAAGTAACTAATTTTAAGTAGACATTATGCTTGTTCATATACAATTAACTTAATTATTGTGGCAAAATGAAATATTAAATTACTGTGGTAACGCTGTCAGCTAGGTACTTCGATTCGGAGATAGAAAATTCATTACAGTTAAAATCGATTAAAATATTGGAGAGTTCATGGTAATCGAGACTGCTTGCATATGATAAAGATCTGTTGCCATACCGATATTGCGTTTTCTTACAGTTCGACATTCATATGTCAAAGTTGCCTTAGTTTTGGATGTGTTTATACTGTTTTATAACGTAATATTAAATCGTATATGTGGATTGCTTACAAAAATAACAATTTAAGAAAAAGAAATTAAAATTTATGTGTATTCGCTTATAATGTAAAGGAAAAATTCGTTATTGAAAAAAGGTTTTCTTGGACTTGTTGTTTCCTAGTGATTTGGTTCTTATTTTAAAATATTTATAATTCCTGTTGAACTATTTTTTACTTTTCATACAATAAAACTTGATTACAAACACTAATTATGAGCCATCCCGATGTATTTACATAGTTGTTCTTTTAAAGTTATAATGCTTTCTGTACGTTTACATTCCATTTTGTTGATGTCAAAGGGCCTTGATGGTGTTTTTCATATTTTAAAAATGTTTTGTTGCTTTTAAATTAGCCAGAAAACTAATTCGAGGTCGGGGAGAGCTTTCGCGAAGCAATTCCGCATTTCATCCAGGCCATAATGGCTCGAAAAATCGGGCATACGTTTTGTTGTGATTGCGCGAGGTAATTAACATTTATTCTGAACGAGTGCTAAAACTCAATCTGCAGAGAATTTTAGGGCAGCAAATGCGCGCCGTGGCCCATTTTTTACCGAATACGTAATTAACTTTTCTAACTTTAGTTTAATTGTATTTTTAAATGAAATCCCATTCAAATCGAGTTTATTCTACATAGTACAAAAGCAATTTTTGAACCGTTCTCCGAGCGGGCTATAAATTTCTTTGTGATGTTTGTATTCTATTAACTTCCGTTTTTACCAATTTGCATGTTGTTTACACTGGAATGGATTTTCATACAAATCTACATTAAAATCTAAAATTGAAAAATTGGATGTATAGTAATTTTTTCTGCGAAAGGGAGACGGCAGCGATAATTCGATTAATCATTAATTTTGTGCCTCTGCCGGTTGCTCTCCTTGTTTCGTCGGGGGGACGCAACGTGTAAACTCTTTTAGGTGTAATTATGTATATTCTAAACGAACGCATTATTATGTTAATTGCGACGGCATAAATATTGACTTATGGTAATTATTTGACTCTAGATTTGCATTCAAATCGTTAGTTACGTTACACTACCCAGGATTTTGTTGAAATTGTTTAAATGGAGAAGAATGCGGGAGATAATGGAGCTATGATAAGCATCAGACATTTATTAAAACGCAGTTGCTAACCTAAAAGCACAACATATCAAATTTATACGTACTACTATCGTTATTTTTATTACCCGTAAGTTATTAAATTCTTTTCGTGCAATACCAAGAATTTAATAATATTTATTGCGAATTAGAAATTACTTCATAGGATTGTAAAAATTATACAGTTAGACATAAGACGCTGCACAATAGAGAAATAATAAAGACCACCAACTAGTTGTACGTATGTAGAGAATCGATTGTACTTCAAGAAAATGTTGCTTGTCACTGGCCTTTACAAGCGTACAACGCCTATAGTCTAGATTACTATTTAACAACAGTTTTTGAATATGCGAATCTGCGAGAAGCATTCCAGTAGCATTCATTAGACTAGTAACTGGCATTTGGAATGATATCCACATGCCGAGGTCTACTATTGGAAAAAAATTGTCATACGCAGCTTTATCAAAATACTCTAATGAGTGTTATACAGCTTCTTTTCTTCCACCATTCTTTTAATAACCTCTTCAGTTTTGAAAACGAAAATAAGTCACACATTACCTAAACAAGCTAGATCGCTTTCTAAAAGCTCTGTGGAGATATCGGTTCACATTCCTTGGAGAGACCCTATTCCTACGTATATCAGTCTAGAGAGATATCACTTTGGTACGAACTCAACGAATAATCTGTAAAAATAGAAAAAATTGTAAGGGAACAACGTTTGGTAGGAAATTTATATCTTGCCTATTACAAACATCTCTGGAACACCTCTAATTTTCTGTAGGAGCTGTAATTTTGAACATTTATCGAGGTAATTTGTCTACGTCTTTCAAAACTAAGAAATTCTACTCCGTCTAGATTTTCGTCTTATTTTCCTTCCTTCTGTACTGCATAACGTTTACTTATTCTACTTTTAAATATTCTTCACGCCAGCGTGTTGGAGAGTTTATCAGTTAGTCGCTCGTAACTTGGAGAAAAGCCGCTGTCGAATAGCTGCTTCTCTGAAGACTGAGAAGACTATCGGGATGCTACTTTTGGTCCGCCTCAGATTTTTAATTTATCCAGTACCGCCCATATATGGAAGACGTTCCCCTATCCGCCACATAAGGGGGAGGGGTGCCTGATCAAGGATTAACAACCCCACATGGAAAACTTAAAAATGCTTACGTTTTCTTCGTAATTGTTCTTCAACGCACAAATACAGTCAGACGAAAATTTTAAATATAATCTTGCAGTAGTTACAGTAAAATCAAATTGGCCTGATACTTATGATCACTGGCTTGACCTTCCCGATCAAAATCCGCTTAGCTTTTACATATGGTGAGTCTTATT
>OW679197.1:52924840-53197968 GCA_940337035.1 Agriotes lineatus
TGTGTAGAGGAGAGAAGCGTATAAAGCAAGGCAAGATATGAAATTATCGAAAAAGTTAATAAAGATGGTAAATCTCACGTTGAAACACACACAGAAATTGAAGATGTGGCAGAAATTCATTTTGGAATAACTATACCATTGAGGCAGCGTCATCCGCTGTTAACCACACTATCGTCCTAGAGAAGATCATAAGCGACAGTTGCACTCAGAAGTCATCAATATATAACATACGTAGATGGCGTAATACTCTTAGCCGTAATGACCACAGAATTTCAGCAAATTAAGGAAATTTGACTGGAAATAAACCGTGAGAGATTAAAAACATGGTAATGTGTAGCGGAAGAAAGACCTGAGAGAAGCGGAAAGGGAAGATGATATAACCATAAACTTAGATAACGAAAATAAATAATACTAGAAAGATTGGGCTAGTATGTGTTACCATGGGCTTTAACTACTCAGCAAGGAGATGAAAGCAAATACGTGAATTTAAGGATTATGAAAAAAACCACTACGTGGGTGCAATAAGCGGTAAAATTCGAGCAAAATTAAGAATTTACAAGTCTGTGATCACACCAACAGTGCCTTCAGCAACTAAAACGTGGATGATAATCAAAGTGGGAAGACAAAAGTTCAAAATTTGGGAACGAAAATAATCAGGAGAATTTTCAAAGGAATCAAAGAAGTAGACAGGGGAAAATGATGAGAAATGCAGGAATCTATCAAGCATATAGAGACTCGGGAATCCTGGAATGAAGTACAGTTGGATGATTAAAATGATTGGGATAGATAATAAAACCACCAAAAGGTACTAAATGATATGGAAGGCAACAGGAAACAAAAACGACTTCGAAAACTATGGATGGAAGGGGAAGAAGGGGATTTGATAAACAATTGGAAACTTCAAGCCATGAACCTAAACAAAAAGTCGAAGGAAATCCAAGCTATAGGCTTTTTGCTCTTGATGGTAATAGAATAGTTTTATAAGCTTCAGCAGTTAATAGTGGTAATTTGTATATTTTAAGTCGATAGTAAAAGTTCTCTCATTATTTTTCAGTAGAGTTTATAATCATTGTTTTGAAAATTAGGGCTGCGTTAGCTGATCGTTAAGAATCAATAATCGGTAAGGTTTAAGTTTTCATTGTTTCTTCTGCGAGCTTCTAGCAAATGCCTCCAGAGACATGTCTGAATATTTTCAGCTGCAGTGGCGAAAGTGAAACCGATGCAATCGATTGTCTTAAAATAGAAGTTCTCGAATTCAAAAACACCTGCCATTGAAGATCTCATTACACGGGGCAATTTACAGGGTGCGTGATAAGCGTGAAAACACAAAGCGTGATGGTGCTAACTGCGAATCCTCGAGGATTCGCAGCGCTGCCGCAACGTCGCTTACTCAGCATGATTGAGGAAACTTTTACAATGTTTTATGTTATCAAGTTTTATAAATTGCCTTTGAAAGTCAACCTGGGTCCTGCTCCGTACTCCACTTTGCATAAACTACCGCATCGATTACATACCCGGCCACGTCACGATGTATTTTCAGATTGTATCCGGCCGTTTATATTAGAATTTTATATTACTCGTTGACTTTTATAGCGAAATAGGGCACACACTTGCATGACTCGCATGCTTGGTTATGCTGCTTTATTACTTGCAAAGTGTTTCCATACATACATTGTTTCGTTCCCTCATCCTCCTCTCCAATTATCCGGACCGGCCATATATCGATCTCCAAATTATTCTTCCGTTTCCCACAGCAAAAATTTGTTAATCCAATGCAAACTTCGGGCTGCGACGCCGCACCGTGCCGCTAATTTAAGTTTAAAATAGTAATCAATGGGGGCAATGGGCTGATTAATTTGCTCGACTGAAATTGTGTTGTAAATGGGAAACTTGATTGTCGGAGAAATGTGGAGGAGATTACGCCATAGCTAATTCAGATCTGAGACATATACGGTAATAGGGGATTTTGTCTCTAAATTGATTGTGAAATGTCTGTTTACTTCGGCTTGATGAATTTAAGAACTTCCTATCGTACTAAGATCCGGCGGAGAAACCCCATTCTCCTAAATTAAGATTAGAGTTTCGACAAGCCCATTGTTGTTCTGTCCAAATAATTGAATTCAAGTGTACGTAAATAGAAAATAATGATACATGCACTAATCACTCGCGTTAGGGTGAATGCTCTACATATAAAAGGAGAATTTTCTGATTACATTGTATGGATCTACAAGAAATTTTGTAAAAAAATATATAACTGTGTACAAGGATTCATCGAGGACGCTATAATGAGTTCCCATCAATTTGAATCTACCATAAGCATATACAACATTACATTTTTTGTAGGTTCACGATAGCAAATAACTGGACTATTGGATAAGTTTAGTAATTTAGGCACTCCCAAGGGTCTGCATTGGGACCTCTATTATTTGCATTGCATAGTAATTATTCTGACTTAAATGGAAATGCCTGCTCGGTGAACTTATTGTAGGCAGCTACAAGGCTTCTGTAGAAATATTTGCATTAAGACATACTTATGTACTCATGTGAAAAATATGTTGCTATAATGTATAATCTGGTAGATAGCTTGGTTTGTTACTAGATAAAATTACTTCCTTCCTTACCGCCAAATTTAGTTTGCAAACAAAAATAAATAAGCTTAATACTTTTGGATGTCACTGGGTTATTTATAAACTCGAAAATTACAATAAAACGTAATGGTTTTTAAACATACGATAAAATTGGTGACAAAGGAAGCGTTTATCTCCAAACAATGCTACCTGCAAGAATTTCCCACTATAATTTAATGTTCACATATGAAATCAGTAAAGTGCGTTGACAGCAATGGAATTGTTGTATCAAAACAAACAATCTTTAATACGTTAAAGTGTTTGCTTATTTGTTTGTATTGGGAAATATCGACGAGGCGAGTTCAATCAGGAATTTAATTTTAGTACTTCCTCAATGCGAGGAAGATTAGTTCCGCTATGCGGCTTTGGTATTCACGGAAATAGGCGTTTCGTAGCAAAAAGTTGCTAAATATAAGAACAAAAATACCGTTTTGTTTAGTTGTGCACTAATAATAAAGTGAAACGATTATGAAACCATGTAATGTTTTTTTGAAAAAATTGATGATCTGTACAAAAATAAATATACAATACAGCCTAATTTTTGCATTCCTGACTTTTGCCATTAAAACAGTATAATTATAATTCGATCTCAACTGCATTTACCGGTTTCAAATTGTGGTTGATGAAGAATTTTGTTATATAGGTAGTCGTCTGATGTTCAAGATGTTTTTAGTTGAGGACTGTAAGGTATAAGACCCGACTGCTTCGTGAAAACAGCATGAAACTATTTTACCAAACACGCCTAGATCGACGACTACCACGGAAGATTTATATTGTGGGTGCGCACTACCACTAATTTGAATTACCACAGATGTGGATTTATATCCGACTGAAACTTCCAGCGACTTGGTTTACAACCGACTTTAAGAATTTTATGACAAATATATAAAATACCACCAACTCGTTTTAACCCAGATTTAGATTACCATCGGTGTGGATTTACATCCGACTGGAACTACCACCATCTGCATTTACCACCAACTGGAAATTCTTTCCAATACATTCAACAACAATTGCTTCAACACATCTTACATGAACCACTACGAACTCGCAGTACTTCCGTCTTAATACTTTCGCAGCAACTACAGTATCTTTATCAAGTAATTAATGTTACTAGCCCTAAAAGGCTTTCTAGTTCGTCACAAAATAGTCGATTGACTATTTCGATTGTTGATGTTAACAATCAGTCGAACTTTTCAATATATTAGATGCATATTTAGCCATCGCTAATAACTTTCCTCGCTTATCTTGCACGTTCGCTACTGACGAGTGGCGACGCTCATTCTTGGCGCTGGCTAATGAACTGTTCGCGAAAGATTCATAAATTGAAGTGTCCCGTGTTGCTCGTTTATAGCTGTACATATAAAGTCACGCTTCAGAATTATCTTCTTGTACATGGTCAAACTCGCACTTTCCGTTATGCCAGATTACAACTTTTAAGCCTAATTAACAATAAAAAACAAGCAAATACAAACTGGCCATATCTATAAACATAAAAATAAACTATCCAGGTAAGGGAGTCAGATTTACGTTTCAATATACGACGTTACTTATTACTGTATATATGTCTTTTCTCCCATTTTTTGTGGATAGGTCTGATCTATGCCTTCTTTCAAGACGGAGGGATATATTCACTATTGATATACTATATGATCAGTAATATTGACAACATACGTTTAAACTTGTAAGATCCATACTTACAAAGTTCCGCCGGTATTCCTTCAGCCACTACCATTTTTCATTCAGCTTACAGCTTGATTTATCATTGCCAATACATGTTCCCTGTACCTGGTATTGGAGTTGGAGATAGAGTAGTATATTTCGGCCTTTTCTCTTTCAGTTATTTCTCACAGCGTTCTCGAAAGTTTCTTAAGTTAAGTATGGGAAGATTTACTTTATTCCCCTGTTCGTTCTGGAGTGTTTATGATTGTTCATGCTTTTGAAGATATTGAGCCTCCGTTATGAGAGTTGATTGCATGGCATTTTCTACTCCAACTTTTGTTTTTTGTTAATCCGTCTGAATATAACTAGTTCCCTTCAGTACTCTTCTTTGCCATTGTGGGATTTTGTTCTTCCAATAACTCTTCGTCATTTCTCAGATAGACTTTTTTACTTTTTTCAAATTCTTCAAGTGTTTCTTTTCCTGCAGTTTCTAGGGCTTTAATTATGTAGAAGTATAAATTGGGTTGTATACAGTATTACTAATGTGGATCATCACTCATGTCTATCACCGACCTTCTGACAACTGTGTTAAGCAGACCGACATGAAATACTACTGAGTAATTTTACTTCCGATTTTGAGTTACTTTAATATTTGTGTGTATTACCACCGATTCAGTTTACCTCCAATTCAAAATGCGATCGGCATAACTTTTATTTGTTCATAAGCACAATTCGCTCGCCGTAGATTGGCGAACCACATCTCTACAAACTGTAGACCTTGCTCCAAGATGTACGTTGGCAAGCGGCTTCGAGTGCATTGTGCGAAATCGAGTATGGCGAAATAAACAGAAGCGGCTTAAATAAGCCTTACAGTGTTTAAGTTTCTGCATAAGTTGTATGTAGTAAGCGGTGACGTCCGTTGTGGGTACGTAACGTCAACCCGATACAAGGTATCAGTCAGGGTAATTCCACCGCTTCGTGTATGGTAATATTCCACGCGTCGCATCGTTCAAGGTTCGTTGACGCAATTCAAGGCGAGCCCAATTCGCGACTACGTTGCAGTTCTCTAGCCTGATTTCTTTCCAGGTTACTTCATACCTACAGGAAGTGATTGAGCTAACTTAAAGGAATGCGCAATGGCGCGCAAGGCCGCCTTCAGACAGGAGCGGCTTCAGGTAGTTTAATCTTTGCGTTTTTAAAGACAGTTACTGGGGGGTATTTTTAATATCGTTTAAATGTGTCTGTGTGACAGATACAATTATCCTACCATTGTGTAAAGGTACCTAAATGTCAGTAGCCAGTCGAGTGTCCATTCTTATCTCTGATTTTTTTGTGGTTAGAGATGACCCTTAATTTGATGTTTTACGAGACGTGTCAATGAAAATTTCTCGACGGAGGCGCTAACAAACAAATCTTTACAATATCTGTGGCCAGTTCACTTAGTAGGCTATAAGGTAAGATCCCCAAAAATATAGTAGAAGGATATGGACAAAAAGCCGATTTGGTGTTTGAGAACAACATAAAATTGGAAGAGTGCGACGAATATGTCTATTTGGTTGTTAAAATATGCAGCCATGGAAGATGCGAAAAAGAAATACAAGCCGTTTGATCTATAATACCACAATGCAAAGTGTCATGCTCTATGGATCTTAAGTTTGGCAAGCACATCAGCAGCACAGGAAAAAAATTGTGGCAGCAGAAATTGACGTCACAAGTTTTTAACGATATTTTATAAGAGAACTACGCTCTGATGTAAAACCGTAGGGGAGTTTAGACATTTTATGTCACAATGAACTTCCACAAGGCAAACGGCCTGAAGAAACACCTTGTATATATAGTTGAGAATTATAATACATGGAACACGATTTAAACAAGAATAAACCATGTGACAGACGGTAAGATATTATTGAATTATTATATCGAACATAAAGCATCGTTATCAGCTTCTAAAAGTCTATCAATTCCTAATCTCAGCTCATTGTAAATAGTCATATTATTCAGTATCCAGTTAATGAAAGTTTATTACTAGTTCTAGTGTTATTGATATGATACCCAATTTAACATTTGTGGTCTTGTGAGTTATTGACAATCAATTGAATGCTATTACAGCCCGTATAGCCTTTAGGTAGCGGTAAAATTCTAAATAAAGGAATAACTGTAATTCCACACATTATTTCTGTTACACTGAAGTTTAAGTTTACTCAATCAAATTGTTAATGACACTCCGACTGGAGGAAAATAAAGTTCACATTATAAGTTTTAATGCAGAAACAAGGAAAATCTATTAAAAGTTGGCTTTGTAAAAGGGTTCCAAATGTAACTTGCCCACCATTGGTAATTTTTTATTTTTACAAAATACTATTCCTTAGCGATACTAGATGAAAATACATTTTGATCATGCTTTACTTAGGTACAGTATGTTATGTTCACAGACCGAGAATTTCTGGCAACCCCTACATATTCTAGGTATGTGAAAGCAACTGTAGTAGCGTGTTATATATTGACAGGGGGGAGTTTCTTCATCAGCTAAAACATTTTACAATATTTAAGGCCTAGTTTATCCCTTTTCTATTTGACGTGAGCTTTCGAACGACGCTTGGTATCTAGGTTTTATCTTCTTGGTAGGTATGTGAAAACAACTGTAGTTGATATTATCAACACAATATTTTAAAATTCCAACTTGGGCAAAGTTGGTTCTACATCAGCTGTCGGGGTTCGAGTTGAGCAGCAAAGAGTGGATTTTATAGCTAAGGGGGAGCGTTTGCAGAGTTCAAGTATTTGTTCTCCGCGCTTACACTAAGAATTAAAACTAACTTAACTATGTATAGTTCACGCGCCACATGCCTCTATGGGAAAGCAAACAAAGGTCAATCAAACAAATGCCCACTCACGAGCGAATTGGTGGCGGTTTTTCGCCAAATGTTACATATATCCTCCGAGTGGGTCATGTGCAGGCCACTACAACGTAGGTCGACACCCGGTGGAGGGCTCTATTTCAGATTTCAAGTACGATTTTTGTTCGGAACTTAAAGCATCTTTGCAAGCAACAGTAGGCTTTATTAAACTTCAAAGAACTCAACGACCATAAGCTATTTAATGAAGCAGAAAAACAGGCCTTTCTTTTGGTTTTGATTCGCCCAGAATGATAACTCGTAAAATATATATCAAGGAAATAGGTGAGAAAATCGATAGTACGTGTAAATTAATCTGCAACAACTAGATACAGCATTTACACACTTTTTTAGTTGACATAATAACAAGGAGCTAATAAAGTTCCCTCGTATAATTTAAAGAAAGTAGTGATGCAATGATATTCAACAAATGAAGTTCAAATAGGTATTTTTTTAAATAATTTGTAATAGTTTCTTGCTCACATAAAATGCATTCCAATATCTAAAGGGAATACGTTTTTACCCTTTACTACCACTCGACAAAAATGGTTTTGTGTCTATTAATTTCGCGGTTATTCGTATTATTCTTGTTGACATAGAATTGCGACTAAGACCGAGTAGTTTTAGTGGATAAACACTCAAAATTCTCTGGCTTAATGTGATTTGCACCTTGTAAACTCGAGCAAGCATCCTCGCGATGGCCATGCTCTTTGGTGGCTCGTGTTGTTTGAGTACCTTGAGAACCAGGATACCTAGGCAGATTTGGCCTTGTTGTTGTTTGTGCACCCATATTGACTAACCATTCGCAAGACCCAGCTTGCATCATCAGAGTGAAAGTGGCACTGAGTGCGAACCTTGAACGATGCCGCTTGTGAAATGTTACCGCACACGATGCGGTGGAATTACCCTGGCTACTACCTGGTGCTGGGTTGACGGCTGACGTTACGTACCCACAACGGACGTCACTGTTTACTATATACAAACTTATGCAGAAACTTCAACACTGCAAGACTTACTTAAGCCGCTTCTATTTATTTCTCCATAGGCGACTTCGCACAATACAGTCGGAGTCGCTCGCTGACGTGCGGCTTGGAGCAAGGTCCGCTGGCTAATGAACTGTCCTTCGCGAAACATGTTAGTGTCTATGATTGTCCCTACTTTTGAAGATATTGATATCTGCCTAAGTTTCCTCGTTCTCAACGTACTCAAAACAACATGAGCCACCAAAGAGCATAGCCATCGCATGTATTCTTGCTCGAGTTCACAAGATGCAAGCCACATTAAGCTAGAGAATGCTGTGTGTTTGCCCATTCATTTTTTTTCCTATTTTACGTAAGTTCACATATTGCAAATACGCTCGAATTAGCGAGACAAGTCACATAACATTTCTATGTAACATTTATTACGCTAGAAGAGTTTTTGCAGTTGGTTGTAGTTGGTCCACTCTTTTGACACATTATCAGCGAAAAGACGTTACTTCCATGAAGATGCCACACAATACCATTTGTTAAACGGTACTTTGAAAAAACGGGAATAGGATGCCGTGGTATCCTGACGTAACTCCACTTATTTCTCTTCTTGTGGGGTTATGTAAAAGACGTTGTTTACAAAGAAAGGTACAAAAATGGCGAAACATTATAAGAAAAAATAATTGACAGAAGACAATTAACATATGGGCAAGCATCCAAAATAGAGCCGAAACCTGGATGCAGTACTAGGGATGCAATTTTAAGTAGTATCTGCAGTAAACACTGTATAGCAATTTTATTCGGTAAATATGTTGTTGACTCCTATTGACTCATAACTATCGTATGTAACATATCTTGGTCATTATTAATTTTTCGCAGACATTATGTCTATAATTGTTTAAAGCTAATGTTATTTTTTATCCAAAAACTTTATAAATTACAAGGTGTCCCATTTAAAAATCCAAATTTGGCATAATTTTCGGTTAAGCTGCAATCATTATGTGATTTATAATGGCGGGAAAAATTCTGAAATTGTCTTTATTATATCAATGTATTAGTTTATAAAATAAAAAAGATACCAATGGTAGATAGTAAAATTTTACATCCTGTATATTTGCTATTTTATTCCAATAATTTTGTTAAAAATAAAATACTATTAGCCGATACAACAATTGGAAGTTGATATAAATTGCTCACCTGTACACATTTTTTTTAAATTGAGACACGCAGCACAGTGAACGCCATAACATTAATTTTACTAATGTAAACAGAATAAACAGAGAAAAACAAAAAAAGGTAGATAAAAAATGAATGATGAATATTAAAAGAAACGTAATATGATAACATAATGCAATTCTCTCTTTTTTAAAGATATCAAATATTTCTTCGTGCACGTGGGAAGGTCTAAAGATAATTTGTACAACTGTAGTTGTGAGGTTCTTCTTGCAATCTTCGGGTGCACGCCGCTGATTTTCGACCGGCAGTGGGGAGAACTGGAGCGACGGAAGGGGAGTCGAAGGAACAAACTATATGGGAAGTTGGACAGTGACAGCGAGCCTCGGGCGCGTTAAGAAATTGTCTTTTTAAAGCGCTTGTGGCAACTCTACGGCTTTTGCCGGATTATTTACTTCCTCGGCATGAAGTTAAGTTCTAATAACGTGTCGTTTCAAGTATCGAAGAATTTCATTGTCGGATTACCCCAGAACCAGAAGCGGTCTACCGTGCAGTCTTTCTCGCCCGAGCGGGTCGTTTCTGTCTTCCCAAGTCGCCACCGTGGATCCACGAGCCCGAATGTTAGGTTGCTACTCGCTAACGTCTTAGGGCCGACCAAACCATTCTTTGGCACCGTTTCGAGTTGGCAACCTGCCCCTACTATCAATTTAGGCATTATCCCTTACTGCACTATGGGCGAAACTAGTCATTTACTGCGCATAGGAGTACATCCTCGTCTGGGAAGGCTAAACACTATTTTGGCACTTTTGCTTATTTGCAGTGAGTGTATTGCCATCACGTCATATTTAAGACAATTCCCGTAGCAATAAATTTGTAACAAGCCAGCCTCCAAATAATTACATATTACACGCTTGTTACTTTCCTTGTAAAGCGAAATGCAGTCGCCTTTACAGGCATTATAAGACTTCCAAGTACATGAAAGAAAATGCCTCTACGCCTTTGTGGACAGCTTTTCCAAGTTGGAGCTTTCCCAGTATACCTCGGACCAGTGAAAACAACTACCGTGGTGCCTTAATAATAAACAGCTTGTATATGTCGCCACCGATTTGGCTTCTAAAAATTAAACACCAGCATTGTCAGCTTAAAACCTCATCCGCTAGAGGCGTGCATCTTTCAAGGCTGCTACAGGCAGTAAATCGGTTTGTTCTTGATACACCTACAACAAAGTTTGCTGGTAGAGGAGCAATGTGAATGTGAATGTGGAGAATTGTATACTATAAGAAAACCTTTGACGCAATGTTAAAACTGCACGGAACTTTATTTTATGCGAAACAACTATATTAAGACTAATAGTCCAAAGTCTTTACAGAATATTCAACATTTTAAAATGGCAATTGTTTCGACTTTAACAACACAACACTTGTACTATTATAGAATATTGATATAACATTAATTGAAGAATTCTAAAATACACAGAAATTTAACAATCTCGACAAAATGGGGCGACACTGGTTAACTCTGGTTGAAAAGTACATTTGGCTGAAATATTGGCAAACTAAAGTTATTACAGGGTTATTACTATGACACTTAATGTCCACGTTGCTCCTTGAACTTATGCAAGCCTTCAATTTGTGTAGTTCCGTGGAGTATTTCTTGCACTCGTCCAGGACGCACTTCGGAACATAAATTGTATAATTATAGAACCATGTTGTTTTTACTGAAGGGATTTACACTTGATGAAGGGGATGAAAGATTTTGAGATAAGATGTGAATGGAGTATCCAGGCCTAACTACCCCTTAAGACAATTGTAGCCTATGTCTGTTCACAAATGAATACACTTCAGAGTTTAAAAGTACCTTATATTGAATTACTAAATAAAATACAGGGCTTTATATATAATTGTGTCGTGTTTTGCTGTTTAATCTGCTGGTAAACAATGTGAGTGAAATTTGACCTAATGATATGCTACTGTAACGTCACTGTCTGCACAAAGACTCCTTATTCGTAATAATAATATTGCAACGTGACCCAGTAAGCCTACACCAGCTTATTCTTGCGTAGAGACAGTTTAACTCGTACATGTTATGAATTAGTTTTATGTTCTAATTTTGTGTCCGCATAATTTCACTTAATTGCTTTATTTCATGGGCAAACAGAAATTTGAACACTTAATAACAGTAGTTTCTAGAAATGTTAAAATGGATTGGAAATTTCCTCAAAGCATTAGCTAAAGCTTGACGTTCTAGACCTGTTTAATGTTTGGCAAAACAATGACGTTTAATTAGAGTTATTACTAAATAACATCATATTATTCATAACTTTATCGGACCTCTTTAATCCTCGCTAAAGTTTTAACAAAATGTGGAAAATTGAAGTTCTGGATTGTTGAGTAAAAGTTAAATGCCATTGTTGCACTGATGATCGATCAATTTCTGTTTAAGGTGATATGGGGGTATAAAAATTAATTTTTAACATTAATCAACAAATACTACCAGCAGAACCATTATGAAATTTTTTTTATGAAACAGGAAGTGGCTGTCGTTTGCTAGGATTCGGGTAGAAAATATCAGTTGTTAATGATTCGTAACATTTCTTTGAAACTGTTTCAAATGAACATTAATTAGAACAGTTACAATCAAACCCATTAAATGATTGTTGTAAATTATATAAATATTATGCATTAATAGCGATACACGTATGTCAAACCCTACAACTATGTAATTTCCACCCTATCGTGTAAACAGAAAATTAATAAGACATAGGATAAACGTGAATGTATGTAAAAAGCTAACACTAGTGAGTCCATATTGCCTAAAAGTGCAAATAAGGATAATTTTTGGCAAACGTTCTTTGTTGACGTGAAGAACTACTATTAATCGCCAACAAGTTGTAAGGTATCATATTACATTATTAATAAACGTTGTTATACAATTCAGTCGACGCTGAATGTTGATAAAGAAAATGTACGTGACTAAACACTTGTCATAAAATTAACCCCGCATCGTTATTTAGTTGCATTAGTAATAATAGTATCCCTTACGTTTGTAAGTATTTATTATTTTGTATAGTAATATCCCTAACAAAAATGAGTTATTTGCAACATATTTACCACTTTTGTATATATTAAAAGCAACGTAGCTTTTACGATTTAGAGCTTGCGTTCGGAATTCCCTATCGACGAGGAAAAATTTAATTCCGTTAGGTTTTCTAGGAGCGTTGCAGAAATAATTTATGATTTCAATGTGTATGACACGGCGAGCGTAGATTGCAAGCTTTCGGGGAGTGTTCGCAACAAGACCACGAAATGAAGTTGGTGCGTTAGAAAATACTCCAGACCTTCTAACGGCCGATGGAAATGGGAAAAAGAGGAGACAGAAGGAAATTTCGAGAGCTCTTACTATCAGAGACAGTGCTACCTATCGGCCTAAATGTGTCACGTGCCTCAAACAATATCCTTAAGCGAGAGATTTATCGCTGTTCCCGCTCGTACGAATTTATACAACTTTTATCGGATCCAAGTGTTTTCGATGCCGGTGATTTCCTATTCGAACGTGTATTATAGATAGGAAGATGAGAGCGGGCATCTGACAGTCGACCCGATGGATTTAGCAGTCAGACGCGAACGAAATCATAAATATTACGGAATATCAAATAACCTATACGTGTTACGGCGGATGGAATTGAAATTGATGCAAGATTGGGTCTTATAAGATTCTTAATATTTAATAATCCAATTTTCTTTAACCAGCAGCGGGATGCCAGATAAAGGCGGAAACAAGCACTCGACTTACCATTTCCATTGTCCGTGCTGTGCATGCTCAGGAATGGTGATGGTTCAGCACACAATGCGATCAAGGCGCCGCATGGTCTAGTCCGGCCCTGCAACTGACAACACACCAAATGAGCTTCTGATGACCACCGCGACGAATAGGGGCCCATGCGGGTTCATTACTGATATCACCCGCTTGTTATCGTCATATTCCTGCCCTACGTCTGCAAACCCACATGCAACACCTAAATTCTCAATTACTCGCTCTAGCCATCCTCGACCGACCCGAACGAAAGGCGGTCGATAAGGATTTTGCAAAATTTGTAATAAGCAAGTAAATAATTCTGCACACACTCTAGAATTTTACAGAAATCCAAGATGTCGCCGATGCGACTGATATTCAACAACACATTTACTTAATATTTTCTTGTACTGCTGCTAGCAATCACATTTTGATACAGTGTGTTTCATCAACTACCAGACACAGCCAAATTAATATTGGCAAAATATTGGGCGATCAACTACTTATTCCTGACAAAAAGTCAAATTAATTTTAAATTGTTTTCATTTCTGACCAATGGCAAACCTCGATCCATACACAGCAATAGGCAATCCTTTCATAGTTTTCCTGTCTGATAATCTCCAAGGCACACTATACAGATTGATTGTAAATTAAGGGCCAGTTGAATTGTTATGACAGATAGAAAAAACTTTAATAGAGAAAAGTGGTACATATTTTAAGAGTACGAACAGAAATACCCCACTTCCGGTTAAACCGGAAGTTTAATAATTTTTGGTTTTTCTTGTGTAACATCCTGTTTTTTAAAGTGAATTTAGTGGTTTATGAAATTATCTTTAAAAAATTATTAACCGGCTATAGGCCTGGGGTTAATAATTCACGAGCGATTAGCTTTAAATAGCCCATAGCACTTTGAGCTGAATACAGGCTACGAAAAAAAAAAAACAAATAAACATGTAATTTATGTTAGTCTTAAAGCTTTGCATTAGTTGGAATTGACACCTGCCTTATTGAAATATGCGAATTTTCTCTTAAATGCGCTAATACAATATTTTCATTAGGAAATTCCCTATTTCTATTTTACCTACGTTTAGAATTTGTAGAAAAACCTCCGTAAGTTTGCAATTTTATTTCCAGTTTAGAAAATGTTCTTATTGGTTCTTTAGGTAATGATTTCGATACATTGCAGCTAGTCGTTGAGAATTTTTCGGACACAAAAACTATACTTCTAGCATATTCACACGTTCTTGATTGGAAAACGACTTAATTTGTGACAGATCTGTTCAACATAATCGTATTTTGACCGATATTGAGCATTTGTTTATTTGTCCGTTTGTTGGCCTGTCATTATTTTTATGGCCGTGTGCGATCAGTTATACTTTAGTAATACTGTTTCTGTTACATAGAATACTTTTAATATTAATAGCTCGTTAATTATTAACTTTAGGCCTATAGTTGATGAACAATTTTGAAAAGTAATATTATGGACTATATAATTAATTTAAAAAATACAGTGTGTTCCATAAGAAAAGCCACAAATAATTAAACTTCCGGTTTAACCGGAAGTCGGATATTTCTGTTCGTTCCCTTAAAATATTTATCACATAAAATCGTATAGCTATCTCTCATAACAATATAGAAATTCAAGTGGCCCTTAATTTAATCCGCCTGTATACATACTTTTTCGCTCAGAGTTTATTGCAATATTACCATAAATATATAAGATTACACACGTAGTACTTGATATATGAACAAAACTAACTAATAGTTATAAGAGAGTAGTACGGACAAGAATGTTAAAATAAATATCACCTTACAACGATATATCAACCGTTTTAATGAAGTTTAGGTCGAGCACTACCATTATACAGTGCGTCCACATCGACTCGTTAAGCATGTGGATCTCCTAAACTGCAAGATATAGAAATGCGGGTAAATTAGACAAAATATTCAACATCTTGCGAGTAACTAAGAAGTCTTTGTTCGTTTGTGTGAATTTTCAAAATTTCTTGTTTATTTTATAACAGTTTTGCGAGATAAATCCAATTTTATTTTAACTTGCGCAATGCATTTTGTTGTCTAATTTAAGATTATTATATTTTATTTAATGTTCGCTAAAGTTTCGAAGGTATAATTAAAAAACAACACTTTTAAATACAAGCCGTAGTTGGTCTTGAATATATCCCCCAAAAAAGGCAATTTAAAGGTTCTCAATCCGGCAAGATAGATGACCAAGAAAAAGCTTCAAATAATAATTATTAGTAATTTATAACATAACCAACAAAACAGATATATAGCATAAGAATGTCCAGTAACGGCAAAAATTTAAAGTTTAGATTTGCTCTAAAATCAGAGGAGGCTTGGCATTTGATGCAACTGAAACAAAAACTGTAAACAAGATAATTGGGGGCAGTTTCTTCTAGAGGTTGGTTGTATTTTTGCCAAGCTCCCCCAATATAAGTGATGTTTATGTTATATTGAATACCCAAGTTATCTAGAAGTTTGTGTTTTATTGAGATAGTGTGTCCCGGGTGATTTGTGGAAGTTTTCCCTGAGATTGGGCTTCCGCACAGGTAGATACAAGGCATCAATTTGGTCCAGCGTGAGCCAAGGTATTTCGATCTTATTCTACGGAGGTCCAGCCAGTTTTATAAGTGCGTGCACAAGTGTGTCAGCAAGCAGTATAGGTGTGGTGCAGCGGAGCCTTACATTAAGGCCTCCAGCTTCAGTGAAAACGATCCAAAAGATCCTCAAGGTTGCAGCCGACATCCAGGTGGGTTCGAGTGCAGAATAAATTGTGCCTTGCTAACAGCAGGGTGGCAACGACATCCTGTGCAGAGCATCGTGGGAGTTCCGGCTCGGTGCAGGTAGCCCGATTGTTCATCGCAGAAGTCATCTAAAGGTCAGCTTTGCCACCTAAAATGTTAGTCTTTGTGATTGTGCATCGCTTGGCGTCCCTGATAGACACTTCCGGTTCGTGGCATCACTAGAAGTGTTTTATTTTATAACGCGCGTTCAATTATTATCGCATAGCAACAGTGTTAATTGCGAGGACATCACAATTTAATTAAAATTCGTTGCTGTTTATGTACTGTAAGACCAGAGAACCATCTTGAAATTAATGTCATTCCCATCAATTAGAAATACTACACTTGTAATATCCCATAAGTTAAATAGCGGGCATACAGAGTGCGTACTAATAAATGTTTTACCAGACTTTAAATAATTGATAATAGCAAATTACTAGTAGTTTAAAGCGACCTAACCCTGTAGATAGAGTCATTTAATAATTATAGATAAGTACCTAGTATAAACAAATATTAGACGGGCACAGTACAGTAGTGGATAATTGGTTAGAGCCGATTTATAATTTAATTGTTTAACCCTCAAAAACTTTTAGATTGGGCACGAAGTGATTTTCAAACAATATGCGGCTAATTATTCAATATCTATTATCTATCACACCAAATGGACTTAATTCCTACTAGCTCTTTTGATACACCTAATTTCTGTGGACCAACACCAAACCCAGCTTATTAAACAATCCCCCATTTGAGAATCTACACTCATTCTACTACAAAATATGGTGAGAAAAATTATAATTATTTGGAATTCCTAGTATGTCATTTGCAGAATGTTCTACGCCGTTGTTCATGGTTTGCCTCGAAACCTTGGCAAACGCGGTATCGAAATGCTTTCCCTTCTTCTGAACCGTTGATTTAGATATTCCAAATATACTTTGTCGTATTTCTTTGTTGGATTGTCATTGATCGTTAGTATAGTACTTTCAGATCATTTATAGATTTGTAGAGATGCTTCTCTTTATTATCTGGTGCCCCATGTTGCCTTGAATTCAACTAAGTCTTCTAAACATAGTTTTATATAACGCAGGAACGGCTACCGTCGTCGCGGATATTTAGTTAGATTTATTACAATTTTGCCGTCCTTAGAAACAAATGCACACTAATTCATCCCCTCCCCCCCTTCTATTTATAATCAAAATTTAAACCTTGGTATCATTCAGCCCCACCCACAATACAATCATTCATTATTGGATATTCTATCGCCAAAAATTTTGATATACTGTCATCCTTTCATCTACATATCTCTTACTATACTAAGACAGCAACACAGAGCAGAATTACATAGATCTAAAATGGTAGATAAAACAATGGGGTCATAGATGTATCCAGCTTCTATAACTATATAAAACAAAACCTACCCAATTAGCACCAAAGTATCACTAACTCGAATGACTAACAATTACAGAACCGCCACTAAAAGTATGACTTTGATGTATAAAACGTTAATTTGACAAAGCATCAGTTGCTGCCACGTAGCCTTTACCACTATGGTTACTTTATAACTGTATATAACTTGTACGTAGCTTTTCCGGTATTGGAAACTTCCTTAGTTTACCTTAGGGGCGATCTTAAAATTTTTAAGTTGAAGATGGCTAATTTAAGTTACTAAAATTCGCCTTCAAAGTGACAACTACCTTCAAGTAGTTAATAGTTGCCACGGCGTTCCTCATCCTTTTAAAGTCGTGGAACTTGTAAGTAATGTTTATTACTGTTAATAATGTTTCCATTACCTCCACATCGGAACGTCACTGTGCACAGTTGCCATAAAGTTTGTGCACCATAACGTGAACTTTGCTCTCTAGTGCACAATATTCAAAATATTTTATGCTGTGCAATTGTTTTACAGTGTGTAGTCGCTCTTAGAAAAAAATTACGTCTGTTTACAAGAACAAGGTTGGCCACAAAAAAGAAATAATTTACCACCATTCTACGGCCTTTTATAGAAAATTGAACTTGCTCTTCTATATTTCATTACAAATAACTACATAAGCACTGTGCGCAACACCGGTCATCTGAAGAAAAGTGTGAGATTAAAAACTAGATAGAGGTTAAAGTTTCATGTGGAATCATGAAGTGGTAACGGAAACATTAAACAGGCAGTTTGTAACAGGCACAACACTACCGGGACTTTAACGTGATGCTACAGTTGCAGTCGATAGTTTGTAATAAATATAACTTTAAATTTGCAGAGCAGCAACGAGCGACTGGTTGATAATACAGAGTAGTAAGTAATTGGAAAAATCGAAAGTAATAGACTGGACGAAAGAAAAACGTTACGTAATCAATCGACAAGAATCTCTTTCACGCAGTAATAAATCCAAACCAATTTCATAATATTGCTGAAATGGTGATTGTCGGCGTTTGTAACAAACAAGGCGTGTGATGATTGCTGAAGAAGAAAATTAATCACCAACAGCGTCTTCACTATGTTCATGTATTAACTAGAATAACTAGATTAAGTGTAATTTAGAGGGAATTCCCCATTGGAGGGATATTCGCACATATCATTAATCAAGCCAACTAATTTACTTAATGTTTATCTAAAACAGATTGTAAATATTACTATAGTAGTCAAAATTTAAAAAAAAATATGTATATTAGTATATCAATAACGCAGAAATCTGTAATAGCATGAACCCGAATATCTGTTATGGCACGATATTTCTTTTATTTCACATAACAAGTTTTTCTAAATGGAAAGCGAATTTTTTACAATTTTGTAATCCTCTTCGATTACGTGGTTGCACTTGACACGCCAGTGTAAATTTTTCAATTTTGAAAATTGATATACCGGTTCTTCTTTGTCTAGTTTTTACAAATTTATTAGAATCTATGTTTTGGTGTTTTATTACCTTGCATCCTGTTATATCCATTGTTTGGGACAACTGTTTCCTCCGAGCCATCTATTTATGTAAGGGGAAAAGCATCGTGAAGTTTGATTTGGAAATATGCGCATCATTTCTGCCATAGAGTAAGTATGGTATTTTCTGAGAACCAAAGGTCACAGATATCAGTTTTACGACCTCCTTTACAAATTTAGTATTTAGGCATCAACGGAAAACCCGAGCAGCGAATGTATAGCGAGCTTTTGAATATGTAAGTTAAACTGAAAAAAATTGATATACTAACTTCTTCATATTGCAAATGCATGTTCAAACAACAGAATTTTGTTAGATTAACGGTGAGTGTAGTAATGAAAATAGTAGTAAAACTTAATTATGTCACATGTACAAATATATTTGAAAAGTTCTCGTACTTAAAAAAACGATGTTAGTATAATTTAAAAATGCAAATGCCTCATCATATTTTGTTTCCAATAAGAAGAATGAATAGCATTTCGCTCCGTGCAACCACCGCGCATCTTTAACAAGCGGGGAAAAAATCTTCAGATTTGCGCTGGTTCTCAAGCAAGGAGGTTGCTTGCGAAGTGAGCATCTTTACGCTCATTTCGCGTGGGCGTGGGCTCGGCTAGTTGCTTTAAGGCTAACGAGAGGCGATTAGGCAATGTTGGGTGTAGTGTGTGAATTATTCCTGAAGATGGCAGTTGGTGTCGTGTAGGCAAAGTAGTACAATTATCTAGCTCTACCGACTTCGTACAATACATGCTAAGGTCTACACATTACCCTTTTGCTGTGACGTAAAAATTTTCTCTGTTTATTTAACTATAAGGAATTGGACAAAACAAAAAATCTGCAGTTTTTGGTCAGGTTCGCTTTAAGTATGGCTTGTTTTATAATACTGGCAATGTGACATTTGTCCAAAATGACACTAAAATAACGCACAATAACAAGCAAGCGAGCAAGCCTAAAACCTTATTTTAAGCGTTAGGGACTTCTTCGAAGAGGAGAAACATCGGATTGCATAGGTCAAGAATGTCTTGGTTTGAATAATGTGCTTAAATGAGCATCACTTACATTAAAGGTTAGGTATATGTCAAAGTCTACTACCTGCGATTTTTTTGAATTTCAGTGCAAGATACGACATACGTTTTAAACGCTATGTTTTGTTATTTCTGACGTCACAGAAAAAGGGTAATGTGTAGACTTTATTATAATGTTCCCATTGCCACTTTGGCTAGAATTATCATCGAGATTCCATAGTAAACTTTCCAGTCGCATTTAAGGCATGTTGCTGTCTTGCACTGTAATAATCGTGTATCATTCCCGCATCTCGCTATGCGTAGCTTTTGTAAGCGTGTAAATTGACGCCTACACTTCCAGTGGATTTTAGAACGGCCGTCGCGAATTCTTTATCGAGGGCCGACTGCTCGCCCGATGTTCATTTTGCGAGATCCATAACTCCTTACTCCTTACTCCGTGGCTACCTTGGATGTTCAACCTTAGTCGCTACCCATGTATTGAAATGCACGAAGCTAAGTTGTCAATTGATATTATTATATTGTATGGGTTATATCAATAGTTTTATGATGCATTTCATGTATTTGGCGTAAAATTTGGGGCAGCTAAATTGCCGCCCATTTTTGAAAGTGTATTTCCAAGCAGATGATGCTTATGAAATAAGTTTTGGGGTGTATCTCCGAAGTATGCGTTACTTCGGGTATACACTCTTCCAGTACTCTGCACTAAGCGTTTCAATATTATTTTCTCTTATGGAATGGGTTTGCAGACAGTAACTGTTGCATTTCGCGTGATATCCCTGCGACAACGTACAAAAACCTAATTGGCGAGTGAACTCATTGTTTGTTGCGGTTTAACTGTAATTTTGGTTTGCATGTTATCTGAGTAGAAATTATAAATTACTGGTTGACTCTCATTTATACAGCGCAGTGTAGTTGCGCGTATTTTGAAGTTTCAGAACGTCAGATGTAAGGTCCTTGTATTGGATCCGAGCACAGCTAACAGATAACAGAATAAACGAAGTGAGCACACGATGTTTCTACTTTAGTCTTAATATTTTAAAAAGCTCCATAAATCATAAGGCTAGAAGGAATTAAAGAAGGATCATACAACAGATATTTAATGTATGTGGACTTATAATCTCCGCATCTCTAAGCATACTCTGTGATTGTTCTAGAATTGGTAAAATATGTTCAGCAAAAGATGCAATGATCAATGACTGTCGGTCCTAAATAAACACCAACGAGGAGTTATTATCAATACCTATAGATACATCATCTAATGCTGAATTTCGGTGTATGCGTTTTAAACAAAATAGTTGTTTTTTAAGCATTAATAACCAGAGAGCGATTGTGACAAATGTTTACTAACGTATGTAAATGTAAAAGGCTCTGTTGCTGCAAGAACAGGATAACTTCTACTAGTCTGGACTAAAAGATAAATAAATATGATCATCTTCTTCATTTTAGTAAATATTGTTCTACAGAATTGAATATGTATACCCTATATAACAATGGACCTAATATTGCACCTTGTGAACTCGTGACTTCAGATGTAGGATGGCCTTGCATGATGTATTTGTAAACAGTTTGACTATATGCCTCCTACTGATATGATAATATTGAAGAACATACGTATTTTTCATTATTTAATTATCGAAATATATTCTATTTCACATCTTTTTGAATTTTATAACGTGTTTAACGATTTCTGCACGAAAACAACCAATTAGAGTTTTGTATCTTGCGTGTGAAGTAACATGTAATGACTCGAGTAGCATAATCTTTTGATTTGCCCTTTAGTTACTATAACTGAGATATATTTATAAGCAATTCTTCTTAATTGCTGAATATTTAACAATACGATGCCAAAATTATCTGTATAAAACCGACTACACAGATTTTGGGGTTCGAATTTCCTGGGTTGGGTCCCTGTGGATAGTATCTTGTCCTGCAAGACAACTGTCGATCAAAATCATGAGAGGTACTTTATCAGCAGTTATCCTTGATAAGGAGGTTGTATTCTGTCCCAACCCTTGCTATAACTTTTCAGCTATGGTGTGTGTTTACCTGGACCATGTTGCCCTTCTATTTTTCCTTGGATAATATTGTGTAACAGTTCATATCTCACGTTTCTCATAACATAGATATTCCAGCTTTCTACGTTTGATGACTTTCTCAACTGTCTCTATTCTTTTACACATTGTGTCAGTGATCGCACATGCCACGACATCGTATAAAAGTATGCTGAATATGTAGCATTTCTGCAATCGAGGTCTGAAGAAAATTTTAAAATTCTCGCAACCATGCGAGAATGCTCATTAATCTATGTAGCAAGCATAAACATCCACATTGATCAAAACACCGCTGAACCAATCTGCAAACTTCCCTGGTGCCAAACCCATTCCTGAAACAAGATTGGGTGTTGTACACGTTTTCCTCACACGTTTCATAGATTGTGGAATGTATGACATTCAGGAATACCTTTAAAACATGGTTCATCAAACTTATGGCTGTATACTCTCAACAGTATTTTGGGGCGGTCTTTAACGGGTCTTGTGGTATTATGCCGCTTCTACAAATTCCGTTGAACAACTGAACGAGCAAACGAAGGGATGGATCTTCTTTTAGTACCTTTAGTACTTCGACGCAAACTCCATCTGCACCGGGTGTTTTGCCATTTTTTACAGCCGAGAGTGCATATTCACTTCAGACCTTGGTATGTCCAGTGTCGCTGCAGTAATGCTCGACATATTTCACTTTATGTCATAAACTATAAAAAATATTGAAAAAGTTTCTTACATATTTTCTCTCTTTCTTCAAGAAGGCTATCTGATCATTTCCAACTTGACTCCAGCTTCTAGTAAATAATTTTGACGTTAGGTCTGGTTGTTTCTATCTTCGATTGAAGCTAATATCCTAAATACACCTTCTATATGGGCGTAGGGACGATTCTGAGATAAATAGCGTTTAAAGAAAAACGATTGGCATGGACGGTTTGTTACACCCTGTCTAAAGGTAAATATTTGAATTATAATTTCAAAATTAACACTTTGGCACTCCCACAAATGATTTTTTATAAGATCTTCACCCGTTGTTGAATGTAAATGCCGATATGGCTCGAAAAGGTTCGAAATTCAGCATTAAGACACAAAAGAAGGGTAGGTTCACGAGGGTCGATCGCCAGATCGGGGATCGAAGAAAAACAGGCCGTAACAAATGTACAGCGAGCTCTTGAATTTGCAAGTTAAACTAATTGCGATCGGGGGTGAGGCTACTGCTAGTTGGCGTGGGGGCGGTTAATCGCGCACCTCTTTCGGCTCAATCTGCGAAATTAAAAATCAGGATTTATTCGCATTAAATCAGTGCGATAACGAGCGCTCGAGCAAACGAACGAATGGATTAGGCCGAAGCAGCACACTTTATTAATTAAACAGGTAATCGCAATATCAACAACGCGATTAATTAACATTTTCTAAATCCAGTTTAAGTTATTGGAGTGGGAATTAGCCCTCTTCACATGCAGCGTTTTGATTCATTAATCACGACATTAATTAGCTCAATTGTGCTGCATTGTCGATTGTGTGCCGAATCTAAACCCCGATGATCGCGGCGGTGCGCTAACGAGGAGCATTCAGCTAATTAGGACGGACAAATAGAAGACGATTGTTATACTTTGTTGTTTACTTTGCCTGTAATCCGCCCTCGTTAACACAACCTACTATTTGCCGAAGGAAATAAGTGTTTGTCATATTTATGTCAATATAGAGACGTCCGCTCATTTGCACGTCCCCGTTCTTTCAGCCGCGACCATACGAATTTGCACAGCTCGTCTTGGTCCCGGCTTAAACGGTTTAGCTACACCAACAATTAGCAATTGAAACTGAAATTAGCGAGCTAGTCCAACTATAACCAGTTCCTGTATGTTCTGCTGCGCAACCAGAAAGCATCAAACTTCTTGTATCAACAATTATTCCCACTTAACAGTCCCATTTGCCTGTTCTCCGGATAATCGAGTACTAATCCAATTTTTCCGCAGTATTGTGTTTATGCTTCCATTGTGCTTTTTTATCGGCTTTTATTTGCATCCATTATTTAATTGTGGCTTTTGTTCTAAATATATACAGTCTGCTCGATTTCAAGGGAATAGAAGTTTTAGTGATAGTGATAATAATAAATTATGGTGTATATACAGGATAGGCTACGCAGAGCATCCCTGTGTGGTGAAAAAAAGTAGAAATACAGCCATCTTCTTTCACGAAATATCACATCTCGTACAAATGTATACAAATGATCGTTAAATCTGCGAAATATAACTATAGAAAATGACAATAAAAAAAATTAAACGGTTTTACACGAAACTTCCCCCGCAAGTGCGGCCCGCAACAATCGGTTCACATTTCTGTTTCTTTTACGATGTTCACTACGTATCTGATCGGTTCCATTTTCAAGAATAAAAACCTGAACTATGTGCAAAATATTACTTTTATCTATTCCTGAGTTAAATCTAAAATAGGCAGATATTTGACCAAAAGTATATTCTATCTAATCGGGATATGAAATATCGTCTTCCCCAACAAATAGTTTTTGAGCTATACCGCCAATAGGCAGACCAACAGACAGACGGATAGACGGGCGAACAGACAAACCGACGGAATCGAGAAAATAGGGACCCGAAAACGTCTTATAGACGAGGGAAGTAGAAATATGTGACACGAAGTAGGTTGGAAGTAGTGAACTGCGCAACTAGTCGGTTTGGGAATAAAAAATTCTTGGCAAACTATGTCATAATTTAAACCAATCAAAAAGGGAAAGTTATAAATTGGCAGGTAATGTTAGATTTAGAAAACATATTGGTTAACCAAGAGTAAATAGATAAATAAAAAAATACATTATTTGTACTTGTGTGTAATCGAGAGGTTTTTTCATTACATTTTAACGTAATTTAGTTGTTAGACAATGCAGGGTGTTTCTTAAGTCGACTGGAGGTATATTAAAACATAGAAAAAAGGTGAAAATTCCTACAGGGTTTTTACCTCAGATCCCTAGTTTCCGAAATACTGCGTGTTCAAGTTTTCAAGTCACGTTTGAGATTTATTTATAACAACAGAACTCTGAGACCGATTAGGATGATATCCGGTATAACCCTCCAAAGTGGTTTAAGTCATCTTCTGAGATGATATTGAGTGAACTACTAGTGGATGAAACACGAATGTCGCGACAGAGATCATATAATAGCTATTTAATCTCAAGAGCAAGGGACATTCATATGTATTTTTGTGTGTTTGTGATTTTTGATATCTATTGCAATTTAGACTGAAAAAATAATATTTGAGTAACTGCGCCATGCTTTTTGGAAACAGGCGTAATCGAGTTGCTTGTATTCTAAAGAACAAATGACAAAGAGACAATTTGAAGTTTCTTGCTGCAAATTTTTTTGAAGTTGTCGGCCTTATCATTAAATATTTCTCGTCTGATCTGTGTTAAGACATCTGTGTTTCATCCAGTAGTAATCCACCAATAATAACCAGTATTGTTTCAGAAGATGACTTACACCAGTTTTGAGTGTTATACCGAATATATTAAAATCGATTCTAGCGATCTATTGTTATAACCAATTTTCACAAGTGCCTTAAAAACTTGAACACACTGTATTTCGGAAACTATAGATTTGAGGTAAAGCCCTACAGAAGCCACACGGTCGACTTAAGAAACACCCTGTATAAGTGGGTTTGTGTGAGTATATGGCATAGGAAGGAAGGAATCAATTAACTCTACGTTTGCATTACCAAATCGTTAGAGAACTAAAAGCAAAAATAAGTACATTGTTTAGTCCCATTAGCAATATTTGTAGTTCCTAACTTTTCATTAGGTTAAGGCGGAAGAGTAACAAGCTCTGCTGGTGTAACGGCCACCCTCGTTTTGCTTTTATTTGTGGAAACACGTATCGTAGAGAACCTATTCTCGTATACTGTTTGAGGCTTTGCCAGAATACCTCACTACTTCCCGCGAGTGCTACGTGAAGCCATGGAAATAGAAAAACATCCAAATAATATAAACGGGGAAGGTCGTTTTAAGCTTAGTAACAAGTTTTATTCGCAACCATATATGTAATGTTAACATTCCTGACCTCATTTGAGTGGGGGAAGTCGTACATTTCAGCCCGCTACTTCCCGACCGCTGAGTAGGTAGGGACTCTGGGAATCTCGTTGATCCATTCATGCGCGTAACAACCTGTCGTATAATAATATAATAATTTGTCCAATTATTGTTTAGAATAAAGTGGTTGCGAATAAAATAGTATACAAACCTCGACAGGAAGTTTCCTTAGTCTCGAGATAATAGCTAACTAATCTCTCGACAGTAATGAAACACTTCAATCTCTCGACAGTAATGAAACACTTCCCATCTCGGGCTGTAATATACTATTAAGCTTAGTAACAAGTTTTAAGCTGTGATAGACGATCTAAAGCATTACAACCACTGTGCGGCATACGGCCACGCCCCACGGATTACGTTGCACTCGAACGACCTATCAGCGTTACACCACTCCGCGCGCCTCGCATAGAGGACTATAAACAGCTCCACACTGACCATCAGTTCTTAGTGCAACTTTCACTCTGATGATGTAAGCTGCAAAGTCTTGCGAAACGTTAGTAAATATGGATGCACAAACAGCAAAAACGTCAAATCTGCCTAAGTATCCTCGTTCTCAACATACTCAAACAACACGAGCCACCAAAGAGCATCGCCATCGCGCCCAGAGAATGCTGGGTATTCATCTACAAATAGTACGCGGCCTAAGCCGAAATTCTATGTTAAGAAGAATAACCTATCTCGTTCTGGATTTAGTTGTGGAAACAAGCATTGCAAGCAAGTACTCCCTCTGGTTATAATATGAAAATACGCATGGAGAAAAACCACCCTTGTTGTGGTGTAACGGTCAAAACGTTTTTTTCTGTTTCAGGATATTTCTTTCCAAATTTGTGGAAGGTTCACAAGCTCTTTCGTTCAAATATAGCTATGCTGTACCTGAGAATTAGGCCTCTTAATTTGCAAATTTCATCATCTTCCTTTCAAGGTATAACAATTATATGCCTGTTTCAAATTACGATCGTATTTCAAATGTTAAATATTCAACTTATTTCATTATATGACTATTAGAATTTTGGGTTTTATTGTTATGTTGTTCGTTGCCTAAGTTTGAGTGAATTTATAGTTTATCAGTTCAACGATTCATATGAAGCTGTGCTCGGGTCCCAAACTGCTTGGCGCCCCTACGGTTTACTGTTAGTAGGTAAGTTCGACCCAGCCTTCTTCTGTGAGCTAGTCCGGGCCTGCTTCCGATTACGAACGGCAATTGTTAATGTAACAAAACTTGCAAATTTTTGGTGTATCTTTAAAATTTGTCCATTCGTTTGTGTTGAGCACACTTGCTCGTCCAAGTTCAGGGCACTAATATTTTTCCGTGCTCTTTTCCTGGAAATGCCCAGTCTTCCTGTGGCAATATATAACCGAGGACATTGGCTGGGGCCCTTTTACGCCTTGGTCATCCCGCGTCTTGGTGGAAAGCGAATCCAATACACGCATGTGTTTGGGTGGTTACTATTGCTCCTTCCCGTTATGTATTGGTTATTAAATCGCCAGTGATATCGAGACCGACCACCACCTAATGGTATGTGATAAACTCTTCCTTTATGAGCGGTTTCGGGCGCGCATCTTCTTGAAAAATCCGCTATTGTTAGGCGACCCTTGAAAGCTACTATAGTATATACCCCCAGGAAACTACGAGCCACTAGAGAGGATGGTACCAAGCGGCGAAACGCAAGGTCAGGCTTTTCCTTGCCACTTTCATATTCATGTATGGTGTCCAGGTCACCGGGTATTAAAACTGCAGAAACCCATAAAGGATACCTCAAGCGCGTTCGTTTAGTTAAATTATCAGGATAATGGATAATTGAAATCCATTTAGTAGATAGTTGACGGTCCAATTCTTTTTAGCGCTCATGGAGTTCAGCCAAAGCTTGTAATTAGTAATAAATGCGATAAGCGTGCGTAGAGCGGTACCACTGCGTAGTAGATTTTTGCAAGTACCTATTGAGGCTGCAGTTCCGTTAGTGTAAATTCGCGGTTCAGTTCTAGGGTCGAAGTATTCAATTAATGTAATATCTAGCACGATCCCCGCATACTATTTCATATTATGGCTTATTGTAACAACTACTAGTTTAATCATATAATTTCCGAACCATTCTACTGACTTCCACAAACCAGGTATGGCTTTAAATGTACACTTACTATCATTGAAAATGAACACGGCTATGCATGTCAAATTGACTTAACCGACGTTTTTCCAATTGCCTGCAACGTTATTTTGTTATTACGATGGGTAGAGAGTTAGGATAACACGATTCTACTTTAGAGACAAGTGGGATTCAGAAAACGTAAATCAACTATTGTAATGTTGGTTGCATAGCCCTATTCATTTTCAATGATTCTTTGTGTATATCTATGCTACTGAACTGTCATGAATACAACCAACTCAGTTCAATGTGGTCAATAAGCTGAATCTAATCTCTAATATTAGCTTCCAAGTCCTCTTGCATTTATGAATTTGGTTTCATTTATGTCACCGACGAAGTTAATCTTTATTAGATCGATTTCGGCCTACCTGATGAACATTATATTCATTAAAGCCTTGGTACTTAAATTTTACTTCTGAAATTTCCCGTTCGTGATTCACTGATATCTTTCAGTTTTTTTTAAAGATTAGGGTTGTGGGGGCAGGAAGTAAGTGGAATTACTTTAATCTGCTAGGTAGTTAATCTAAATTTATCGATGTCACTGCACGGCAACTGGCGCCCATTTTGTTTTTGTTTAGTGGTTCTTGGAACCATTTATCTAACCCGACTCGAGTCCATAATCGCCGAGGATACTGGGTCCATCAAAAAATGTAAACGGCAGGCTACAAAAAATATAGCACGGCTAACATGGGGCTACAGTAGTGATAACACGTATAGTTTTAATTTTATGGTGTCAAGCGAGAATCAACTACTACCAGCACGTGATAGCAAGCTTCATCACGTGGAGCAACACAAATCCAACACAGAGAGCCCTTTAAAACTACTAATATGAAGAACAACAATCGCCAACTATTTGACCCGCACCAGCTTTATACATTGCTCTTTTACGCACCAGTCATGCCATCATTTTGGTCCTTCGAGCCGAATACGTCACTACACGTTATTTGTCGACTGGAAATTGACCTTCATAAACGAATTTGTAATACGGAATTATTTGACGATAGGCATCATGTTCGCAAGTGTGACAGAGACAGTAATGTGGCAGAAAAATAACATGGAAAAGTGGCACTTACTACAATATTAGGATCCATCTCCGAAAATCAAATTTTAAAAAGTTGTCAAACCTTGAAGTGTAATATTTTATTTATATATTAACAAAAACACATTCTACGTAAACAAATCGCAACAATTAAAAGAACTAAAAATCTAGCAATGCCATGGCAAGTACGTATATAAAATTAGTTTTGTAGTTTTCAGACCCGCTCTTTATGTCGAGTTTATTTGCATTTTAGAGTGTACACTACCGGTTTTATAGTGGTTACTCAACAATGTAAACTTATCTCGACAACCCGCATCTATTTGAACATCAGCATATATTTTATTGCGCTATTTAGCACACATTTATTTTGTATACCCGTCCATTTTCTGAAGTTCCTTAACAAATAACTTACTTACGTTAGAAGTTAATATATTCGAAACAAAAAAAACAGGAACACGTGTTGGCTTAAACAAAAATTAAATTAAATTAAATACATCCTCCTTGCTTTTATTATCTATTCAACTAGCACAATTTAAGTAAAGCATAATCTAGATTGTTTTAATAGTTCTACCTTGACCGGGATTTGTTACGGGTTATTTTTAATAGTAAGGTAGATGCGCTTGATAACAACAAATTAAAACGCGGTTGGAGATAAGTGCCGATTTAGAATTCCCTGTGTGGGAGTCGGACATACGTTTCAATGTCAAACGGAATTGGGCTGTTCGCAACAGCCTTAATTCCGCTGAAATGTTTGAAAAATTCACACCTACACAGCAAATCAAATTTGCTTGGGCATGTTTTCAATTACGCTCAATAAGTTATGGTGCAGCGACATGGACATGACGCGCCACTGGCGTGTGGCACATAATTTTATAGCTTTGCGCCAAATACCACATTTATATCTGAAATTTCTAAACGTATAAGTTAAGGGATTTCACAATAGTTGAAAACCTCCATATTTTAAAGATATTTGCAGTTTGCAAAGGTTACGAAAAATAATTTTGTTATTTTTTTGCGAATGGAACTAAATACTATTTATTGTTCATTGAAATGTTAAACAGTGTTTAACATGATCGCATCCTCGAATGTTAAATGTATCTTAACATTCGAGGTCGCGATCATGTTAAACACTGATTTCGATTTAGCAGTTTTTAGTAAGTATTATTGATTCAAAATTATTGCCTCAATGAACAATAAACTAATGAACGCATTTCGAGGGTTAACCGCCTTAACATTTCTCACATAAATTATTATAAAAATATTCTCGAATGATAAGACTGGGTTACCCCTCTAAATATTGTTACGATTTGCGTTCTTTAATGAAATGCGGTTGTAGGAAACTGTACTTTAGTTAGCTGTAAGCCATTTGTATCATAAATATTTTAAGGTAGAATTCGTAGGCAAAATGTAATATTAAAATTACAACAAGCGAATGTTAGCCGATGTTTAGAAATGTGTCTTTCTCTGGGAAGCTGGAGATATTTCAATCTCACGAATAGATTAGAGTAAATTTATGCAGGGTTTACTCCGTACGCCGAAAAATTAGGCAAAGGTATATGGCCAGAACGTGATCAGAAGTACAACTGTTGCAACTCGATCGTAAAAATTTCGTGCCGGCGGGTGCAAATTCTTGTAGCAGCATTGTAAAACTTTATTAGCAATAATTTGCGAGGGATCGAGCTTGACAAATTTCATCGTGGGAAAGCTTCAAATTTGTCAAATTCATAGAAGTATTATGAACTGTCACGTCCGTATGTACGTGCCAAAAGTCAAAAAATTAGAACTGCTCTGATAGGGTTATTTGGAAATTTGTAAACGCCTACCGAGTTTTCTTGGTCAAACTGGACTTAGGATTGAGTTACTTAATAAGAAGAAGTTAATAAGTAAAGTTAAGAAGCAACGGTATTAAACTTAAGTGTTCTGTAAACGGCAGAAAAATAAATGCAAGTATTTGTACTTAAGTGTTCTTATTAATCTCGCAACAGTAGCTTTAGTCTTCGTGTCCAAGTGTATTTTAACTAAAAGGATTGCCAGTTACCCCGACTTTAGGTGTTCCGCGACAATATATTTTATTACTATTCCAGTGTAAATATAAAATGTACAGCACGATCGGGGGATAAGTGTATAAAGATTTTGTAAATGGTAAAAGACAGACCCAGCTAGGATTCCAAATAATATTATGAACCACATTGAAATCCCAGAATTTGTGTTTCACTTTCAGTGCCCACCGACTGAAAAAAACTCGTTTTTTGTGTAGAGAGTATTATGAACGACAACCCAAAGCGATTATAACTATTACATTGCTTATATAATACGTTATTTAATAAATACCTACACTACCTATTTTTATAAAAATTAAGTAACCAGTTTAATATTGAAAAAGGAAAAAATAAAGCCACCTTTAATAATTAGTTATGTACAAAGGGCGTAAAACGGGCGTTTTTAGCCCACAGCGTCAAAAGCTATAACACGACAAGGGCCAAATACGCTGGTTATGCCCTGAGGTGCATACAAAACTTTATGTACGATGTAAATTTTATTTAAAAAGAAAACTCGATCTGGCAACACTGGCGACGCGGGACTTGGAAGGGTCGTAGGTGAACATGTGATATGCTTTCAGTAGGAGTTTGAACTCGCTCGAGTCATTTGGTTGTCCGCGGCGAAACAGTTTTTCCTAGTGCGTTCTAAAAATGAGTGACATCCATTTCGAGCAACGGCGTGCTATCAGGTTTTGCTTCAGACTTGGGCACCAATGAATCGGGATGAGAAAAATCTGTGCAAAAATGGTTCCAAAAAACCTTTCTCAGAATCAAAAAGACATTAGGAGGGGAAGGTGCCTTGACTTTTTGGAATCGATTGAAAATTATCCATACTTTCTGGAACGTGTTATTACTGGTGACGAGTCTTGGGTGTTTGAGTACTACCCGGAAACCAAGCGCCAGAGCATGGAATGGCACACTTCAACCACTCCAAAGCCGAAAAAAAAACAAGAATGAGCAACTCTAAGATCAAATGCATGCTGATTTGCTTTTTCGATAGCCAGGGAATCGTCCACAAAGACTTTGTGCCACAAGGCCAAACGGTCAATCAACACTTTATCGAGAGGTTCTTGAAAAACTTCGAAAAAGGGTCATGCATGTGAGACCAAACATCAAGAACAACTGGGTGTTGCATCATGACAATGCGCCTTGTCACACAGCAATTTCAATAAACAAGTTTTTGGCCAGTAAAAACATTCCCGTGGCTCCTCAGCCTCCTTATCCGCCTGACTCGAGTCCTTGTGACTTTTTCCTCATCCCGAGATTGAAAAATCAACACAAGGGACGCCATTTTGGGACACTTGAAAACATTCAAACGGCTGTAATTGACCAGCTGGAAGTTATTCCTGTATCCGAGTTGCAGCACTGCTACGAGGATTGGAAGAACCGTCTTCGGCGCCGTGTGGCATTCCAAGGAAGTTATTTTGAGGGAGACAATATTGAAATGTAATTCTATTCGAATAAAGAAAGTGAAAAAATCAGTCTCATTACTGAATTCACACACCTCGTATACTACTATCGTTGCCAATAAGAACATGGCAGTTCTTACAGTTATTTCAGCTGAATAGTACCTATGTAACAATGGTTTTCATAAAAACGTGTTTATAAATAATAACTAGAATGAACGGCGAACAAAAAAGAATTTTATCGCCCGAGGGCGAAAAAGATGCTTTACACCTGAATATTAGGTCTAAAAATGCCTACTATTGATCGGTCGTAAAGAATAAAATTAACCAATAAAAGTATCTTGAAAAACAAATAAGCCATAAAGAATTTAGTTGATACTGGACTACTTCTAATAAGGGGCATTTCTGATGTGAAAACCGCTTTTCCTTCTAGGACTTGAATACAAATCATAATAGCACTTGATAAATATGCTGCATATTTCTTTTAATCCAATCGAATTTCTATCACTTACTGGTTCCATATTCACATACGTAACGCACTAGACCCCCTTGGCACCCTGCAACAATTGCCGCTCGGCCGTAAAAGTTAGGGTACAAATACGTGCCGGTTGGAGTAAATTCCTTTAGAAGAGTTGTAATCTTTACTAGAGATCATCTGCGAGGTGTCGACCGCTTGATAAATTTTGGCGTGTGAAACCTACAATTTTCAGCATGAATACATAGCAGTATGAAGCAATTATGCATTGTCACGTTCATGTACGTGACTTAGAAGTCCGAAATTAAGAGTTGCTCTGATAGATTTATTAGAAATTTTGAGAACGCTTACCGAGTTTTCTCGGTCAAACTGTACTAAGATTTTAGTAGATAATACGTAATCTTATATGACTTAAGTTGTTCTATAAACGGCAGAAAATAAATGTAACTATTTGTACTTAAGTGTTCTTATTAATCTAGCAACAGTAGCTTTACTCTTCGTGTACAAGTGTATTTTGACTAAAAGGATTGCAGACTTCAGATGAATTAGCGACAATGTCTAGTTTTTTAAGCGCCCTTAATGGAGATATTTTATGCTGTCATCTTCTAGCTGTTCAGTATTTATGCTGTGAGGTGTTGTAGCCTGAAATTAGGGTCGACAGTTATATGTGATGTGTTCGTAAATGACTATAAAATCCGATCCTTTATTCAAATATCCTTCCGCAATGTTGACATTTGTTATTTTGCCATAGCACAGTTTTCGTTCATCGTTGCATGGTATCTTCCAAACGGGTCTATTCAAAGCAAGTAATCACCAATTCTACGTGGCAATGTAGCATTTCTTCATATTTGCCCTAAGGACATCTTATAACCCTGCTTTCGCTAACTTTGGGAAAATTCTGAATAAAGAATTCTTTTCGAAAGGCATTTACCGAAGGTTCCAATGGCATTACTTTCCCATGAAAGCTCTCGAGTAATTACTGCTTCAATACTTGTAGTATTTACTTTTATCAGTATGTTTTTACGTTTACCATGTCCTACAAGTCGAAAAATGTTGCCTAGACAACTTTGGGTGATATTTTTTTAAACGTTTAATGCGTCTTCTATGGGTTGTTTATTACTCTCACCCGTAAAGTAAAAAAATGGTTTGTGTATGGATGTTATGATTTTCAAAGAGTCTCCTATAATGACCGAAAGCTGTACTAACACGTTTTAAGCAATGCAGTATTATATTTCAGCATTTACGTTTCCATTCGTAGAAAAGTGACTGCCCAAATAAGGAAAGCGTTTTACTGTTTCAAATATCTTATTGTTAAGTCTGATATTAGGAGCTTCTACACTATTTTCACTATTAGCTGGTGTATAATTAGGGTCTTCTGGACAATGACTTTTTAAATTCTGTATAGGCTGCTGCCAAAACATTATTATTCGAAGTTGTTTCTCACAGTAGACAGCTATGACGTTATCGTGGGCATATTGAAAGGCATATTAAAGGTGGTTTTGCTGCAGGTTAGGTCCGAAAATACGTAAACCCTTGGTGAAGCAACGCCGGAGTTTGGTGAAAACAATATTTAAGCAAGTCAATGAACTGAGATTTGACTAAGTACTTCGGAATGCAGACTGGATACACAATGCTTGCTGACACATCATCATTTCGTTATATACCCCTATTTACGCGAGAGAGGGGGTTGGTTTTTATCTCTGGCTACTGAAGGAATTCCTCGTACTATTCTGGTTTATTGCTTGCTTCCTGGCCGGTTACGTCAATCCTTTGGGGAACCCCTTGACTAGCGGATGACGACTTTAAAATGCGGACCAAGTCTGACACTTTGGCTCTATTGTTCCATAGAGGGCTTCTACAGCTGTGTGCTTTTAAACTCAGATTGCGCCTTGGTGATGGCGCCATAGAGAAGAGCTTATTGGCTAATGCCTTTACCAGTCGGAAAAGGTTGAACGCACGCCCGCTGTGCCATCTTGGAGTACTTGTAGTCTGGTTTTTCTGCATTTTCTTCCGGGCAACTTATTTCGAATGATTGAATCCTTTTTGAAATTGCAAATTGCTCTGCGACAGCTCCACTATTGAGGTTTTAGTTATCTTAGCTCTCACTTGTAGTCTGCTCAGTGTAAAAAGACATAATTTCATTGACCAGTTGGCAACATGATTGAGAAGAATATGGAAACAATTACACAACCTTATTCCACTCCTACAACTCACCAATACTTATTACTGTTGTTTCATATTGCCCTGAAGCAACGTTGGGAATGATATTAATTTTGGTCGACTACCAATTATCGACAGTGCCTTCCACACTGCTTCCCGATTAATGGAGTCAAAAGCCTTACGACAATAAAAGCCATATAGAGTGGTTCCTTTTGTTTCAGAAGTTTTTTTCGGAAGCTGCCTTTATGTACAAATCATATTCACTATACTTCGAGATGGTCTGAATCCGCATTGCGACTCTGGCTGGGTATTTTTAGATAGAGGTAGCAATCTACTGGCAAGATTTGCCTTCCCACATATCGATAGCAAATAGATATCCCTGACTGAGTGTTGTCCGGGGTTCTTTCGCAGATAATGGTTCGTATAAACTGTTACTAATTATTATATTCATCTATTTTCAGTTGTATTACATTTTTACCGACACCACTACAACTATGTCTAACGCACTTTATGATGTCACAGTAGAAAATATCATTAAACTTAAAGACGCAACAGACCTAGTGGAGAAACACCAGCAGTGCCGAAATGGTTTCGCATTCGAGTGTCATCAGAAACCATGATCCCAGCGAAGGACATAAAAATAAAACGCCGCCTCCGATCCGAGTTTCTCTAAACGAAACATTAAAGACGAATGCGTGGCGGTGCTTGCCGCAAAAATGAAGAACTAATTTGCGCAAGCGGCTGTAGGAAACGTCGACGAGGCCAGAATGCGTGCCGTAAAGAGATTTCCCATTATCCGGGATAAAAAGCGAGGTAAAAGCGCAAACAATAAGCTCAATTTTTCGCACAAAGCCCCGAAGTATGCTAAATATGGCGGGCGCGGGCGCCGCGGCGCATTAGATCAGGAAGCGTCAGATTCCGTCGAGAGAACCAATCCGGTCGTTATTATTAACGAGCTGCAGCAAGTGTGAAATGCGCCTCCTCAGTTACCAGGTGTCAATTTGTTCTAATGGATGGTAGCTGAAAAACGCCTCGCGGATTTTGCTCTTATAACGACCTCTCATTAAAACTACCGTGGTATTATATTTTAAAAGCCGTCAACTAACTTGAAGGTTTTATTGGGTTTGTTATAAAACAGAACAAGCTCTGTTATAAAATACGGCGGGAATAAAATGCGAGGCAATAAATAGAAACTAGTTTCGAGCGCAATTAGACTAATTATTGCATTAACATAAGCGCAACTGCATGTATCGTGCAAATAGATAAATTATAGCAGTGGGTACTTCTACAGTGGGTTAATTTAATAATTGTGATGCAAATTAGTTTTTAATGATGGATTAGTTCATTAGCTTTAATTGCGGCCGCATGACACAAACGTAATTAAAGCCGCATTAAAGCCGTAAAAATAGCGATATTTATTTTAATAACGCCGCGCTCGTTCAAAGCTAATTTATGGAGTAAATAACAACAATGAATTCGAATTAAGCCGAATTTCGTTACACGGTAATGACGGTGACGTAAAGGGCAATTTAAAGAAGGCCGACGGCGTAGGGTTGATGAGCTTGTTGGAGCTTCAGCTTCGCACGATTCGTTAAGCTTCGAAGACCGTCAATGCTTACGATCATTTACTACCAACTCCGGAATTTATTTATCCTAATTGCGCGACATTTTGATTGCGTTTATTCGAGCCTGCCCGATTTATGCGCTCATTCTGCATCGTGCAGGCCTTTCGACCCATGCTTAATTGGTTCTCAACAAAACCGCCGATATGCAAAGTTCAATTAAGCTCTATTATAATGGCTGGTACCAACAAGACGTTCAAAGAAATTAAATTGGTACAGAATGCCTGATGTACATACAATCACCGCATCAACAAAACATACGGAACATATCATATAAGCGAAGGCTTTGGAACAAGAAAATACAAAATTGGTTGTATACCGTGTGAATAATGTAAGACTATACCTTGGCAACTTTATTTTAACATTAATCAATTTACCCATGCAGAAAGAGCTTTTGAAATTGTCCAAGCTGTTAACATTGTTCTACGTTAGCTCCCAGAAAAGCTTGATTTTGTTAATAAAAACACATTCATTTACTGCAAGTGTTGGTGTTATTTAACCACAAAAGTGTTGGGCACAATTGGAACCAGTTTTCCAGTCTTCAAGTGGTGCAATTTGTGCTTATTCGTCGTCAACAAGATCCAGGCGGGTGCGGTCCAGGTACGGGCTGCGTTCGAGAGTCGATACCGTATGCAGCAGCTAGTTGGAGTTTGATGCCTTCAACACCTAGAGGAGGCCTCTATGCAGAACTTCGTGCAGAAATTAGAGTCGCCAGGCCAGCAGCAGCCAAGCAAACGCGTTGGCGTCCCCTGAGAGGTGCGATCAGCATCGAAAGCATCTGCAAACCAGATATTGTGTGCAATTTTCATCGTCCAGAGCCCTTTTATTTTGCTGAAGCCTGGAAGATTGGAGTTTCCATTACGTATTGCCGCAGTTCCCGTTTATCCAGTGCATCACAGAACCCAGAAATCGACGAGGCGTCATTAGAACTTGTAGGAATTCAAAGGAAAATTGTCCATTCGTTTGCAAGCTAAAACAATTGATGTTGGCGTCACTTGTACGTCAGGCTAGTACTGTTGCTATGCGAGAATAATTATTGTTTACCTGACGTATTTTGCAGATTTTGGCATTGATTTACATTAATTACTGCGATTTATACGAGTGCACACCGCTTTGTGTTTCATGTCAATTTTGAGGTTAGCTACTTCATATTTAGTTTTGGTGCGTTCACAAATAGAATCCGAGTTAAATTGGGGCTACTAAAAATTAGTTTGCACTACCTAGTATTTCTAATTTTACGAACACCCCTGAGACAGACTATTTATATTCACCGGAGCAGCCGAAAAATATTGCATATAGTCAAATAGTCAAAATAAAATAAGGGCACAAAATCGTTCACTTTTGCAAAATATTTGTCCTTTTTAATAAGCCTAAGATCGTGCACAGGCAGCACTATTCTTATTCAAACGTAAGATTTACTCTCTCTATTTCATAGTAATATATTCAGGTAACAACACAGATATTCGACATTTATCTAAACGATATAAGAGCTGTTATTGAGTCTTTCACATTTGTGGTCTTTAGGTTTACTGCTGTCAAAATTAACTGTCAATTGATTTAATGCTATACAGTCGGAACTCTGATCAGTGTCTTTTAGATAAATATTGTATATCATCAGTTCCAAATAGTAAGGGGCCCCAAATTTCATGGTTCACATTGCATCATACCGGAACAACACAACAGTGGGTTGCAAATATAAAATAATTAAAATACACAGAATATTAAATCTGTCAATATCTATTACACCGGGTGTCACAGAAATGGTGGTATCACGTCATGTAACCTGGTTCATTTGGATTGAAAATATTGTAATTAAAAAAAGTGTATGGTGCCTAGTTGACTCTCGCGGATTAAACGAAGAAATGTAAATTTGACAACTTTCACCACCGGCGTCTTGAGAACAAAAGGGTTCTGTTTACATGCGACGCATGGACACATGCCATTAAACTGCTTGCTTCTCAAAGCACATTAAATCGTTGGATAACGGCGCGATGTCTATAACTGATCCACAGCTAAATTCGAAAGTAACAAAAATGTATCAATTTTACCTGGTACACCAAGGGGGTCGAGTTTAGTGTCAAAATGCGCGGATGTAAGTCAGCTAGAAGATGATGCAAATAATTCTCGCTGGCCCCTGTAGCAACCTTACTCCCGCTGCGACGCGGCTCAAGGCGTTTAAATACTCCAAGAATTGGCAAAAAAAATCCATTCAAGCTCCCTTGCGGAACCGTTACAGTTCTTAGTGCTTTATCGTCCTTGCTTTAAGGCCGAACTGCCCCAATAAAATAATTCAAATAGGTAAGCACTGATTGGCAAAACTGACGCAATAAATACCTGAAATTTTGGAAATCGTATAGGTAAGCACTGATTGGCAAAACTGACGCAATAAATACCTGAAATTTTGGAAATCGTATGGTAGAATCACGTCCATGTGAAAGCTAACATCAAATTAAAAAAAATAAATTAGAACCTTTCCTCAGAACTAGTCAGGCTGCATGGTTACTTTGCATTTTATTATCATTTCTTGGACACCCTGTGTACAATTAGATCTATATTTGCAGGAAATGACAAGAGATGCGATTTTAAAAAGTATAACTTACCGGTTTACGTACATACTGTATGAAAAACAACGAAGAAGCTCCGTGCGGATACTCTCCATTACAAATTGCTGTTCTAGTCTTATTTATAGCATCTGTTTCTTGTTTTTAAAAGTACTACTACTAGTAGTACGGGTACTTATACAAGCACACTTAAATGTCGGGCAACAGCGAAATATACAATCTCGTTCTGCCACGCGTAATAGTTCTACATCCAAGCTCGCGGACCGCAGTCCCCCAATTAAAATAAATCAAGAGGCGATGTCTTAATAAAATCACGCCGACATTTAAATTGCAAAAATACAAGTAAGTTCGCTACGATAGAGGAGTGCCTAATATATTATGGGTCGTGACAAGAGCGTCCGGTATCCAGTGAATTGCATTGCTGCACAAGATACGGCGATCCAATTTGCTAATGCTCGCCGAGTACCAGTTTAGGTCAATTACGGAGGGATTAAATACATGGCTTCCTGAAAGTGGACTAAGCTGGACTTTGTCGAGCTTGATCCCTGAAATATGCGCAAGGTTGCATTTTTCGCGGCGGCCACGCTAATGCCGTCTGCCTTAATCAACTAATTAAATCAGGTAATCTTCGCTGTCACTTCGGGACGCACCGAGAGCTCTGTGGGCTCGAGCAACAGCATTAAATGCCACACTTTGTTTCTAGCTCGAAGGAGTGTTTCAGATTTTTCAGGCTGAAAATAACACTGTGTTTGCATAATGCTGATTGGGATGCATTTTTACTCTCAGTTGTGCCAAGTGCATGTATACAGGGCGTTTCTTAAGTCGACTGTGTAGCTTCTCTAGACACGTTACATAAAACAAAGTCTAGCATTCCCACAGTGTTTTTACCCCACATCCGTAGTTTTCGCAATACAGCGTGTTCAATGCTTAGATATTCGGTATGATAGTTTAAACTGATTATTATCAGTACACCTCTAGTGGATAAAACACGGGTGTCACATTACGCAACAGACAGTAAATGTATAATGACCAGACCAGACCAGGTAATGTATTTGCCACCACGTAGGTTTTCTTAAGTTGGCAAATATTACACCACATTAAATTATCAATGTCAGTGTCATATCTGCACCAGTATATCGTTGCTACGTTGTATATATCTAAATGTTGTTCTAATAAAAAAATGAACATTTGTCAAATCAAAATACAAAAAATTATATTTGCAACAACATTCAAATTCAAAATCTTAAGAGCATTATACATAAAAGGAGTGACCATTTATTACTGCACATATATATCTAAATTATAATTGCAGGTATCGATCCCACCAATTTTAACATTTAGCTTGTTACTTCACTTACATTCAAAAATAAAAAGTAAGTTAACAAAACCTGTTTAATGTTTCGAAAGCCTATAAGTATAACGTGGAAGAAGCAACCATAGTACCGTTAACGTGATTGCCGATTAAGTGAGAGATAGTCGAACTTCGCAAAACTTTTTATGCAGTTCTGCCCCTTTCTTTGGAATTTGGTAAGCCTTTCACTGCTGTTTCCCGGACTTACCAAACAATGAGCAGTCATGGATGTCGACATTCTTCGATGTATTACAAATTTCGTGTGTTGTTTGCAAACCTTACCGCAAGCATAGAAATGGAATAGTCTAAAAAGGCCTAGAAAACGCAGTAAAAAATACAACGAATGATTTGGGATTAGAATAAAATATATCTTTACTATGTCCACATTCTTGGCTAATATTTCTAATAATTTGGAATTTAAGGGTGGGAGAAGTACATTAATAAAAATTATTAAAAACGGGCGCGAGTTTCTCTAAGAACACAAGCATGTCGTAGTATGGAAAATTAAATGTTTCCAGTTCACAAAGTAGCATTCCTATATCGTGGTGAAAAGTGGATTTACCAAAAAGGGCTTGCGATTCATATAACTATATACAATTAAATGCGAAGGTAAAAGGTATACAATCTTACACCCTGGATTCCATTTACGAGATTAGTAAGTGTAGTACGTACTAAAAGAATAAAATTTTGTAATTTGACCCCGGTTGATGATTTGGGATAGGGTGATCTTTGTAAGCAGGAAACCCAGGCCAAACTTTCCTTTTAACCCTTATGTGGCGGCAAAAATAATACAACGTAAATGGCGGGAGGTGGTACCCGGGTACCACTGTGTATTTTGAATGGTTTTGCGCGGATTGTTGTATGTTTGTGTGCCTGTGCGAACCTAGCGGTAACGTTGACTATTTTTTTGTGCTTAGTCATCTCTCATGTATGGTCCAGTTGACGTTGTGATCCGGTTGAATTATGATCAGTTTAGTTCAAATGCGAAAAAAGAATGCCTTCTACTCGTGCTAATAGTGTTGCTGCACCATATAATTCCAGATGATATCTGGACTTAGATAAGTATATTTGTTTGTTTATTTGTAAAGGACAAGGTCTAAGCATGCGGAGTACCAGGTACTTTAGACACCGACTGCTTTGATCACATGATCAAAGTCCTACTTAGAATTTTGCCGAGACTAAGGAGTTCCAGCCCTAGCAAAGACTCTTTTACATGCTACACTTTGTAGCAACATGGGATCCACGGCTTTATATCACTTCCCAATGATGGCATTCTGCAGAGCTTTTCATTCTCATTTTTTATTTTTTTAAACCTCACCGGGATCGAGAATCGAACTCTCGATCGACCCTTAGATCAGTAGCCAGAATGCTTAACCACTGAGCTAGGGAGCTCGGCCATATAAGCATGTTGCTTTATTTTTGTGTTTGTTGTGGTTAATGGTTTTCGATATAGAGTGATGGCTGAAGAAATCCCAAGGTTGTATAAATGTCTGATAAAGAATTTAGTGATTCATTTGAAGATAGTAACGACGAGGATTATGACCCACCAGTAAATGATACAGAATCAGACATAGAAGATGTTTACACTGGACAGCGAAATAGAAGTGGAGCTGAACAGCGAAGACAATGAGGAATTTATTACAGAGACGGAGACTACTGCAACTCCACGGTTTATCGTAGAAGTAATTCAACCATCTGCAATAAGACCCCATTACCCTAGTCTCAAATCCGGTTGTATATAATTCGAGAATCAAGCAATGGGCTTTAACATTGATGACACAACTGTAATGTAATTATGTTGGCATTGCAAAGTTTCATATGGACTCATTCTGGTTGGTACGCTTATGAAAAAGAAACCCTATATTCCAAAAGACCTTTTAGCTGAAATGAAACAACCGCCTTTTCAACAAACTTTGCTTTCAACACAGTTGCCATGTTGTGCTCGTATGTCCCAAAGGTAAAGTAAGTCTTATATGATTTCGAAGGCTTTCACGGCAATTGTCATTAAGTAAAAACAACTTCCGGGATTGGACCGTGTCATTATTGAGGTCGAAGAACTCCGCGTTTCACGTAAGAGGTTTCCCCAGGAGGAAAAAGCAAAAAGTTCACTGTAGCTCAACGTGTTAACCACGCTAGAGGCGAAACTTAGATCGAATTTCGCCTCTGACGTGGTTAACACGTTGAGTTACTGTGCTTTTCTCCTGATAAAGCCCCTAACGAAAGTGGGCGAAACGTTGAGTTTTTCGACCTAAATAATGACGCGGTCCAATCCCAGACGTCGTTCTTTATTTAAGGTAAACCTTAGTTTTGATATCAACGATACACTCTATGCAACTGATAATACCCTGAAGCCAAAGCCTGAAGTAATCCCGTTTTATAACGAAACTAAGTCAGATGCTGACGTTATCGATAAAATTTTGAAAATATACACGTGGCAAGCAAGCTGTCGGCCAGTGGCCTTTTTTCAATATATTAGATGTAGTAACTCTGGCTGCCTACATTATCTACACTGAAAACAATCCCACGAAAAGCATCAGAACATAAATAAGAGGATACATTTCTTAAAAGATTTAGCTCGTGATCTGTGCTTGCTAGCTGTGAACCAACGAAGCGAAAATCCCATGGTATTGCAAAATCGCTTTATGAAAACACCATTGAAAGTGTTGTAGGAATTTCTGTGGAAGCTCCTAATAATTCAAATCTTGTCCCCGAACAGTGGTACCCAGGTACCACCGTCCGCCAGAATGTGTTGATTTTTTATCAAGACCAAAGAAACCCGACATTCCATACCTCCCAATACATAAAATTTTCAAAATATACTTACAATTATATATTCAGAGATGTCCTAGAAGCTCAAGTTGATTCGTCTTCACAAAACCGAAATATTCTATATTTTATACCCTAAAGGTACCCGGGTACCACCTTCAGCCACATAAGGGTTAAGACATTTGTTACCTACGTCAACCCACAAAGAAGTGAACACAGCTATGGTTGCGCTGTATTTGTTTATTCAAAAATAAATTCTGTATTTATAAACACTTGATCTACGGCTGTAGACATAATAGTGTGATTCTGCATTGCCAATTCAGCGCCACCTAGTAACATGGCTTATATTAATAGTGCCGTATCATAACCGACACTGTTGAAACTAGATTGTTTAAATAACAATAAACGAAACTTAACTACTTGTGCTGCATTTTCTAAATATTCAAATATATAAAACATTGAACCTGTGGTTCGAATCTGATCACAATTCGTTAAAAAACCCTAACCACATAAATATTTGTTATGTTGATCAAATCACCCTTGAAAGTCAGCACTCCTGGGCTATTCTAAAACTATTTATACTGTCTCACGCGGAGGGCGTGCTCTAAACAGCCAATCAGGTGTCAATAGAGCGTAAAGATCAGTGAGGAATGAATCCTCCATTTTGTTCGAAAGTTTATTGTCTTGATTCTTAAAAAATGGTCAAAGTTTCAAAAGAATTTGGCTACTTTGTTGAAGTTAACGCCTTTACAATTTTTAGGTTAGTTTCCGCAATGCTATGACCCGTTTCGTAAATATTGGGCAATACTAGATTTTTCGAATCTGTTGAATCTAAAATCAGCTATATGCTCTTTAAACCTAGTACCAAAACTACGACGTGTTTGGCCAATATATATAGAATCACAATGCGAACATTTAATTTCGTAAATTCCAGATTTCTGTAGTCTTAATTTGTCTTTTGGATTCCCAATAAATGTCGAATATTGTTGTTTGAACTATAAACAACTTTATAACCTGAATCTTGAAAAAAAATTCTAGGACCGTTGCAGCAGGGTGAAACGGAATTTTAATGTACTTTTAGTTTAGTCATTGACTTCTAAGACTGGCCAGAGTTGTGGAATTTTAAACGTAAAATTTTGTATTTTTCTTTCCTAATCAAATTGTCGATAATTGTAGAAGGGAAACCATTGTATACAGCGATGTTTTTTATGGTCTGAAGTGTTATACCGACCTTTGTTTAAAATAAACGTTAGCAGTCTATGCACTAAGAAAATTAGAGCAGCCATTTTGCGTTGAAATGCTAAAATGAATCTGTTTACATTGGTTTATTTTCTATAGACATCGAATTCCAACTTATTTTTACCTCTTACTGCTAAGGTATCCAGAAATGGTAGGTGTGCTTCGTTTTCTACTACATATGTAAATTTTATGCTAGGAAATTTAGAATTTAACTGATTCAAGAAATTATTAACACTACATTTAGATAAATCAAAAACAGTAAAATTGTCATCCACATACCTCAACCAAATCCTTAGGAAATACTCTGCATTATTCTTAAATTCAGTTTCGAATTTTGACATAAAAAGGTTGGCAACAAAAAGAGAAAGGCTGTTTCCCATTGCTTTCCCTTTGTGCTGAGTTTTCCATCTATTTGAAAGCAATTCTGGGACATGCAATGGGTAGTTAATCTACAAACTCGTCAATTTTGTTTGAATCCAAGTTATTATACGTAAGTAATTTCCGCAGATATGTCATCGTTTGTGGGACTGGTATGCTTGGAAACAAATAACATTCATAAAATGAAACTAGAATCGCGCTTTCATCCAGTTCCAAATGTTTAATTTTATTTATAAGCTCCAACGAGTTTTCGACCGGAAATACATTTTGAGATTTTGGCAAGTTTCTAAATTAAATTTTTAACCATTTAGATAAGAGGTCAGTCGGAGAGTTAATACCAGAACCAATAGGTCTCACCGTTTTACCTGACTTATGTATCTTAGGTAAACAATACATTTTTGGCATTTCTGGATTAGAAAGAGTCAGATATCTAAGGGCTGGAATAATAAGTGTGGGACAGGATTTCATCACATCCTGTGTTTTAACAATCATGCTCCTTAGAGAAGTCTTTTTCAATTCTTTGTAGGGTTCATTGTTAAGCAATGTACCTACTCTATCAAAGTATTCCTGCTTATCCAAAATAACAATCTTACTATCTTTGTCAGCTTTTCAGTTATGTGAAGGTTGCCAATATCAGATTGGGGAACGCTAGCAAACGCGGCACTAGATTTTGTGGCCGTTGGAGTTTGTGGGAGTCTAACCCACATATCCTAGTCTAGAACCTGAAGCTCAACCTTTGAGCCAACGCCCCTGCATTGCCATTTCAATTATTATAGACTTACAAATTAAAAGCGGCTGGCCCGGATTCGATTCCCAGCGACTGTAGAAAGATTTTAAAAATCATACGCTCCCTGGCTACCACGCTAACACCTGTAGTAGCTCTTTCTTCATTTTGACCAGCAAGGCTAGCGACCTACCCGGCTTACGAGGAAAGGGGGCTCATAGAACCACAACTTCGTTGAACTATATAGGCCACTGGCATAACATAAGAGAAAGAAGAAGAAGAAATTAAAGGTTAAAATAGAACCTATTAATTTCGACTTGGCGAGTTGCACACGAGTAGAGATAACACTGAATTTGTAAGACTAGCCAAAACAGGAAATATATCATATTGGAAAAGGTTGATTATAAAATCTAGAATTATGCGAAAACTATACCAACAAGTAGTGAAGTATTTTTAGAAGAGGATTATGCCAATTACCTCATTGCAAAACTATTTGAAATCCAACATGTATTATTCTAATCTTAAAACTATGAAGCCTATTCCACACAACTTACAACACGATCGCCTATATTTTAATTAGCTTATATCGGATGTAAGTACACAGGTAATATTTTATACTGGGCGAGGACCTTGATTATGCAGTACACGTTTAGAATCCTATGCATGGGAAATGAAAGCGAACAAGGAAACATGAATTTCTGAAAACTCTATTTGTAGTGAAAACATTAGGACTACGTGCGCAAATTTCGTGTTAAAATACCAATATTGCCTGTGTGGAAAACAACGGCTGTCTATCAAAGTCTATGTTCTGACATTAAAGAGTTTTTCATTATGTACCTAGGTATCTTAAATGTATGTGATTATTCTGTCCGTGAATTTCATCAAAGGGATTTATTAGTGTTAATAGAAGCATTGGTCTGCAAGTAGCTTTCATGAATTAACATTTCGAGTTATTCACTTAAAATTTTGAACTTTTACCTTGAAAACGTAATTGTATGATCCAAAATCACCTCATGATTAGAATTCAATGAAAATCTTGACATTTTATGTCAGAGAGGTTTAAATTGGTAAATCGACAATTCAATACAGTGAAATGTTGAGACTGTAGGTCGGAAGTACAAAAAATATCAGAATAGTCATCCAACGTTGTTCTATTCGAACTGAACACAGAGAACTTCTTCCTTTTGCGTTAGGCAAGCGGACTGTTCTTAACCATACGTGGATCTCTGGGCCCTCTTTTCTCGCAAGCCGGGTAGGATGGTAGCCTTGCCCGTCGAAATTGAGAAAGAGTTCGCTTATCAGGGGTTAACGACTACCACAGGTGTTAGCGTGGTAGAAGGGGAACCTACTATTTTTAAAATTCTAAATTGAACCCGGGCAGGTAGCCTGAGGTTCAAGCATTTGCTCGCGGATCTATCGGCTCGACCGATTAATAAAAAGATGGTTATATTTTAAATGATCGACGTAAGGCTTTAGAAAATACATAAAGACTAATGGGTGTGTTTATAATATTTTCAAGAAACAATAATCAAAAGGAATAGTTTGTATTTGATATATAGCTATAAATAGCTTCTTCGTTTTTTCTAATTTGGGTAATAGGTCTGGTTTTATTGCACCATCTTTCACTCTGTCTGCTCAGATTTATTTTTCTACTCCCATTCGGCTGTTTTATATGTTAGTAAGTATACTAGCAATCATATATATTGCTAGGATTACATTTTACTAGCCTTATAAGTCAAATAACAATAATAATTAGTAATTGATAACATAACCAACAAAACAGATATTTAATATAAGAATGTCCAGTAAAGGTAAGAATTAAAGTTCAGATTTGTTATAAAATTGTAAATAATTGATAGTATGATGTTTTTAGATACCTTTGTCTTTGTGCCAAAACAAATTAAAATCAGAGCAGGCTTGGCATTTGATGGAAATAAAACAAAAACTGGAAACAAGACAATTGGCGTGGCTTCTTTAAGAAAGTTAGTTGTGTTTTTGCTAAGCTCCCTCCATATAAGTGATTTTTATGTTCTATTAAATACTCAAGCTGACTAGAAGTAGTCCTGGGTGTGATTTGTGGAAGTTTTCTTAGCATTTGGCTTCTGCACAGGTAGATACGAGGCATCAATTTGATCCAGTGTATTTAAGATGTCATTCTACGGAGATCTAGGCAGTTTATAAGTGCGTGTAGAAATGTATAAGCGAGCAGTGTACGTGTGGTGCAGCGAAGCCCTTAAATAGGGCCCCCAGCTTCAGTGAAAGCGATAGTAGTATTCATCGCAGCAGTCATCTAAAGGTCAGATTTGCCATCTAAAAAGTGTCGTTTTGTGATTGCATTCGATTGGCGTTGCTTGTGAGCGCCACTTCCGGTAGTGGCGTGGGTAGAAATGTTTTGTTTTGTGATGCGGTGTACTTACGTTGAATTATTATTGCATAGCCACAGTGTTTACTGCTTGGACATCGACGATTTAAATAAAATTTCGGAGATGTTTATGTACTGTCAAGGCCAGGAAACCATCTTGAAATTAATCTCATTCCCATCAGTTAGAAATACCACGCTTGTAATATCCCATCAGTTAAATAGCGGGCGTGCGGAGTGCGTACAACTAAATATGTAATTAGACTTTTGAGTAATTTTTAATAGGGAGTGAAGCTACTTCCATCGCGCTACATCGTCACCGATTGGGCGTGCTTCGTCCACGATCGCGTTTACTTTCTTCAACGCCATCTAACGTCAATGGCACAAACTACTCCTACGGTTCTTCGATACGTTTCAGTTGTTGGTTATACTCTATTTCTAATTTCCGCAGACAAAATTATGCACCTCAAAACAAATTTCCAATGTAAACTAGATTCAAAATTTTTTTTTAAAGAATGCAATCCAGGAATACATGAAAAAATGTGTGTCATGAAGTTATGTACGTTACTTTATGTGACAATTCGATTAATGTCATATATTTGTTTAAAATTATTTATAACGTAAGAAAACATAACAAGTTTATATTTTATGACTATTTGAGGTACGAAAAGTAAATGAAAAGTTGCTTAATCCGTAGCATGATTTTGGTTGACATAAACTGTCATTTTTTTTAAGTTTAGAATTCACTTTCGACATCTTGTTTAACTTATCCCATTGTTATATTAATGTTACCTGTCAATTTAATGTATAAACTTGGTTTAAATTACATATTTTTGTTTATTTGTGTAGACTGTTAGTCACATGAACTAATAATTCAGAGAATTGTAGTTCAATGCACTTAGTTTTAGAAAGGGCAGTGTAGACAGAATTTTTCATGGGCCCCTGCGACCAAGTTTATTTTTAATCTCCCGGTATAACTTTGTCTGCGGCATTAAAAAAAAATAGATTATAGCTATACCATCTGTTCCTGGCGCTCTCCCAATTTTCTTCATGGATATACTGCTTTTGGCATTTCTTCTTCTCCCACATCTTTTCTTGTGCTTAGAGGATTTAAACGGTCGGTGTTGGTGTTGAGCCATATCGGTCGAACTCTTCTTTGTAGACTTTGTTAATACAAATTGATGATCTGTTGCATCTTATATGATTCTTTTTGGTTATTGGCAGAAATGGAGTATCCACCCATCTTTTAACTTTGCCATGCGATTCCTTTTCAGGAAATTATTTAAACGTATTTGTAGTTGCCTTTTGTCAAATATCTTCAAATACATCTATGAGAAACGAACATTCTTAGTGACAATCAAAGAGAACTTATAGATTTTTTTATAAAACGCGGAGCTACAGAGACACTAACTATCCAAAGCTCTTCACACTAGCAGTGGAAGACGTTTTTAAACGCCCACTTTGGGAAAAGACGAGTATTAATTCTTATTCTTCCTCGTTATCATTAACACATCTTAATAGAAGTATTGTGATTAAAGGATAATGGTTACTCGGATTTTAATTAGGCGTCTCCATTCGATCCTTTTCCTATTCTTAATGCTGTCTTCAAAGATTCTTTTACGATATTTATAGTGATATCCCGCCATCTTTGAGATGATCTGCCACGCCTTCGTTTTTCCGCTGGTTTCGCTGTACGATACTTTCTTCAAAACATTCCTTTCAGCGTGTTATATGACCAAAAAATTATATGATTTTTGTATGAACTTTTGCAGATAGAGATTGTGCTGGTTGAATTTCTTGGAGAACCGATGCCTTAGTTCTGTGATTGGGATTGTCAACATTATTCTCCAACAGTAGAGTTCAATAGCGTTAATTTTATCTTCTTGGCTTTTGCTAATCCCCCAGGTTTCAGCCCCGTACATGAATACAGGAAATACTAAAATGTTCAGAAGTGAATGTTCTGTCGTTTCTAAGTATGTTTGGGTTAGACCATATTCTTTTTAGCTGGTTCATTGCTGCTCTCGCAATTCCCATTCGTCTTCTGATCTCATTTTCGCAGTTTCTCGTTATTGGTGATAGAAGATCCTACGAATGCTATCTCAGAGACAACTTGACAATTTCCGATTTAACCGATATCATAATGCTCTATGTTTTTTCTTTTAGCTTCTGAAGATTGATATGGCATTTACAATTTAAATAATTTGCCATCTTTCTGCAATAAACGACTAAGGCTTTAATGTCTTGCTCATATACATTTTTATCAAAATTTATAGCAACTCTCCTGTTTCTTGATCTACTCTACATATTGATAATTTAAAGCGATCGTGTTCAATTCCAAGCAGAGAGGGATCGATAAAGAAAAACTCTGTTAGGTTTTATAAATGACATACGAATTTTCTCGGTCAACAAGCATGATCTTTGTCTTATGCTCGGTATTATAAAACTTTTTATTCCTTAAATAAATTTACTTTGAGAATAAATTAGTTTATTCCGTAGATTTGAGTATTATAAACGCAAAATAACTTTATTCAGCTAATAAAGTAAACAAAAGCGCATCAAAACGTTAGTGCTTATGACATTTTATTCATTAGTAAACAAATTTTGATGCGCTTTTGTTTATTTGCCTATTAGTTTACTAGGGAAGTAAATTTACTCCACAAATAGTTATCTAATGATTTATTGATCGTTTATAATACTGGCCATTAAAGTAATTAAAATTTACACCGAATTTCTCATTAATTGTTTCTACGCTATGCAAAAGAGCTAGAATTTCGTCTTCGAACTTGGCGACGAGGGTGGATTATTCGCATGTCGTATATTTGAAATTCGTTGTCTGCCAATGATTCCACCATCCTTCCAGTCGTCTAAGACATCTTCTTAGATGTTCCGTACAGATATTAAATATGATAGGTAAGAGGACGCAGCTTTGTCGAATATCGTTTTTGATTGAGGTATCAGATGTCTCACCATCGACTTTTGCAATTTCTTTGCTGCACCTGTATACCTGTCGGATTCAGTATTAAGTGCTGGATAACGCCCATTAATTGCAGTATAACCCATAGTTTGAACCATATCACATTGTCAAATGCATTAGAGTAATCTACAAAGCAGAAAGAGAGAGGCGTGTAGAGTTCGTTTGCTGTTTCTATAAGTTGTTTAACTTTTAATATATGTTTACGGATACCCCTTCTTCTAACAAACCGCGCTTGTTCTACAGGCATTTGCCAGGAGGTGTAAGCATTTAGTCGATTTTGGATAATATATAACGTTACCTTGCTGGCATATGAATTATTCTTTTACCACTTTCATGGAGACCTGTAAGTGCTTCAGTAGAAATTAGGTAAATTCTTGTTCATTGTTATTAGAAAGATTTGCAATATCAGATTCTATTTCATTAAAGGGAATATTAGGTTCTATGTCAAACGCATCACATTTTAATTGAAAATGTGTTTCTAAAGTGTTGTCGTACAACTGAGCATAGTATTATTTCTAACATCAACGACTCTGTCTGTGTCATTTACTGTTCAAAAGCTTGAACCTGCGCGTGATAATCTTTATCGTCCCCACGTAAACAAAGGCAAGTTTTTAAAAATTCTCTACACTCTGATTTTTTCTACGTGGTTCTGCATATCTATTATATATCGGCGTTTCGTCTTCCTAGCGTCAAAAGAAGCGTTTCTTCGGTCATTCAGTCTGGTTTGTGTCTTTAGGGAAGAATAACCAAACAGAAGAGTGAAGAGATCGTTTGGATGGCGCAATTAAGAACCAAAATATTCTAATAGTCGTTGGACGTATTTGGATAAGGGCACAAAACGCTATAAAGAAAATATTTTCGGGTATTTTACGCAGTCATTCGTTAAGTTAAGGGAGCCTTCTTCATTACGTCATTTAATTCTGCATTATCTCTGACATTACAAAGTTAACGTTTTATTAAGTGAATGAATCAACGGTTTTATCAATGTTTATTTTAAACGAATTAAAAGTTATTAAAAAAAATTTTGTGATGGAATGCACACCACAATTTGATCGTTATTTGAGCATTTTACATTTAGTTTTCGACTTCAGCATTCTATCAATAATAACATTTTTATTTGTGATGTTAGTTTAATTTTACAAATCTCCTTGTGCTAAATAATTTAGGAAGTTGCTAGCGATAGCTCATGCTCTTTATATTACGATACAAGTTCTGAATTCTTCCAATATTTATTATACCAATAAGGATGTTACAGCTTGTTCAAGACCAAAGGTTTTATTTTTATGTGTTAAAATATTAAATTTTATAATTAAATTATATTGCGGTAAATTATATAGTTTTTCTGTATCTGTTGATAATTTATCGTATTAGAGCTTTTTAAAATTTGTATCATTTATTTTATATAGTAAAATTTTTGGTAAATTAAAATTAAATTTGTGAAAATTATCTATGGCATGATCTGCGAAAGCTGCATTTGGTTTACTAGGTGTAGCAATCTTTATGTACATGTAATTGTTATGTTGATTTATTCTTTTCTTTAATTTTGTTTTGTTTGACCTATACATTTGATATATTATCTGTTTCATTATGTATTTCTGCTTTATCGTTTAATTTATTACACAAACTGTCCCATTGGATTGTTTTTTTTAAAGAAATTTGGAAATTTATGAAATCTAAATGATAGTTACTTTTTGTAACAATACTTTAATTTTCATTAAGGGCCAGTTGCAGAAAGCAACGTTAAGTCTGGTGTTAGCTAACGCGACGTCAAAGTTAACAAAAACGAATCAAATCTCAAATGCTTATGGTAACGAATACATTAGTAAACAAAATTTGATGCGATTTTGTTCACTTTGACGCGTCGTTAGCTAACACCAGACTTAACATTGCTTTCTGCAACCGGCCCTAAGTTTTCTTTCTGAATTTTTGTTTGCTGAAAGTATGATTGCTCCATCTACTATTCTGTTTATGAATTTTTTCGTATTTTGTAGTTGAGATTAATTTATGATTTGAGTATATGTTTTCCTATCTCCTTTAAACCAATTTATATGAATTTTGCCGTTTCGGTTTCCAATTGATATCAAGCCTAAAAAACATATTGAGTTTTTGCTATTTTCATTTTCTATTGTAAATTTCAGTTTACTATGAATGGTATTGAATGTTTCAAAGATTTTCGATGTTTAATTTACTGTTACTAATTATAATGTTGTCTACAAATCTTGTATTCATTTTCGTAATGTTTTTTTATGTCTTGCATCACTAAATCAGCTATAGTATTAGATAGCGGTGATCCATGGCTACTCTAATTTTTTTTTGTAAATTTGATTGTTATATTAGAAATAAATTAAATTGAGGATGTATTGTACTGACTTTAGAAATTTATCTTTTGGAATATTAATTAATTAGTTTATTGGGCTGTTGGTGTATAGAAAAACTACATCTACTGAGAATAGCACATGTTTTTGAGGTAATTTGATTTCAACTATTTGTTTACTTAAACGCCCATGTGTCTTTAACTGTAAATTCATTTTTTTGAGTTATTGGTATAAGTTATTGGTATTTCATGAATATTTGGAGAGTTTATATAAGCGACTCATATATGAAGCTACTACTGGTGTAAGTGGTATATCTTATTTATGTAGTTTTGAAAGACCATAAATCTTAGGAGCAAGTCCATTGCGTGAAATTAATATTTTTTAGGTATTATTTTGCAACATGTTATTTAAATTTTGCATTGTATTTGTTGGATTTTTGTTTGTAGAATGTATGTATCAGTATTATCTAACAAATTTAACATTTTGTGGTTGTAATCTGTGTCTTTTCTATTACTCTTCTTTGAGTTTTATCTACATTAGTGATTAAGATTTCTTTATTAGCATTTAAAAAGTGTTTGCCTTGTTTAATTATGTATAGCAATTCTTTGTTTGTCTGGGTGTGAAAACAACTAATTTTTAAATTTTAAATTTGTTAAAATGTTACATATTAAAAAGCTTATTTTATTTTGGGTTTCTATATGCAATTTTGTTATACCAAGTTCAATGTTAGGGTTGTGTCTTTTGTATTAATAGTTATACTTGGGTTCTCATTCTAAAACACACTGTACTTCCTTTGATATTTTGATGTTACTGATATTGACAATTATTATGATTATTATGATTTACATAACTATTATTTCATTATACTTTAAATTAAATTTACAAATTTTAGTTTTCTTTCTTTCTACCAAGAACTTTATTTAAGTTTTTTGCATACATTTTAGGAGTTAAATTTTGTGATTTACATTCACTGGAAAAGTTGATTCGCTTTAAAATTTAAATACTGGTTTGTTTGAAAGATTTAAAGTATTCTTTATGTCTTTTTCCGGATTGATGGTTGATGTGTTTATAAAATTCTTGCTTCGCAGACGTGTTGTTGTGGATTGGTAGAAGGTTGTTTATTAAGAGGTGTGATTGATTAATTCTTGTTTAGTATGAATCAATTGCCCTTTTGATTCATGATAAAACCGTTTCCTCATTCATTTAATAAAACTTTAACTTTATAGTGTCAGATATAATGTAGAATTAAAGAATGTAAAAGATACTAAAAAAGGCTCGTCGATGAGCCGAAATACATGTTTTATTAAATAAAATTGAACTTTCTTAGATTGATAAAAATGGCTGCATAAAATACCCGAAAATTTGAACAAGAATTAATAATCGTACAAACCGTAAAAACAAAATTTAAATAAAGAGAATTATGTTAGGAGTAGTGTTGCCCCGAGACGACATGAGATTTACCCATTTTTGATCTGAGTCGATAATAATCGAAATTTGATTCTCGATCTCAAACTTGAAAATTTCCATTCTTGAGTTTTAAATATGTGCTGTGCGTACCGGTAATTTTAGGGTAACTTTTATGAAAGCCTTATAAAAAAACTAATATGAAACCATATTTGATGATTATGCGGGTTTTAAAAATACAATTGAAAAACTGTTGAGGTCAAGAATTTAGTTACTCTCGTATCGAATATTCGAGAATTAGCTGATCTCGGCGGTATCACTACTAACATGACGATTCTACTACGTTTTCATGTGGGTTTTAATAGTATATTAAAATACACGTTGCAGAAGGCACGAATTTGAAATTCCGAAACGAGCCGCATAGCGGCGAGTTGAGGAACAAATGAGTGCAACGAGTGTGTTATACTATTTTTTCTATTTTGTCGCTTTATACCATTTTATAAATTAAAAAATAAAAATGTTTTTATTCTGCGTTTAGAATAACTCTATTCTAGCACCCAAATGATGTAATTTCATAGCGACTTATCATAACACTCAAATGACGTCATTTGGGTGCTAGAATAGAGTTACTCTAAATGCAAAATAGAAAAAAATACTATTGAACATTTCTCGAGATCGAGAATTTGGTTAATCTCGTCTCGAAAATTCGAGATTGAAAAATGTCAATCTCGATTTCGAATTTTGAGACTAGACAAGACGAGAACGAGAATATTCTTGTCTCAGCGGCGTCCCTAGGTAGGAGTCAGGCTACCTACGAAATAAATACCCTATAAAATGAAGAAGAGATGCAAAGTGGATCTTGATGCAAAGCAGGGTGGGACTAGCTAGACACACGCATACTAAACTGAATGGATACCAATAACACATAAAAGAAGTATTGCGCAACTTGAAAAACAGTAAATTCCTTGGTAGAAATTGGGTAGAAATTGGTAACATAGCAGTAAACAAGGGAAAATTAAAGGAAGATGGAGGGAAGTTGATCAAGAGTGGACTTTAAAGGACTGTTAGGATGATCTAGTTGCATTTTGGTCAATCTTGTTTACGTGTTGGCGTGTTCCTTCTTTTGGATACTTAATGCTGTCTTCCCTTAAATATTTTCAGTACTGTTTCCAGGTCTTTTTGTTTACTATTTCCATATTTCGCTATACATGGGGCATGGGGCCGCTTGATGCGAGATTATGAGAAAGCTCAGTGGTAGTACCCCCAGTTCGTTGTTCTTCATGTAAACTAGTACGGCAACATTGTGCCGAGTCTTGTATGTCTATGTAGCCTCTTTCGAGCGCGCCTTTCTATTAACACGGCAATGAATAACTTTCGCAACGATTATAGGAGAGGTCGAGTTACGTGTGTGGTATCCCAGGCCAGCAGTTATCACTCGACGCGAGGTAAGGCAAGGTAAGTAGAGCCAGGAAGTGTGGGCGTGTATTATTTATGAAATCCTCCTAAGCACATTGTTTATAGAGGTGCTCGGCGCAAATGTACGTAGTGGACAGTAATAAAGCACGGAGAGTTATTCGCGGCGGTCTCTTGATGGGCCCCATCGATCGGCCCCCGATTTGACTTTACGGCGGCGTTATATAACGAAGCACTCCGCAACTAGGACGGAGCATAAAAGCCTCGCCGAGCTGGGAACAGTGAACCACCATTAAAGCATCTATGAGGAAATGCTCTTTCCCGATCCTTGTTTTAAAATACACGGGAGATTCGAGGCGTCCACTTTCTACGGGAGAGCAAAAACTCCGCTAAAGTTGGCTAAGTGCAGAGTTCAGGGCGGGTGTAAGTGTGCTTTAAAAGCATTTCTGACGTCTTGACCGAATCGGACACTTCCAGACACGGAATGGCTTTCATTCGCGTCGTCCTCGCCCTGACAGCGCTAATGCCTTCGCGGGCGCAATTTGGGCCCCAATTTCTGTCACTTATGAGCTCTTCCTGTTTTTGAGTTCAGTGGGTGAAGGTTGCGGCGAAGGAGATCAGCTGGAGCGCGCGTACGGCCGCCGCCCCCGCCGCCCCGCGCGCTTTCATTCACTCATTCGAGCTTTCGGAGAACGGCGTGTGCATAAACGCCGCTACCGTCAAGAGTAAGCCTACGTTTATAGTCGAACGAAGGGCAAAGCTCGAACATGGCCACGAAAACAAACCTGTTAGCTCATTAGGTCCCGACAAACATATTTTTTTCTTGCCGGAAGAAACAAATTTATACCTAAAACAAGCAACATCGACTAACACATTTTATCCAAAAGTAACGCACATTGTGTTTATCGTTTCGACAAAAAAGTTATCGAAAGGAAAATCGCTGCTTTAGCTAAAAAAAATAGTCGCTAGGCTCGGTAGTCTGGCGGCTTTGGCACTTCGACACCCTGATAAGTCGTATAATACCATACTATTGTACCTATCAGTATAAGTTACAACAATCGCTATAAAAACGTGTTTAATGCAAGTATGGACGGGAGAATAAATCGCCCTGCAAACTTCATTTGGTTCCACCTTCAAGTTCCATTCTTCCACCTAAGTGGATGAAAGGACAAATTGAGCATACTCATGCTACTGCTTTAAATAAGTTTTGCTGACAGAACGTATGAAGAATGAGCTGGCACATAAGACTTTTTTTATGATGACTTTTTCATTTTGTCTTAATGGCTGCTCGCTAGAAGGAGCCCAAGACTTTAGTTTTAATTCTGAAAGCTTAAACAAAGCATGAGTAATTTTTATTTCATGATTATGAACTGTACTATAAGCGTTGCTTGCTTTCATGACGAATGCATTTGTGCCAGATCGCAGCGGATCTCAGCTTTTCAACAGTTTATAGACTGCAGAGGGAGTTAAGCGGCAAAAAGTAGGTCCAAAGATAAGAATATTTTAACAATCAATGGGAGCCATTTCAGTGTAGGCTCAAGCTTCAAACAGCCTCAGTCTGGGTGACCCCTGTGATACCACGTGCTTGTTGCGGTAAGAGAGACATTGGGATCTTCACAAAATAATTACGGTTATCACTTAGTTATATTCTCAGAATTTCCAGGTAAATTGTCGCATATCTTGAATAATATATGTCACATACGCATTTATGTATCTCAAACATAGCAGATGCAAGTTTTTTGGCTAATTTATACATTTAAACGAATATATTCGGGTCAGTTCATTATATTTTATTGGCCTGGAAAGTTTGGTAATTTTTTAACTATGCTAACTATTGCCAGTTCATCAGAGTTGACATCTTTTGTAAATTAAAATACGGGCATACTGTAAGAGAAACGAGGAAAACAGTGCGCAGGTAAAAAAATGTCCGAAAAGAGGCGTGGTCAACAACATTTGGGCGACTATAAACGCCCCCCCCCCCCAACCAGCCCCGTGGCGCTGACAGTGATGAGAAATATCCAGTTTTTGTAACAAAATAATGCAAATTCAATTTTAGTTTGTCTTATTTGAACATTTATTTAATAACAAAAATTAGAATCATCTTTCTCTTTGTTCTCATTGTTTATAAGCTATAGAATATTATTGTTTTAAATTAATATAAATATTAAAAAATCTATTTATCTTCCTTTAAAATTCAGAAGTATCATCCATATCTGTTGTCTCTCTTTAAATGTACATGTATATTTTGAATTGAATTGTGCCGCCTTTATTATAGGACAAACGACTTCCGGAATTGGACCGTATCATTTTTGAGGTCGAAGAACTCAACGTTTCGTCCACTTTCGTAAGAGACTTCATCAGGAGGAAAAGCAGACGAGCCAGAAGCGTGGTTTACATGTTACTTTTTTGCTTTTCCTCGTGATAAAACCCGTTACGAAAGCGGACGAAACGTTGAGTTCTTCGACTTCAATAATGACACGGTCCGATCCCGGAAGTCATTTGTTGCGTAATGACAAGCGCCGCGAAAACCTCCAAAATAATTTAGTACAGGAATACGGTGAAATACGTCGTTGATTCAGGACATTTAGCTTAAATATGGGACCATCCTTTGAAATACGGGACGTGTGGCAACTCTGCAGTCCACATGCGAAATATTTAAATCTCGTGATATTGGATTGTCTTTGTTTGCGAGGGGGTGGAAAATGTATTTTACGTTTGGTGATTGGCTCTACCGTCAACATTCTCCATGAGCCACCACTGGTCTTGAAGTCCCTAAAATATGCTCAAGACACCAACAGTCATCAGTTCCACCTTTACAAAACTCTTGAATCTTATTGGAATAATGCTGCTCGTAGGGTATCACACATTTGCCACAACTCCATATTACTGGCTCACACATAAAGATAAAAATGTGTCTATAGTAAAAACCTGTATGAGAAGAAATTTGTTGCAAACTATAAAACAAAACTGACATTTGTCTACTACAAATTGCATATAAAATACCTTTCCAAAGTTTTCCGATAGATGTCTTTAATATGAGTAGGAAATTGTACGGCAGGGTATTTTTGAGTTTAGTATGACAGTTAGTGAACAGATGGTAGCATAGTATGGCTGACATTCCTGCAAAGCGCCCATCAAACTTGCTTCTGTAGCTGTTGATTTCACCTTGTTACTTATTTTTTTTCTCTGACGAACCTGAAAAATAAGGGATTGTTTGCCACCAGAACCATATGAGAAAATAAAACAGGCAATTCTCCACTTGAGACTACTAAAGGGTTTTCAAAAAGAGGGAGATCATTAGAAGCTGGATGTGACATGATTTTCAAATCCGTGGCGTGGTGGAACTACTCACTGCTCTGCATCTTGACCAGATTGAATCCAGTTATGTGAAATTCTTCTCAGATGCCCATCTAATGTGTCTGTGGTCTTCCTTTACTACATTTGACGGCGCGTGGTTTTTTTCTCCACCTTTTGTCGTTTCTTCGGGCTACGTGATCGGCCCAGTTCCATCTGGTTATTCATTCCACCACGTCTGTTACTCCGGTTTCGTGGCGCTAATCTTCATTTTTGATAAGATTTTGTAGATATATACCAAGCATTGATCTTTTCATGCTTCGTTGAGCGAGTTTAAGTTTTCGTGAGGATACTATGGTTAATGTTAGGACTTCCGCGTTATATATAGAAAAATATTGATCATATGATCATATATCTTTCTTTTCAGACAGCGAAAGATTGCACTTGAATATATCTATAAGCTTTCCATGTGCTGCCCATTCTATTTTAATCCTTCTGTTCAATTCACAAGTATGGTTATCTCTGGAAACTAATTTCATGGCTCAGGTATGTGTATTTGTTCACGAATTCGATTCCGATATCAATGGGAATATACTCGCTAGAAACCAAATTTGTCATTAGCCTGATTTTGGAAATATTGAACATACAACGTGAAGATCGAATAGAATTTTTTACCTGCCCTGCATAGATTGTGGGTTATCAGGGTAATGTCTTCTACAAAGCGAAGAAGTTTTTGACCGTGTATGGTTATCCTAATCGAGTTTTTTAAGAATAGACAGTTTTGGAGGGATACCCTCCCCCCGCCTTCCTCCTCTTCCAATTTCGATGCGGCTGCTGTTTCCATATAGCTTCACTGACATGTAGCATCCTTATACCTATATGTTGTAAATCAGTTTCAAGTATGTATAGTCGATTCTGTACCTTCTCAAAGATGTTAAAATAGCGTTTAACTCGATTGTATCTTGTTGGAAGTCTACAAACAGAAGGGCTAGTGGTTTATTGTATTTCACAGCCTTCTCGATTAGGATTTTGATGCTTTGCAGATGTCGTTTGTTCCAAACCCAAAAATAAATCTGGTTGCCTCTTTTGGTTGGTAGAAATCGAGGTTATTCTCCAGCCTTATGAGTAGTATAACTACACGGTTACTGTGATACTGGATGGCATGTCCATCCGAAGCATGACGTAATCATCCCCTTAGGGGGCGAGTCAAGGTGACTGAAGAGTTTCTTGTAGGAGAAGAAGTACTTTTTGTGTCAACAATGACCAGAAGGTCGTTGTAGGGGAGTAAGAATTTTTTCTTAGCAATGAACAGAAGGTCTTAATGTTGTGGTTGTAGAAAGAGGCGTAGGCAATGACCAGAAGAAGTTCTTGAATATTATAAAGTAGCTAACCGTTAAAGCGTGTGTGTATTGTTGGTTGCCTAAATAAGTATCTTTTTTTAAATTTTTTCTATTAACCACAACATTAAGACCTTCTGGTCATTGATGACAAAAAAAAAGAAAAAAATTCTTACTCCCCTACAACGCCCTTCTGGTCATTGTTGACACAAAAAGTACTTCTTCTCCTACAAGAAACTCTTCAGTCACCTTGACTCGCCCCCTAAGGGGATGATTACGTCATGCTTCGCATGGACATGCCATCCAGTTTCACAGTAACCGTGTAGTTATACTACTCTTATGTTATTACTGTAGTAAACAGTTTATAGAGATAACTTGGAGTTATGGGCCAATAATGTTCTATATCTGTCTTGTGCCCTTTTTATGAAGTAGAATGGCAGTTGCCTAATGAATTTGTTTGATATGGTACTAATGAACGGGGTTTGTATTTTTTTCAGCAAGATCGTGCCTCCGACCTATATAGCTTTTATAAGTATCGCATCTTCGCTAGGTGATTTATTATTTTTAATTTTTTTCAATGCCATTTTAATATCTTTCATAATACCGGGCATCTCTTGGGATCCTTGGTTGACGATGCCACTTTTTCATGTTAGGATACTTGGGCCTATTCAGATTGTTCTTGCAGCAGCATTCGTATAGCTCGCAATAGAATTCTCCCACAATGTAATGTTTTCTTGTGTGTTTTCAAGTCTGACTATTTCTGCTTTTCCTGCATACATATTTCTACGTAAAACTTTCATGCTCTTGTTTTCTTGCTAAGTTGAAAAGTATAGTGTCTCCTTATCTAGAGCCTCCACTATTCAACGAAGTAATCCCATCGGTATTTTCTGTGTCTGACATGATCTGCCCGTCTCTATTTAAGCTGGCTGGATGTATTATTGCACCCCTTGGTTTATTGTGTAATTCATTCGTTTCTTTTATTTTGGGTAAAGTCTACATTAGCATCCCATATAGTACTCCAAGCTGATAAAATACTCGGCTTCTTATGAGTAAAGAGATACGTCGATTTTCCAGAATAAAACTTCGTCTACCGAAAGCGGGTCAACCTAGTCTTAGCCTTCCAGTTATCTCTGTTCTTTGGTTCTCTTTTCCTGGCTTAACATGTCCCAGGTGTATGTATTCTCTGACCTGTTGTATTACCTTTTCTGTTTTTCTATGGTAAGTTGTTGATCAGTGTTTTTCATAGCGTTTGTTTTATTTTTAGTCCTATTCTATACTACAGTATCCTGAAGGTGGAAATTGCCCCATTTTTGTATACTGAGCAATTTGAAATTTGATTAAAAAACCCTTTTACCGACCCAGACCAGGAGCCGGCTTTCAGAAATATATAGTTGCTAACGAAATACGTTTAAAACTGACAAGATTTTTGTATGTTGCTCTGGTCATCAAGAATACTTTTAATCAAAATTAATAGGTAAAAAACAGTAAAGTAAAATGCTGGGCCGCACTGTATTTTTTAGGTAAAACTTTTAACTTTAATTCAGCAATGCATAAGCGGATTTTAATAATTATTTCGAAAACTGAACTTATTGGCTCCTTTCATGGGCTTTTTATGCACTTATTTCTAGAAAACCCTGTATAGGTCTTATCTTTTTACTCCGTATGACGAAAAATACTAAAATTTTCACCAGTGGTTAGTTTCTACTTGCTTGTAAAGGTTTTTATGTACATAATTAGTTTTTAGCACTATTTGCAATCACTTTTTTTTCTAGTAAAAAACGATAAAACTTGATTTCATCTTCTCCATTGTTAAGCACTAATAGTGTGTCCATGCGTCGAGATTTTTTCTTTCATAACTTTCTAATTCTTTTTCTTCTTTAAGTGCCTTGTGCCGCAGCGTTCCTGAATAGGGACGTTCAAACCATTGCAGTAAGAACCATGATGTTCCCCTCGACCTTTTGCATTTTTCTTTGGATAAGCGGGTGCAACAGGTAATATTTGAGGTTGTGTAACACAAATATTATACCTTTTTTATGGCTTTCCAGGACTTTAGTTTGTTTGCTTAGCTGTTGCAGTACCGTTTGGTTGGTTACTCTGGTAGTACGAGACATGATCTGGGCTAAGCCCACATTTAAAATATTTATATCTTTTTAGTCCATGCCTCGATATCGTACAAAAGGATGCAACATAGGTATTATATCGACAATCGGATTTTGTTTATTTCACATCTTTTATTTAGTACAGTAAGTAGAATTATATCGATATATACGTATATATCGCATCAAGGAGCAGACAAAAATTAACCTACATTATCCCAAAGGTGTATATATATTTTTTTCTGCTCCTTGATACAGTCGTATGAATATTGGACGATGGTTATACAGTAATTTATTGCTGCAATATTCAAGGAACAACTTGAGACCAAAACGACAAACAATAACACTTCCAGCAGTAAGTTTTTATTTTTATATACGTATTTACGAAATTATTTTATTACAAATGAACGGTTTGAAGTATTTCAAACTCTTACGACATCTTATTGTTTGCTCTTGAAGCGGAAGTGTCTGTATGGCATATTGTTTCGTGCATTTCTCTATATAAAACGTTCGACTCGTAATTGAGAACTTTGGATGAAAGGTGTTACCAAAATGTCCCGGAAGCAACCGAACAATTTACTTTTCTTCACGGACCAATTATCAGCACAGAAAATTTACTATCCACAACTGCTCGATGCGCTGCTACCATACAATAGTATGATCAAAAAGGATTTTCATGTAGTATGGCAAGTTTGACATTTAAGTGTAAACGTGGTTGCATTTTATACATTAGGAGCTATTCCATAGCTATACTAAATGTAAATAATTTTTATCATTTTTTAGATGGTCAGAAGGAAAATATGTAATAGTTACTGAAGCAATTAATATATACATTTTTTTAAAATTGATAAGAAAGGTGCGCTTCCACCGTTTCCTAAAATGACAGGAGGGCGGACGCCGCTGGATTGTTTGGAAGTAAATATTGGCATATACTAGGTTGGCCCGCAAAAGGGAATACATCTTCGATAAGGATGGGGTTAGTCGTGCCCACGTGAGCATATTTTCTCTTAAAAAACAAACTTCATGGCTACCGATGCCAGCCGGAACTAGCTCAAATGGAGAAGACACGCAGCTCTTTAAGTACTCGAATTAATTAAGAGCCAAAAGGGCGCCAACGAATCTTTACCACAAGGCTGGTATCACAGTATAATTCTCATTCATTCATTAAACATTCATCACAAATTTCAGTTCATTAACAGTACAGATTTATGGTTAGCGAAAACACTAAATTACATAAAAGTTCAACTAACGGTAGAAATAACATTTACAACAAATTAAAACCAATTGCCGTGGCGATTCACCTCCGCTCCGTGGTTGGGAAAAATAATCAGGTAGATACGCAGCTAGCGACGACAGCTCTATATCGCAGCCGGTGTCCCAAAACTCTGGTTGTATTCGAGCAAAACGGGCAAAGCCTTTCTCACCGAAACATGATTGACAGCGCTTTTTAGCTTTATTTAAATAAAAGGTGCATAAAAACCTGATTATGGATTTCCCCTAGTTGATCTCCATCTGCACCTGATGTATATGAAAGGGGAATCAGATAAACGGAACAGAGCGCCTCCCAAGCATGCACAGGCTGGAATCTTTCAGGTGTCACAATCGCTAGCTCAACACTGATGCGCTCGACGGCAAAGGTCAAGCTTGCACGGGGCACGGAAAACCCTAATCGGGGTTCCGGACTAACCGCCCAGGTAGTATTGGGCCACGTGAAAATAACCTTGGTAAAGCACTTCTAATTCGCCCAAAACGGCGAGAGAACCAATATCTCACTAAAAACTGCAAGTGCTACTGCTCCGCAACATCAGGCGAGGGCCGAAAACCAATTCCAATACTTGCATGCCCGCAAAAACCACTCGACAAGTTTTACCACGCTAGACTGACATTACTATTCTGCATCAAAAGGAGAAGCAACGCTACGATTCGAAAACGCTGTCCGAACTGAATCGTGGGAGGCGGGCCGCGCAAACATACAAAATCGGAGCCATAGACATCGAACATGATAGATGCGCAAACGAATCGTATGCAAATGACACAATCAAAAGCTAAAAACCAAAGAAAAGAAACAAGAAACAAGAGAATTACACTGGACAATAAAGCTGTAACCAAGATGTATTTATCTTTTAGATACCGAACTGGAATAGGTGTTTAACAAAATAGTTTTTGTCGTAAATATTTCACAGACTTTCAATAATTTTTTCGTGCAATTTTTTTTTCATACGACACGCAACAATATTATCTAAGTCGAATGCACGGTCTTGAGTAGTATATAATTATTTAAGGTGCGCTTCCACCGTTTCCTAAAATGACAGGAGGGCGGACGCCGCTGGATTGTTTGGAAGTAAATATTGGCATATACTAGGTTGGCCCGCAAAAGGGAATACATCTTCGATAAGGATGGGGTTAGTCGTGCCCACGTGAGCTTCAATCATTTTTGGTCACTCTGAATAATCAAATGTTTCAGCTGACATCCTCATATATATCATCACTGTTAACCGCCACACTTTCCTCCTCGCTTTGCTGGCTGTTCCACTGTAAACGTACCCCAACACAATCGACGGTCTGCCTGTTATCGTCGCGCGAGTGCGCGGATTTATCCTTAGTTGTAAAGCAATTCGAGTGAAATTGAAGGCGGCTTATGTTCGGCAGGAATTAGCGAAAGAGATGGTATTCTTGTAGCGAGCTGAGTGCATTTCGCGGCAAACAATGCGGATCCAGCCTACACCGCTCTGCACTTAGCGGCCCGACCAGGGAATGGTATCGCTACATGGTAATATAAACCCCCTAATGCTGCCTCTATGCGTGCGAGTTAAGTAGTCGCATTGATCCCGGACTTCGACAATGAATCACCGCTGATAATCAAATTAACTTTAAAAGCACTGCAGAAAGCTTTCTCGACCTAACCACGGACCGATATCTGGGCTATTTACCACCTCGCCCTTCCCCCATGTTACGTCGATGTAACCACCATGTAGCTCGCGGATACTCAGATACAGAACGGGAACAGGTGTTTACAAGGGCGCCGATGGGATTTTTTCAAGAAGGTGCATTGGGATAAATTATGTGGGTTCAGTGGACATTTTTTTTTATAAACATTTCAAAGTCATTTCCGTTTGCGACGCTGTCATACGTTCGCCATTAATATTGATTCATATCTAATACAGGTTGGAGAAATGATATCCTACACCACGCGCTGTGGGAAACTGGATTTCTTGGTGTAGGTTGACACATACCGATGAATGTGGTATATCCGTGGAATACTCTAAATTCATACACTCGGGAGGAATTGGACTGAGAATACGTTAAAAGATCGTTATAAAACCTGTCAATAGGTAGGTTTGAACAGTCACTTCTGTAAAACCCAATACATGAACCTAGTCGCAACCACAAACGTCACTGCATCAGACGACGCATCTTACATATACCTAGGTCACGAAATACGAATAGGCACAGACAAGCAGACCTGCAAAATGCATGGGCTGCTTTCGGTAGGCTGATGTATTTCAAGCAGACCTTCCAATTTATCTAAAACGTAAGGTATTCAACCGGTGTTTTTCCAGTCATGACCTACAGCGCGGAAACATAAACACTGATGAGAAAAACGATTCATGAAATACAGGTAGCGCAAAGTGCCATTAGGGAGAACTATATATGTTGGGTTAAACTTTACTTATTGAAAAAAAAACCATTCTAAGGTAATCATTCAACCATAGGGACACATGGCATGAAAAACATAAGAGGCAATTGCATTTCGCTGGCTCAAAATAGTAAATAGAAAAGGTTACGGTAGGTTTACATCCAGCAGTAAACACGTCATAACGGCTGAATAATGATGACTGTGACCACTCTCCATAACTATAACTCGTGAAATATTGTCTGTTCTCTCTCCAAGAGCGAATTCTTATATTAAAGAGATAACAAAGTGTATTCCACTCACGTACTTTATATACACAACGCAAGTACTAAAACTTCTATTTGTAGTTATTCTAAAGTGGAACAAGAAGAATGTCTGAATATAATCTTCTGGCAACTCATAAAAGTTAAACGTTTATGAAGTACTACGTATTGATTCAAAAATAAACTATTCCCTAAAAATCTACGGAAGGGAACATATTTTCTCTTAAAAAACAAACTTCATGGCTACCGATGCCAGCCGGAACTAGCTCAAATGGAGACGACACGCAGCTCTTTAAGTACTCGAATTAATTAAGAGCCAAAAGGGCGCCAACGAATCTTTACCACAAGGCTGGTATCACAGTATAATTCTCATTCATTCATTAAACATTCATCACAAATTTCAGTTCATTAACAGTACAGATTTATGGTTAGCGAAAACACTAAATTACATAAAAGTTCAACTAACGGTAGAAATAACATTTACAACAAATTAAAACCAATTGCCGTGGCGATTCACCTCCGCTCCGTGGTTGGGAAAAATAATCAGGTAGATACGCAGCTAGCGACGACAGCTCTATATCGCAGCCGGTGTCCCAAAACTCTGGTTGTATTCGAGCAAAACGGGCAAAGCCTTTCGCACCGAAACATGATTGACAGCGCTTTTTAGCTTTATTTAAATAAAAGGTGCATAAAAACCTGATTATGGATTTCCCCTAGTTGATCTCCATCTGCACCTGATGTATATGAAAGGGGAATCAGATAAACGGAACAGAGCGCCTCCCAAGCATGCACAGGCTGGAATCTTTCAGGTGTCACAATCGCTAGCTCAACACTGATGCGCTCGACGGCAAAGGTCAAGCTTGCACGGGGCACGGAAAACCCTAATCGGGGTTCCGGACTAACCGCCCAGGTAGTATTGGGCCACGTGAAAATAACCTTGGTAAAGCACTTCTAATTCGCCCAAAACGGCGAGAGAACCAATATCTCACTAAAAACTGCAAGTGCTACTGCTCCGCAACATCAGGCGAGGGCCGAAAACCAATTCCAATACTTGCATGCCCGCAAAAACCACTCGACAAGTTTTACCACGCTAGACTGACATTACTATTCTGCATCAAAAGGAGAAGCAACGCTACGATTCGAAAACGCTGTCCGAACTGAATCGTGGGAGGCGGGCCGCGCAAACATACAAAATCGGAGCCATAGACATCGAACATGATAGATGCGCAAACGAATCGTATGCAAATGACACAATCAAAAGCTAAAAACCAAAGAAAAGAAACAAGAAACAAGAGAATTACACTGGACAATAAAGCTGTAACCAAGATGTATTTATCTTTTAGATACCGAACTGGAATAGGTGTTTAACAAAATAGTTTTTGTCGTAAATATTTCACAGACTTTCAATAATTTTTTCGTGCAATTTTTTTTTCATACGACACGCAACAATATTATCTAAGTCGAATGCACGGTCTTGAGTAGTATATAATTATTTAACTATTAAGGAAGTAAGGTTGCACTTTAATACAATGCTATTTCATTTAGAAATTTGTCCATCGAGTATTTATCAGTAGATTGTTTTCAAATAAATTATATGATTAGCTATTACTGCTCACTGTTTTAGTCAATTGAGACTCAGAAATTGCTGAACAGTTTCCTTTTATCATTACTATTTCTGCAGCATATTAGTGATTCAAATTGTACGAGAACTTACTAATTTGATGGCGTATGTAGTACAGGCCTTCGTATGAGGGTAGTTAACTGATACTCCACCATGCTGAAGAATGTGGATTGATTGAATGATTGATTAAAGGTTTTCTTCCATATTAAAGAAAGAATACACAAGATTACTGGAACCACATACCTTGTCGAATCACATTCGTTGTGGACGTTATTTATTGTAGATTTTAAATCAATGATAATTTATAGCTAGTAAACAACCATCAATTGTTTACCAATTCCAATAGCTTGATAATTTATAACTAATAAACAAGCATCAATTGTTTACCAATTTCACTTGCTTGCATCATTATAACTAGTAACCCACCGCCACTTATTTAACAAATTTAATTTACTTTGTAAATTTTCCAAATGTGTGCTGTATTTTCTATTTGTCAATAATAGTAAGCGGGCAACTTCACTGATATATGGGCTCCACCGGGTGATTGTACGAAAAACTTTATAAACGCGTCATGTTTCGGTGAGACCTCATCGAAGACTGCGCCCGCAAAATATCTTCGTATATAGTTTTTTTAGAATGCTAGTTGATGCTTTTTCAAATAGGTGTTTCTATGATTCATCTAGTCGTTTTCGAGGACTCTTATTTAGTCAAACTTTTTTTCTGCTGCTTGCATAAACCCCGTATTATATTTTTTAGCGAAACTACTTATCTGCGGTTGTACTTAATTGCATTTAGTATGTATTTGGTACTTTTGTGACAACGGTCCTCAGCGGTTACTTTTTTGTTTAGGTTGTTGGTTAGATTGTGCCTGCTATTTTGAAACCAGTACCATCTGATCCACCACGCTTTGGGCTAACCGAAGCACTTCTGATTAACGTTTACTATTAAACCAGCGAAGTGAGGTTTAACATTCCGACCATTATAGTATTTTATTGTGAAGCTACGCTAAACATTGCAACAACTTTCGTAAATTTTATAAATGAGATGGGTTTAGTGAAATTTCAAATACACGAGGCCTACGAATAAGAAATCTCGATCTTCTGAGTTCTTCAGGAAAAGAGTTTTGAAGTTGGAAGTTGGCACCTTCTGTATGTTTGTTGTTACTATTATTGTTAGGTATTCTTATGTACAAAATTAAGTTGTATATCTTTTCCAACAGTTAAAACATGTTCCCATAAAATAAATTTCCCTTTGGTGGTTGCAGTATGGAATAACTACGCCATACGTGTAGCAGAATGGATAATTTTAAGGAAAGACTATTTGTATGCTCTTACCTTTTCATATTTAAACGAAGGATTTTCTAAGATGAAACTGTTCCTTCCATATAGCAACGTTGAATTTGAATTTCAGAAATTAGTAGTGAATTGAAACCATATTGTAGTCCCTTGTTTGTTACAACCTGTACATAGTATCAACGTGTGGTATGTTTTCATTTATTGCGGTTTCCAACGCTTCAATACTTATTAATCTTAAGATATTCAAAACGATAGGTATTTTTGGTTTGAAATATTTGCGATGTCTGTCGTTTTACGACTCCGAAGTTTGAAATGACAAAAAATATCATGCATATCCTTAAGCTATCCACTTTACGACTCGACATTACTAAACGCTGCTCCGCCTCAGACGAAAGCTCAATCCGGAGCCCCAAAATTCTAAAATCAATCCAACGCGAGGTATCAACTGTCAGCTTTTAGGAAAATCGGAGCAGTCGAGCGAAGAAGGGCAAAATTTGTGTTTGGAGGTTGCTGTCAGCCCACATGTCGAAGATACTACTCTTGAAATTGCTCCGCTTTATACGGATAGTTAAAGAAGGCAGAGAGTTTGTAAAAGTTTCCTGAGTGCGGGGACATTGACTAAACTAATGCAATACGTAAAGCCATTTGTGTAAGAGCAAACCGAGATCTGAGAGAATTTGGAGCGGAAACCTTTTATACCGAAAGTGAACGCAGCTCCACCGTGCCCCGCGGACCCATACGTCTCCGATATCCACTTACCTACCCTGGTTATTCGGTTTATATTTCTCTTATTTTACAGTTGCCGCAAATACGCCCATTTTTAGATTTCGGGAAATGCAAGCCCTTTCCATAAGTGGAATTGCAGTATCGGTCGGAGCATCACCAGTAATTACATCCTACGGACGAAGCAGCCACAGTCAATATTCTTCGATATCAAGTGACCTAGCAGTATACAGGCTGTTCCATAAAATATTCACAAAATATAAGAATTTAGTTAGGGGCTTACAATAAGCAAAATAGTTCCTTTGGACACATGGTCGCCCTTTCTCGTTATAAAGATACCCGAAATGTGATTTTAAGAGCGATATACTTTTCTTTTTGTACGTATACTTAACTTTTACTTAACGTTAAATTAATAAGATAGGCATACGTTAATAATTTTTATAGTTCAATCATAGTTTAGTGCGTAAGATTGTATACAGGTACGTGTCTACATGGGCACATTTGAGGGCCCAATAGCTAGCAGTGAAGACGGCGAATGGTCCTTAACAAAAGCTTAAATTTATTCATCAATACAAAAGGGATGTCAAAGAGTTTTTATACAACAAATGTGCTCAGACAGAATTGAAAACCCATGAACTCAAAGATTAACCAAAATCATAATAATCTGAAATTCATTAAATATCTTAACGAACTACAAATTTCAGTAACGAAAATAGACATAATCATAGTCACATGTATAATATTCAACAATATGGTATTTTAATACAAACGTTAAGTACGCCGGGTGCACCCACTATAAACAAAAGATCTAGAATATAACAGTGAATTGTTCAAATACAATAAGTATTACGTTGAAAGGACAAGCTTAAGAGAAACTCATCGGAGGAGCTGGCGCCGAGGCACAACGCAAGATGCAATGTACAAGAACAAAGTAAAATTATCACAAAGGTGAAATTCGAGAACACGCATTATTGGGACAGGAATTAAATCTCAATCGAACTAACACAATATAAACTTCACTAAGAATCTTAAGGATTTAGCCCGAATCGTGGAAGTACTACACAAAATTACCACGATCATGAAATAGCTAATAAAGTGCACAAACTAAACGGTCGCTCCATAGACGTGACTATTCCCTTTATAGTTTACTAGATCCTTGGTGACAGCAGTAGCTTACGCCAAAATAGGTCAAGGTCGCCTCACGAACGGAACAAGGGGGGAGCAACAGACTGGATCCTGACTGCACGTGGAATACGGGACGAGAATAAAAGCGATTAAAACATCTCGGGATCAGAGCAGCAACAAAACAGCTCGGAATGGAATCATGGCCGGATTAAAACGGCCCTAGGTTCGAAATCGGGCTGACAAGTACTGGCATCTAAGCACTCCCAGATGTCGCGATGAAATGAACAGCAAATCGCCGGAGACTAATGAAGACAAAGAAGCACATTTACCGTGACAAAGGCGGACAAAATCAGAACGACGGCGCGGTCCATTCTAATAATAAGTCAAAAGACTCTTGTTAGAAATACGTCGCTTTTTGCCGGTAACAATTGTTGAGTAGTTTTATGCTACAATGTATACAAACAGCAATGATATGAAGCTGAGTGCTGAAAACACTGAGATTCCTAAAATGTTCCTGGCGGTGACAGAACGGTTAACTGTGGAGGAAAGCCACTTCATCGAGTCATCAGAAAATAATTTAACGCTTGTTTAGAAAGAAAGGCCGAGCAATAATGGTACTCCACAAGAAAGGAGACATAACGGAATTAAAAATCACGGTCGTATAAGTTTGCTCTCCTGTATTTATACTCTTCATGCGTATCATCATCAACCGAATAGCATCCAATATAGGTCTCCAGCGACAAAAGTTACAAACAGGTTTTAAAAGCAGATATTGTACAAACGACCACTTTCAAGTCACCAGAATACTGACAGAAAAAGTATAGAATACATTTGTAAACTAAGAGAAGGCAATAAAACCACACAAGTTGAAAGTTTTAGCAGGTTGGCGACTCACATACATTTGTCAATTATCAAGCACATAGACCATCACGCAAAAGCATATATGAGGCTTCAAAATGACACGGCGATTTTCAAATTTAAAGAGTAGTACGTCAAAGTGATGTTATTTCGCCTGTTCATTACTCAATTAGATTATATGTTTAAACAAGTCGACTTTAATCAGGCCTGTAATCAAGTTTTAATTTCAGAGGAGGCAGCAAAACTTTTAGGGGGGGGGGGGGGCAAACTTATTTTAATATATGTAATCATTTAAAATCACGATAAGGTCAAAAAACTTTATCTTCAAAATTAAGTAATGACTAATTACGAAAAATAAAACCTTAACAAAAAACATTTAAAATACATAAGAGCACATTTAAGTAAAAAAATAACTAAACTGTAGCTTAATCCAGTTCTCCTCGCGTCGACAACTTCCGCAGTTCAATATCAGTTATATTAGCGTTTATAAAAACATTGATAATAAAGACCGGAACAGGAAAAACATATATGAATTAAATTAGCTTTTTTGTGATTTTATGTAACTATTGTTTTTTATATTAACAAATAAAGAAATAGTATATTTTTATGATAACTTTTTCTTTCAGAGTGGGAAGCGACGGCATGACGGTATAGGTATGTGTGGATAACGAGCCAGAACTGGGAAGGTCATGTGACTACAAGAAAGGATAATTAATGGACTAAAAGAATCCTTGAATGGAGGCCAAGGCGTGACGAAGTTCGAAGCAGAGGCTGTTCACAAACGCGATATTCCGATGACATCAGGAGAATGGTGACAAATTGGATGACAAGTGTGTGTCCAGCAGTGGACGTACGAGGCTGTGTGGTGAGGATGATGATGATAATATAATAGTGTTCAATTATCAAATGTCATTCTTTCTCTTGCTTAATTCTCCATTCTGGGAAAGTGTTCCTTTTAAGGGATACACAATCCATTAAACTAATCATCTGTCTTCTCTGAGCACTGATTCTTTATAATAGATTCACTCACGACTTTTTCCAAAGTTTGTTCCCATTGTTCTTAAATCTTCTAACACATTCAACATCTATCTTCATTTACCTATTATTTTAAATTGTATATCGTTACTACTCTGTGTTAATGTTAATCAGGGATACCACTGCATATTAAATAATAATGGAAGACAAACAATTTCATATAAAACTGTAACGGCCCAAACTGGATTGTTTGTCGTTACGCAGTAGCTGTTTTTAATGCCTTCGTAAAGCTATTTTTGGCGAATTGTCCTTTCAAACATAAAGATGCTGTTCTTGGAAATTAAGTCTCCAAAGGCGCCTGTATGTGGAGCAGGTTGCCTATTTTTATTTTGGTTTATTCTGGGGAAACTTTACCAACATTAATTTGGTACCTTAATCTTGATGGCACAGGCTTCTCCAGGTTTTTCGAGAGTTTTGGCTTGTCTTCCTGTCAGCTTAAAAAACGGTTCGACACAGGCTGGGTTCAACAAATGAATTTTTACCTGTAGCCGGCACTAGCCAACATTGCAGTGAATTTCGTCTGGCGTATTTACGATATAATTGTGTATGCTTGCTTGTTGTGGCTGTGTGCAGATTTTTCATGAATTAACTCTTTTTCGACAGCCCTTTTAGATCGGCAAGCCGGCCCCTTTTCTATGGGCGGTTTCGAACGTTCTTCAGCGAACTAGTTTTCTATTCTAGACGATTTCTCACTTTCACGCACCCCAAGTAGTGCATGGAGTCTTGGAGCCGCTAGCGGCCCTTCTGCATCGTGAAGAACGCAAGGTCAAGTGGTCAAGTGTTTTTCTATATTTTGTCGTGCCCGTGAATAACGTACAGAGTTCATACATTTAAGGGCTACTGAAATATCTAGAGATTATTGATATTTACTCCAGCCGAGCTGTCAAGCTTCCAGAAAATTCTAAGACGAAACCCAGTATATTTTCTGCTTTAATTTAGAGCTTCCAGAATGGCAGAAGTGTAATAACATGTCTACTAAAATTAATGCGATGACACTAAAATCTACTGACTTGTACCATTCAATTGGTGTTTGCAATTTTATTTTCTTCATAATTTAATGGTTTAGAATATATGTTTAATTCAATTACGATGCTTGCTTGTGTGAGTGTTTCCGTAATTTACATAACGTGGTTTATTTAATTGGTAAGATGATAGACGGGTTTTTAGTTCAGATAACGTTTATGGCGTTGAGCGAAGACATTTGCTTTTTAAATACGCGTTAAGTTTATGTCATTATGAATGCGCTAATACCTTTGTGATAAGCGTGGCGTACGCACAATATGTTTAAAGTAATATATTTTTGAAGTGTGTGGAGAGACTTTTAATTCGCTTCCCGGATTTAAGTGGATAGTTAATTCAATTATTTTATTTGCTTCAAAATACCGCACACTTCACGATATGATTTTGTTGTAACAATTCATAGTTGATATAATAATTTAACCCTTAAATGGTTGTTTTTACAATTTGTCGAACTTGTACTAACTTTTATATTTGTTAGAATAACTGTGTATCGTTTTGAACACAAAGAACCCCAGGTACATTTTTTTTAATAGTAACATTCCAAGTTTAGCCAGATTGTGCAATGTCAATTTTGATGTAATATTTCAGCTGTGGTTCATTGTAATTGCCTTTAATATGTGCTCTAATTTACTGCTGCTTTGTTACTTTACTGTTGTCTTAGTTAAATATATTCTTATATTCTTTGTTGTGAGATAGCGGCCTTCAACGGGAAGTGAAATTTGTGTAGTCTGTTGGTTAGTCTCAAGTTATCGTTGTAGCCGTATGGCAACTGGCGCCATGTTGTTTTATTTGGTAGCTTTACGAGCCATTTTCCCTAATCCTTACTCACGTTTATACATATAATTGCCGAAAAGTCTACGGCAGTGAGCCTATCCAGAGTTGTATAGGACAAGTGCTACAATAATATTTAAAACAGCATTTTTATATAAAGAAAAACTACACGTTCAAGCCCAAATTTTAATAAACTTAAACAAAAACATTTAGTCGGTTTTTCATTGTTTTTATAAAAAAATAAATACATTTTAATGTTAACGGCTCATAATAATAATAGTTTCGCATTCTACATATGGAGACCTATCAAATGATTTCTAGAGATTAAAAATATTTATAACGATTGTTAGTATCCAATCGATTCGTCGGCTAATTCTCTCAAACAAAACAAACTTTATGACTACTGGGATACAATTACCGGCCGCGGCTAAATTAGGGAGACGGTGTGCAGTCCTTTAAGATCTTAAGGATAATTTATAAAGCCAATTTGAGCGCTAAAAATGTTTTCTAAATTACGACAAGTATATCCAGGCATTCAACTGAGAATTCGTAGACTTAAGTAGCACAAAGCAGTCTATAAGTAAAGCTAAAATCAAGCACAGGTAGCAGTAACAAATAAGAACATCGAAATGCTAATATCACAGTATATAATTACAAATTAAAATGGCATTGAGTACAAATTCCAGGTGATTATTGGCCAATTTAAGATGCACCTCAACAAACTCAGTTTGCGAGAACAATAGCTTACAAAACAGGTTAAGCAGAGATACAAATATAAATACAACACTCTAAAAACAAATGCGGTGGTGATCAACATCGGCTCCGTGGTTGGCAAGATCATCACTCAGGTACGCAGCTCGTGAAGCGAACTGTTCACAGCGACCGTAGTCCAAAATTCTGACTTACTTCGGTAGCAATCGGGCGAAGCCTTCAGCCCCGATTCACTGATCGCAGCATCGTATAACTTCACTTAAAATAAAGGAAAACGAAACATGTTCTTAGTTTTCTCTGGTTGAGCCCCTTATGCACGTTAGGGGGGAGGTTATGTAATGGCTCAGATAAGCGAGAGCGGTATGCCGCCCAAACATCCGAAGGTCGGGATTGCAGGTGTTACATTCAAGCCAGATCAACACCGACGCGACGTGCTCAATTGCAAGAAGTGCAATTTTCGGAAGCTCCATATCTACGATTTTCAGGCACTCCGGACTGACTGCTAAATAAAAAGAAGAACCTAAGATAGAATAATAAATGGTTACGCTAAAACACGACATGAACAGCGTCGAAAGACTTACCCCAGATGAATTTGGGTCACGTGTAGATAATGCGCGGCTTGAGAAAATAGCTCTCGATAAAACTGCCAGGGCTGCATCGTCCGCACATTCGGCGAGGACAAAAAACCTAAAAACCGTTACTTGCATGCCTGCAAAAACCACTGGACAATCTTTAAAGACGTTAAACCAAAGTCACCATTACGACGTCAGCAAGGGAAATCAGATCCGCTGAGAACAACTAATTCGAGAGTCGCTGTCCAGCCGAAATCCAAAAAGCAAGTAGACGGGAAGGGAGAGCGCGCAATTCAAAACCTGTACTACAGACATCGGAAACATAGACGGAACTGCGAAAATTGTAGAGGCGCAATATAAACCTAACATGATTTAGTGGTACAAAATTTTATAACTTTGTAGTGGCATTATTTCTAAGGCTAGATCTTTTGGGAAAACACTGTTAAATAGACATTATTTTACAATTATGCACGTAAAAGAAATCGTCTCTTCCTCTGCATTTATTTTGCAATACCGATAACTTATTTCTAAACAGTGGAATCGTAAAATCTTCAAATCTAATAAAGTTATCCTGGTGTTATAAATATAATCACTGTACTCATGATATAACAACATAATTAGTTTACATTCACTCTGTCTATAAGACGTAAGTACATTATTTAAAATCACTACAACTTGTGGCCAGAAGTTCAAGGAATAATGGAAATGTTTAAAGTTTTTCGTAAACATCTAACCTTTCCCATTTCTGCAATAAATGGACTTTTTTCGGAAATTTGCTCCTGAAAACGCTATACGAAGATATTCGTTATACTAAAAATGTTGTTAATTAGTGAATTATTCTGTTTCTTGTGAGAAGCCTCGGTAGCACGGTGGTAGAATACTAGATAGATATTTTCCACAGTGCACTGGTTCGGAAGACCGTTGACGAAATATGTAGTACATACAAGTTACACAATGGCGTAGTGAGTGTATTTGAACCCCGAGGAGCGTTAAGTAAGTCGTATGCGACCCATTACCTCCGTTGCAATTCCGCAGGATATGAATGATCCTGTGGATTCAAAGGTGAAAAAGGCAGACGATTATATGAGAATGTATTATGTATGTATATTTACTTTCTAGTTGTGAAGAGTTTTCAGGTTGTATTGATACACTCTATTTTTAAGGAAAACATAAGACGATCTTGCTGGCTAAGTATGATAAATATTAATAATTAACGTTAATTAGTCGTTCCAGGCAAAGTTTTCACAGATGCTACCAACAATCTGGAAAAAAAAGAAGTTTAACTTACTCCACTATGTAAAAACTACGCTATCGATACATTTTTACAACTTTCTCTTTCATCTTACTTTGAAAATGGTAGCAGACATTGAACGTTCACTGTATATGCATGCTGCCATGGTAGTTCTACCAAATGGGATAGCAATAAATGTTTTCAATGTTTCACCCACATGCCAAAATAAAAGCACAAGATCGCCATTCTTAGAAGATATGTGAGGAAAATGAATAAAGAAATTAGAAATTATACGAGGAGCTGGAGCGTGAATCGGAAGACAAGCAGGACTAAAAATTTTCCGGACATTTTTAAATTGGCTCAAAGTGACAAGTTGTCGGTAGGGCTACTAAAGTTAGGATTAGAGTCGCTGCAAGGGCATCCGTAGATTGGGGTGAACTAGAGCGAGAATCGCCTGGAGGGATCGATACTATTCGATTAACTTCGATACTTGGCTTCAATTGCTTTTTAAGATTCCCGTGATTGCTTTTGAAAGGTTTGGATTAGATTGCAATTGGTCGAAAGGCATTAAAAGTGCCGTTGCTCGCCCAGCGCCGGCACTCACCCCCGAAAACAGCTTATTTTTCGCCTCATTTGTGGAGCAATTCCAACGGCCAATGAAAACACTGCCTTTAAATAAGGAAACTGATGCGTACTGCAATGCCGTGATACAGGAGTTTTAATTTGTTTCGGGCTTTTTGGGCGCTTCGATCGGCCAAATTGAAAAAGAAGCCGCGGCCGCGGCATAACTTCGGCAGACAGGCAAATTCTGAGTAACTCCTACTATAAGTCTCTATTTCGTTATCTGAGTCCCTTCCAACAGAAACCTATTTTGTGACAAGCCTCCTATTTTCTGTTTTCTGCCCCGGGTACGAAAAGAAACCGCGCGGAAAATTGTCAATTCGGTTTGCTCTGGTGTGACATGAGACACGGTAACAATAACACAGATAGCCTGCTCAGTCGATCACGGGTCGGACACGCTCCAACCCCCGATGCAATCCTATTCCATTAGCCGCCTCCTGCCGCTCGAGGTGCCTGAATTATGCATTATGCATACGCCTGATTGCGCTCCCGATAACTGTCGTCAAAACCTCGCTGATTGTACTCTCTAGCTGACCGAAACGCACCCACGCTTCCACCTGCTGGGGCAGGGCAAACAATGAGAATGGCATACTTCGATTCAGCTGCACTTCCCTATGGACGATTCGAGAAGCTCTCCAACACAGTTGCTTTGAATAGCATCATAGCATCAGGAAAGATCACGTTACGGAAGATAATAATTATATCTCAAGCTAAACTTATGAAAGTAATAAGTTTGCACACATAAGTAACTGATCGAGATTTTGCTTTTTCCTTTGATAAAATCTCTCACTTTATGAAAGGATATAAGCCGGTCTAATAACAGGTCGATGACAGATCTATAGAACACGTTATAAGTTAAAACTAACTGCCTTGAAGCTCACACGTCAAGCGACAAAAATATATACAAGGAAGTAAGACCACAAACAACAAAAACATTAGCGATTTCGCACGCCTGGCGAAATGTAATATGGAGGAACAGATACATGTCCTTCTAGATCAAAACAAGAATTTATAAATCCCTGTTAGAAGCGCGAGCTGAAACAACAAAAACGAAACGTATTATGAGACGATAAAAATGAAAACATTAAGATCCATAGCAGGCATGTCTGTAACAGATAAAATAATCAATGCAAAAACACGTGAGAGATGTGAAGTGCAAGACGTAGTTCGATGAGTTAGATCCAAAAGAAGACATTGGCAACATCATTTTACTTGAAGTCCGGATAAAAGACCACAAAAAGACCGAAAAAGATGGTCATCGGCATCATAAGATCGTACAAAAAAAAGTTGGAAATTTACAGGCTAAAATCCTAAAATAAGAGAGAGAGAAGAAAAGAAGGGCAGTAAAGAAGGGTACTCAAGGTACTAAATTGATCTGATAATAGACTATAGAAAAAATGTAGAATAGTGACAATGTAAAAAATAGTAAGCTTTCATCATTTTATCACTTAATACAAAAAAGGTGCATCCATTTATTAAGATAAAATCGCAATGTTGCAACAAACGAGAAGAACATATCTAAGACAACAAAGTAGAAAAGTACGCAAATAAAAAGTGCAAAAAATTAGTTTCTCTTCTAACTTGAATATTTTTTAATAGCGCATGAGCTTTCTACCATGGTATGTAACATCCTCCTAAAATGTCTACCCTAGACCGTAAGCACCCTGTATATACAGTGTTATATATGTCTGTTAGGCATGTACTGTATTCCACTCATCACTTTTGCTTTTTCTTCCAGTTATCTTCCGTCTATACATAACTTATGTGCTTGACGGGTTGTATTGCCAATGCGGAGGTCGCTTTACCCTGGGTAATATGAAATGATACAAATTATGCACACCTATTTTTATTTGAGAATAAGGATAAATCAATATACACGAACATATACTCGTATACAACATTTTACCGATTATGCAAAAATGCTAGCGTACTAGTTACAAGTGCTCAAGGAAGATTTTAGAAGCACAAGTGAGGTGCCAAAAAGTAAAATCTGACGAAGGTCTTCAATACTCGATTCCACGGTATACAGACCTTGTTTACACAAGTGGAAGGGGTTTATGATTTAACGGCTGCCTGAAGAAATCCTAAACATTCTTGAAGTAAGTGCAATTCACTATTGCCTTGCTTTTGTAAAGCTATTATCTAAAAACTTCGGTTTTTATTGAAGAATTCTCGGCCAGTTAAGTCAATCTTCAATGCTCGTCGTGGGTTTGCGGCTGGCCACTTTGAAATATGGTCGAAACACGGACCGGTCTTTGTTACTGAAAAAGGTTTACGTACAGCTGCGTGCCATCGAGATAAATATTTTGCATCTTGCAGATGGCATAATTTTAACGCTTCTTGCATAGTGCTGTTTTCTGAATGGTCTGACACTTGTTAAAATCGAGGAAGCAATTTACTAACCCGTGCTATACGCGCAAGGCACATGACTCAGCTTTTGACGATAGAAATTCTGCTTTACATCGCGTTACGTTTTAAATCCAACACCCACTGATTTAGCTAGCACAACTGCAACGCCGAGGTTCACTTTTTATTAGAGCTATTGTGCATCTTTGATAAGGCGATTTATGTTTGCGCTAGGTTTGGTAGCTCCACTACATACTTATTTCACTGTGATCTAGGTAAACCACGTTTTCCCCTTTTGTTTTGAGGTTTCGTCTCCTTTCATTCCTCGCATGTGTCTATGCCGCAACAGTTTTCTTTGTTTTAATCGCTAGTGACAGTTGTCTACTTGCGTATTTTCACAACACCTTCTCCAGAATGCCATTTTCACAACATATTTTGTTTTTTTGTTAATTGTCTGTGTTTCAGAATCATATGAAACACACTGCTAACAATGCTTTAAACACATTTTTATTTTGATTGTTATAGCGTCGTTACAAAGTTACTAATTTTGGTATGAACATCTGTATTGTCTAATTCGGCATCTGTTATTAACAAAACAGATACTAGATAGTATTTGTATATATCTGTTAATTTTTAATGTTTTGCTGCTTGTATGTCGCTTATTTGGTTTCCAACTACCATAAATTGAGTTTTTAATCCCCCATCCCCGCTATTTCGTCGGCATTTTCTTGTCATATAATCTATATTTTAATAATCTTGTGTCGGTGACACCTGATCGTCAGCAAATAAAAGTGCATAGACCAATCTGGATCTCCATCTTTCTGCAATTCGTATTCAAATGATTTAACCCGTAGTCAGGCGATAACCCTTGTCGATGTCCGTTTTATAGTTCAATTCTTTTTAATACTCTCGTCATTGTACCTCACAGTTTAGTACTAGGTCCATTATGGTACATTATCTAAAAAGCCACAGACACTAAATGTGTTTTTGTAGTACTCGTATATTTTTTTCAATAATCTGCTTTTTATGTTTATATGGCGGGCATCCTATGGCGTTCGCTGCTGGCCGCATCCAAAATGCTAAGTCTTCCTATCGTCGACGTTCGCTTCTGTTAATCTGCTACTGGCCATTGCTTCTTCCACTGCTTGCCCCTTGCCCCCATGTTCTTCTTGGTATTCCCCTTTTGCGTCTTTCATCAGGTATTCAGTTTGATTTTCTTAGCCATCTTGTTTCTTTTATATATCTGAGATGCCCATACCATACAACTTTTTTTGTCCCTATATGATCGATCATCACTCATCACTTACTACTTCAATTTATTCTCTGAGGTAATAGCATTGGGTATACCTACACATGAACCACCTTTCGAAATCGAAACTTTTTGGTACAGCCTAGGTACTTATGGATGACGTAAGACTAATACCCCTATAGGTTCTACACTCATTTCCATTTTTCTTCTCACAAATGGAAGTCATGAGAGCTAGTTTCCATTCAGCTGGCAGTTCTTTTCTTTTCCAAAGATTTTGGCCTTGGTATCACTTGCCTGTAGTGGTTATTTTTATGTTTAAAGTTACGCCAACATGTATTTCTATATGTATTTCCTTGTTAATTAGATTTAAAAAGTTGTAACCTAAGATAATCAAACGTCTTCAAAGCCAACCCTGTGCTGTGATAAACGTAACGCGAAATCCTGCATCGGTGTGCGAGAGGAGTTCCAACTTAACATTATTTCACTAAGAACAAAGCATTATTTCGAGGCTTTTAGCCCAAGCTACAGGTGTGTCTCCGAGTGCAGGGTTCGAAATTGCCTTCCAGCAACATCGAATCGGCGAGCGCCATAAGAATCGGTTTAGGAACCGCACAGTACATAATTCTTGTAGATGCCGCAATCCAGCGTTTGTGAGTACAGAAAATGCAACTAAAGGCGTCAATCAAGAGCACGGGAGTTGCCGGAAACTTTAAATGGAAACTTCCACCCACCGCGCCATTCAAGGTTTGAATGAAGCAACCCAGGGCGTAACCCGTATGCGACTCTTTGAGCCGCTTCTAGGTAAAATGTTTGCAGTTTAAAGCGATAAGCAATTATTACAGCGATATGAGAATCGCGCTGAAAGAATTTGTGTACCTACGCGAATTGTGTGGGCTTAATACATGCGAATATAAAGAGGGCTGGCTTATGTGAGGTCCGTCTTTAGACTATTATGACGACGAATTTTTAAAATACAGTTATTTTAGCGTTCTGTTTTATGCTGTTTTATGTATGTTTTACAACGTACCTGCGAGTAGCCCTAAGCGATGCCGCACATAGGTTGTTTCAAGATTTAATCGTATTATTTTTTTAAGTTTTATTATGTATTTTAAAGATAATATATTTGTGAAGGCAAATTGGCTTTTCTTGCGCATTGTTCGAAATCAGTTTAAGACCGAGAACATTACAGCAGTGAACCAGATTCATGTTTTAGCAGATATTGCCACATCGTAACTACGACCTGAGGTATTACATGAATTTCATGTTCTTCTATGGTTATATCTTATATACTTTTCGCGTTCCTTGTTTCTAATAATGCAGTTGTCCATATTGCGCTCTTTTCGCGGTTTGTAGCTCCTGTTAATAATTTTCCAGCTTTCAATTCCGATACGATCTATTGGAATTCTTCCTTGATTGTTTGTTTTCAGTCTCTTTAACGTTTTCTACGCTTCCCTCGGCTGCGAATTTCCTATTAATTTCTCAATGTCATCACATTCCTTTTGTCAAAACTTTTTTCTTTCGTATTATTTTCTTTACACAGGCTTTGGCAGGTACTATATAATTTTAAATTAAAATGTTAACTTCTACAGCAAATGCTGGCTTTTACTACTGTCCATTCATTTCAAATTACTCCACTTTGGTCCACAATTTAATCTTTAATAATTCTTCTGTTTTCCAGCCTAATAAAATTGTTTTCATTGTTTTCAGTATATTAGTCTAGTTGACTCGTATCAAATTCCGTTTCTTTTCACTTTTGGTTATATAAACACAGACTTATTGAATGAAACTGTGTGAGCAATTTTGATTTGTCCCCTGTTCGCGCGTTTGTCTTGTTCTATGTGAATTTAATCTTGTTTCTGGCATTTGCTTAGCGCTTCTTGCTATAGTACAGTTTAGAACTCCAATTTTAGTCCTTTCTGGCGCTTCAGGGTTTCCTAAAGTTCCCCTGGTAATCATTACAATGTCAACTGTGGTTGTGCATTTTAGTTTGACTACATGAATGAAAAGTGCAGCAAAAAATGTGTTATCTCTGCTATTAACACTTCAATCTGAAATTTTATACTGAAACACTAAAGAACAGCAACGCCTCCTTGAATTTTATAATGTTCCCAATTGCTGATTGGTGGAGGTGCCACAATAACAGAAAATGATTTTCGTTTGCCTAATCAAACTGTTTATCATTTTCGGTCCACTAGCCGAGAAAAATAACCAAAGAAAAACAAAACTAATTGCCAGAGGTCAGGCCGGACCTCTTTAAATTCCAGAGTTGCCATTTTGCCAAACCTTGCGAGGCAATAAATCGGCAGCAGCAGTGCTTCGGAAATTGGCCCAAATAAAAGCTCGCCGGAAAAAGCGGCGGCAAAAGCGTTTTCTAATTACGATGATAGCGCCGCGCCGGCTCAAACAAGCCGTCTCTTTGTTTAGTAGCAGGTGTACGTATGTTCATTATTCTTGAAACCCCCACACTTGTCATTAATTTCGCAAGTGCCTACACCCCCTGCTCCCGGCTCAGAAGATTACTTGAGAAGGATGTTAATTAAAGCCAGGGATGGCGATGCAAGTGCAAACCAGTGTATCGTGTCTTAGAGGCGACGTGTAGCAGGCGAGATTCATGGCTGCAAAGTGGAACCCTCATGCTGGGGTTGAATCAGTTATTGAAAATGGAGCCGAGTGACATGCGTCAGTGCGAATCCGAGATGATTAAACTAACGGCCCTTGTTCTTAGTCTGCCGCCGTTGTCATTTTCAAAATATCCCCAGTTAAATTAAGGCGTCGACGTTAAAGCTTTAAGTGTAGTATATTAAAAAACTGAAACGTTTTACTTGATAAAATCCTGTTTTGGTTTGGACAAAAATACCTCAGAAAAACATAACACGAAGCAAACGTAATAGACTTACATTTTAATATATTTAATTACAATTCGTGGAATTGTAAACAGCAAAGTGGCTTAATGCATTCATACCTACTGGAAAATGTATTCGTCCATTCGCCTCGTTACCCCCCCCCCCCCCCCCCCCCTAGTACCCTTATTTTACTGCTTTTGTGACTCTCCTACTCGCTCCAAACCGTGCAACACGTACAAACAAAAATTTGCACTACTTGGTGCAAGTAAAATCCAATTATTTATTTTAGATTTATCTGTCGTTGAATTAACACGATTCCTTGTGTTAGTATGATCGGTGATCATGTTATCTTTCCTGTTCAGTTGCTGTCTTCGGTCGTTTTTACAATTTTACAAGTTTATCGTATTACTATAATACTGTACCTATAGAGGCGCTGCACTGCTAAATAGCACCCAAAATTTATTTAAAAAAATCAATAACAAAAGCTCAACAGCAGATACCATATTCATACTACAAGAAATCGTAGAAAAAGCGATGAAATAATACAACTCTACAGTCTTTTATTGTTAGCTAAATCTATAAAATTTACGTCTAAATGGTGGTTTTGTTTTATGAAGAAATTAAGAACAACAATTAAAGAAATAAATGAAAAAATCCAAGGGGGTGGCAAAACAAAAAAAAATCTCTAACACAACCGGAGTGTAGGAGTGTAAACTCAAAATATACAAGGCGGGGGTAAGATCTATATTAACATACGGAATCACAAAACACTAGCAGAAACATCTAAAGCAAAACAACTTCTTAGAACAGTCGAGATCCATACATTATGTAGGAAAATCTGAAAAAACACACTCCCAGACAGAGTGAGAAACCACACTGTAAGAGACGAATCTAAAGTTTCCAATGTGGTATAATAATTTATAAAAAGGGGACGATTAACCACGTTAGCAGAGCCAATAGCGAAAGGCTAATAAAAGTAAGTCAAGACCAGAACCCATTAGGAAGAGAAAAAATTCAGGAAGGCCAATGAACAGATGAAAAAACAGCCATTGCTTACAATAAGAGAAAAATGGAAAAAAAAGAGAGCAGACAGCTATGTCTATTATTATCAGATTTTTTTTGTATACTGATCCGGTAGATACTATCTACCAGCTTAGCAACGGGTCTGGTAGTAGTAGTAGTAGTATTTGTGGGGAGACCGATGTCAAGCAAGTAGGCCTTCATATGACCTTTTCGACAACCCCGTGGACAATGTCTAGGCATGCCCAGTACCAGGTACCTTAGTCCCACTTAGAATTTTGCCGAGACTAAGGAGTAGCAAGGGATCTTTTACATGCTACACATCGTAGTAACATTGGACCCACGGCTTTACATCACTTGGAATGATGGCATTCTGTAGAGGTTTTCCTCCGCATTTTTTTAAATTTTTAAAAAGCTCACCGGGATCGGGGATTTAACTCTCGATCCTTAGATCAGTAGCCAGAATGCCCAACCACTGAGCTATAGAGCCCGTCAACGAGTCCGGTAGGTGATTTCTTATGGCTTAGTCCGGTAGCACTTGATGACCGCCCTTGACGACGCCGACGTCTGGTAGCACTTAGCAACGCCTGTGATTCGTATTATATGTTTGGCAGTACTAAAGTATGGGTCTAGGACATCTCGGCGCCGTCATCTTGGCTCTGCCACTTCGGCTCCGTCATCTCGGTGCGGGTCCAGCTCGGCGCCGAATTCAAATTAGAAAACTACAGTGTGCACTACGTAAGAAAATCATTATAAACAAATAGTAAATACAGTGATCGTCAAAAAGCTGCCATCAAATAGATTTTTTTTATTTAGGGTTTCTTGGAAAATCAAACACTGGCGACCAGAGATGGTTGAAAAGTGATTACAAATGGGCCAAATAAAAGTTGTCATGTGACTTCCGTTATCAGTAAAATTATATATTTTTTTAAAATAATTACGAAAGATGCATTTACTAGCCAAGATAGAAACAAACTTTACGAAAAAAGTTGTTTTCTGGCCTTGACATTGTTCAGTCAGCTAAAATTTCAGGGCTAAAATTAACACACAAAAATCTCAATGAAATCTTGTTTAATTTCCCAAAAATAGCACTTCTTGGACTTACATAATTTTCAAAAACGTCATTTTCTAACTAAGTAAAAAGTACACAATATATCTAATACGGGCTAAATCGGTTGTCAGACAAGCACAAATTATTGCCGCAAAAAGATTTTTTGAAAAGCAAAAATAAAAATGATTCCCATTTGATGCCGACTCTTTTGTGGTCACTGTATATTTTTCTAAACCAATTCTGCGCCGAGATGACCCTGCGCCGAATCGGCTGGCTCCGAGTTGTCCCGGGGCCGAGCTGGTTCCGCGCCGAGATGGCGGTGACGAAGTGTTGGAGCCGAGACTGCGACGCCGAGATGTCCGGCTTCGTTAAACTATATTGTCGCTGGGACTGCCAGTCGATGTCAAATTCGAGGTTAGCAGGTTAGGTTTTTCGTCGGTCTGACACAAATTGACACAAAACCTAACCTCAAATTTGACACAGACAGCGTCACCAACAATACACTTCACTACTGCCAAACATATAACAAGAATCATAGCATTTTTAAAGCAAATAGTAATAATAATAATTTTTAAGTAAAATCAAATCAAAATTATTCTTGTTTTTGATCAGCATACAAAAAAAATTTATACGACAAACGGCCGGTATTGGCGTTTATGACATCTCTGGTTCACGTGTCTCGCCCTAACGGGTTCGACAGTAATGTACCGGCCTGATGTCGTAAATAGCTATTACTTAAATCCAATTAAAGAATAAGGAATAAACATGTTAGCAGAGTCAATAACAAAAAGAGACCGTGACAAGAAGTCGTTGGGAAAAAGCACATCAGCAAGACCAATGAAAAGATCAACTAAACACTGCCAGTCTTCATCAGTGGACACACCGAGGAACTAGTATGACGAAAAACAAGTTGTTGCTTACAATATGAGACGATCAAGAACTAGCCATGTAGCTGTGCCGATAAATATCAACCGATTAATTTAAATTCAATTGAGCTAGTAGTAGTGAAGAAACACCATTCTTATTTGTGAAAAGGGCAGTTCAAAACTATTTAAAGGTGAAAAAATTAAACTGGACGTGTTGAACGAAACGCATAGAGACCAGATAAAAGATTTCAAAACAATAAAACATACAGTGAACAACATATATGAAGAACTATTAAAGAGGTAAGCTTAAACGTATCAAGTGAGATGTGCATCGATACAATAGGAACTGAAAGTACAAGACGTAAAGTTTACAAAAGCGAGATGTCGACACTAAAGGGATCATGCTTATAGAATGGGGAAATACCAGTGAATAAAATGGACCAAACATGCAAGTCCAAAAGCAAGAAAACTCTCTGGTCGACCCTCAAAAAATTGTACAGAAGTTGAACTTCCGCATGACAAGAAGTTTATCAAAAGATAAAAAACAAGACAAAATCTTAAAACAATCAAGAAGAAGAAAAAAAAAGAACAAATACACAAATAATTTATTTCAATATGTACAAATCTGGTAAATTCTGTAACCTGACGAAGCTCAGTCAATTTGAAAAACAGCTTGCGCGACAAAGAACGGAAGACGAATTTGATGCAAAGGTAAAATATAGTGTTGAAAACAATGGTTTGAGGCTACATGGCTTCTTCAAGAGTTGAGAAAGTATTTATGTGTAAAGGTAAAGAGAAAAAACCAATTATGGCTATGTTGTTTTCAACAAGACAAAATGCCGCGCCAAAGTTTAATAATAGTTTAATGACAATGACGTGATGTTCAACCCATTTAATCAGTATGTTAGGACCGTATCAGTATTGAGTGCCAGCATATATTTGGCTCACAAGGAAAGAAGGAAAACAAGGAGGGAAAAAGGGGTTAGTACTTTCGCGGGGTAGGACAGTTTAATTTGAGTAGTTGATCAACAATATCATCAGGCACGGGGCCGTTCATTTTTAGAGTTGACAATAGACAGTCAAGCTAGAAATATTTGCGTTCGTGACGTAACCGTACCGTTCCTTAGTAGAGATGTCTTCGCTTCCTCATCGCAAACTACTAAGTGTGAAATTCTAAATCGCGCATAGCCTTTAAGTACCGTGGAAAATTCGTATGAATCTCTGATAAGACTTAAAGGAACTGTTATCTTTCATCGACGCTTTGTCTCACATCGACGCATTCCCGAAGAATACTTTTCATTCATCGCGTATGACTTCACGCTGAATGCTCGTAATCTTTGAACTGCCGTTGTCCATTCTTTAAATAAAGATTTGGAGAAAATGTTCCGTTACATAAATGCATCAATAACACCATTCAGCTCATGAGACTACCGTTTTTACTGTTTTTGAGTCAAGAGCTCTTGGCATATGCGAGCCCTCAAATTTCCGTTAACTTTGGCGGCACTCGAGCCATTGCCTAGCCAATATTTCTGTCAGCCCCCGGTGATGGGCCGCTTGCATTCACACACAATATAATTCGCTGCACCCAACTAAGACATCAATTTGAAACGTGGTTATATATAGTTGCCGAAGTAAAATAAGTTTTTGGGAGCATTGTCATTCGTAGTGCAGTAACGCCTTCAGTGATGTGCACGCAGTGTATCAATATTAGCTTTTCCGGTAGAATTCTTTCGCCGTGTCCGTCAGTTAGGTTTGCCCTTGCTGCGGTCACAGATGCAAAGCTGGTCCATTGAGATTCAATGCCATGAATGTTATCTTAATAGAGTTCTTTGTAATTTTATGTATTATTTTTATTTGTAAGGGGCAGTGTAATTCGTTTGCAGCTAGATTAAACATTTTCACACTGTCCAAATCTCGTAGTCGAACGCCGTTCATATTTTCCATCGCCAGGTGGTCTTCGATGGTGGCACTTTCCACTTCACCATAGGCATTTCAAATGCACAGTGAAGCCCTAATCAACAACAAAAGCATTTTCCCCCATAGTGACTGATTTTACTTCCGCGAACGAACGCCTATTCTTATTTTATTTTAAGATCCGCCCCCATCTCGATGAGCTATTGAGCACCCAATAAGCTTGTTACATGTACTAACGTGGATTTGCCCATAAAAAGTAGTAAAAGCAAACGTCTTTAGAATATTTCTTGAGAACTCGGTTAAAACAGATGCGTAAGTAAGTTAAGAGTACAATTTGAACAATAAAGAAAGGCAGGCACAGAAAAAAAAATTACAAAATTCCGATTTTTAATCTTTTTACTTCCCTCGCCTGAAAGGCGAAGGAAGTGTTGTAATCACAAAAAAATTACCTTCCAAAATTTCTTTAGGTCTTCACGTTTCAGGGTCCCTAGATGCGTAAAACAGGTTTTATCAATTCCGTCTGTCTCTCTGTCTGTTAGCGGTATAATTCAAAAACTATTTGTCGGAAGAATATATAATTTTGCATACACATTATATATATACCTGGCATGGAACTGTGAAAATTTTAAACAAATATAGATATACAGGGTGAGCACCATAAAAAAATTTTTTTTTGCTTTAATTTCGAAATAGAAGGAAGTAATAATTTTCACATAGGTCAGGCTTTACACTTGCCGAAAATAGGACTCAACAGATACAGGATAATTTCACAAACCGTTCCTTTAAATAGAGGCGCGCGCCGCACTCATTTCAATAAGGTTGGATGCCGCAGTTCGACTTATCGATGCAGTTACGATCGCTATGCAGATGCAGCGGGTTCAAACCCCAGCGGGATACATTTTTCTTAATTTGCAAATTGATCTAATTCGCATTTACAGATTTTTGGGTACTAGATTTCTATTTCTGTATGGTTCATTTATAGTTTAGTCTTTACATTTTTCTGTTCGAACTGTACTTATTAGCTATCTTGATTTGTTCATACAAAAAATAAAAGAAATTTAAGTGGATGACAATGGAATTAGTTCAATGCCTAATTTTAATTTAAGGGTTGGTGATTTGACGATTACTATTTGAGACGCATTATTTCTTTACTAGAGTTAAATTACACTTTTTCAGATTCTTTTTAATTTAATGGCCCAGGTATACTGCTGCATGCTATTATTTCATCGAATAGAGACAATTATTCTAAAATTGATTGCGATCATTATTGTTACCGAAATTTGAGTCTTAAATTTCGGTTTACAGCTCTTGGAAGCATTGCTTGTTAGTAAAAGTTGTCAATATCACTGGAACGTTTGTACATAACTATAAAACGGATCTCAAAGTGCTAGTAGCTCTGCAGAAGCGAGATAGAGGAAACTGATATAGCCGGCAAAATAGAGAAGTATCGGTTCCAAATTTAATAAAACTGAGATTGTTTGGAAACAAAATTAAATTGTTTAATGTTGGAGAAAAACTGTATTCATCTTATAGATAGAATCTATTGGAAGCAGACGCCATAAACGAGTTAAGTACATAATTCTTTCAACAGTTATATGCAGCCATCCAATTTTAAACTATCCAATTTTTCATTTCGGATTTAATAACGTCAGTTCCCGGCAATAGGGTATTTCGCCCGTTCTTCGGTCGGTCACGATCCCTATATAATATTAAGAAATGAAATTGATCTCGCGTCTCCTGCCCTGATGTTAGATAAAAGTTTGTGATTACTTTGTATAACCCGGAGTCGACTCCGGCTACGTCACGTAGCGTAAGGACGTATATTACATTACAGTCTTTAATGAATTCCCTCAAAGGTGATAAAGTATCTCTCTTTTAATAAAACCAATATTTTACATGCTTTGTTTTAGAACGCCCAGGCTAGGAATCGCAACAAAACGTTATTCGGGGATAATAAAGACAATTGCTGGAATAGCTAAAATTATAGCCATGCATTTCTTAAAAGTACACTAAAAATTATTAGTATTTTGGGATTTTGAAATGCGAAAGAGAGAGCAAACAATGCTGGAATTTTTAACATCCCGTTGAATATAAACGTGATAAACACGACCTGTTTTATTATTAGAGACTTGCTTTCAGATGGTTTTCTAAGTAATTTCTTCTAAATTAATTAAAAGTAAATCGAAAAAGCGTTAAACAACCCCAGCTTAATGTCCTGGATAAATTGCTTTAGGGAGGTTTTCAAAACCGTTCTTAGTACTGTATCAAATTAATTAAAACCGACGATGTTCGCACAAGTCCCGAAAAATGGCAAACGGTGTATCCTAGACTCTAGATGAGAAACGTCATTCTCAATAATTGCTTCTAGTAACAAAAATGGGAGATGTATATCCTTCTAACTGATATTGGAAACAGAGTATTATCAGAATTTATTATCTAATTTATAAATATGTCGTGGACAATTATTATCTATATTGTTCATGTCGACTGTAAGGCATGCTCTGTCCCAGATGACATTGGGGCGAATGTGCACATTTTCAGCAAATACTAATACGTATTAATGTAGAGAACCTTAGATATAGAGGGTGACTGGAGAGAAAACCCCAATATTTGGATAATGTGTTCAGGACGTCACAATAAACAAAGCCGTCCTATAAACAGATTTAATTCTCGTCGTTAGAGAAATATTAGATACATAGTTAAAAAAACCATTTAGTTTTTAATGTTAACATGACAGAGTTGAGGAAACATCTTTGGATTTATTGGGTTTTCAAAAATACCATTATCGACGGTGATCCATATGTTAGCTCATGTGGGGTTCACACCTGTAGCTCGCTGAAGTGTGCAGTGATTATCTCTTATTATTATTATTTGCACTTTTCTTACATAAACTAAATAGTTTTTTACCCCCAAAGACAATAATCTAGGGAGATTGAGGTTCGGTGACCTTGGTGAGCCACACCAACCAATCCAGTTCTCACAGAACGACTATAACAGGCACCGGACAGTGATTTTGCAGAAATTCTAAATAACTTCCTCCCATAAGACGATCATCTAGCACAACTGCACCAAGTAAGTATTAATCATAATACAAATCGATACTGAAAGTGACCTTCAAGTCTGGCATAAAGATTCGCAGTTGACTTTCGATGTTTGTTAAGACATTTCCATCACGAGTGAACTATGCTTCATCCTCAAACAAAATGTATCCGACAAAATTGGGGTCCTAAAGAAAAATCACCATTCTCCACACATTTGACTCGGTGAATATGAGGGTTACAAGCCATTTTTATGAGGAGCCTCCTATACCGCCGTTTGATTAATTCGAAGACTAGAATCCGCCATATACCTGGGCTACGTTGTGCCATGTCAAAAATGTCTTCTTGAAATTCCACAACAAAACCAGCTTCCCGTTAAGGTGTGATCCTTGCACTGGGAATCATTCCAGTTTTAGCTGCAGTGCTGAAGAAGGTTACAAACATATTTCAATCGGGCACATTTTTGTTGAGATAGCGATTTATATACAGCAATTAAATGTAGTACCTACCCACAAAGCAAAATGATATCGGCATATCCTCCATGCGCAAATATTTTAGGAATTGCGTAAGCATGTCATACCTAACTAAGTGGCTTCAACAAATAGATGCTCACAAAACATTGTGTTCTAGTTAGGATATTGCTACTAAGTAGTGTCACGCTAGATCTTTTTCTTCTCCTTCTTCCTTACTGTAAGCTATTGCACCTCTTTATATAAGGTAACAAGGCACACGTAGAGCTAGCCTGTTCTCTGTCATTCTTCCAATGTGGTCGTTTCATTCTATCTATTTATTACTGTCCTGTGTATTATATTTCCATCAAACTGTTTAATTTTTTATTTTTCAAGTATTTCTAGTCTTTTTAGATTGTTTTCCGTTATGGCATTATCCGGTCTAGTTTCTCCTGTATACAGGATGCCTTGTTCTTTCCCCGAAAAAAGATAGTAAATGTTATTCTGAACAAACAATGTTATCTAGACTCAAACTTTTTTCGACTCCTTAACAAGTTACGGCAATTTTAAGATATTAAAATAATATCTAAATAAATCAATGATGTGCTCGTTTATTATCGTCAACATGGATGGTTTCAGTTAGATGGTGCTTGATCTCATCATGGCAGATTGGTGGGAGACCGGTTTACTACCCATTACAACCAGCATCGGATTGGCGTGGTGGACCTGTTCAATGGCCACCTCGTTTGACAATTTCACTCTTGGATTTTCATATTTGGAGGTATTTGAAATCGGAAGTGTGCAGAACACCGGTGGCCACCCAACACGAATTATTAGAACGCATTGAAAATTACGTTAATATGTTAAAGGATAACGTCAAAATGCATTGTGCAAGTATCCATCGTGACGCGCTGCTAGAAATGTATAGAAGTTGGTGGAGGTCATTTTCAACATTTAGTATAGTGTGTTTGCTTTTCCTTTACATGCCCATTAGAATTATTACTCCTCTTTTCTGTTAATTGGAGTTTGGTTGTTGCTGCAGCTGAAGTATGTTATCTTCTATTCAGCTGGCTGTTCTTTCACTTGTTTATCGATGTTATGGCGCTGTTTTTAATTTGTACTTCAGTTTCTTCTGCTTTATTTATAATGCTATATATTTTTTTCCCAGTTTTCTGAATATAATTCGGCTGTGCTGCCTTCTCGAATTTTCAAATGTTTCGTTTGTTTGCAATACGTCTGTTTGGTATTATACCAAGTAGTTATTGTAAGTAAGTAAGTCATTGTAAGAAAAAGCGTCTATGAATATACGACCCATTCTTAACAGTTGTGGAGGTACAGTTATTTAAATTTGGGGCAGACAGATACGCATGTCTCTACTTCCTCATTTTTCTTAATGGTACACGCTCAGCTTCCAAAACGACTTAATTCTGTTTTGAGAAACACTTTATAAAGTATTTTTAAAAATGTGACAGCAGCATAGTATGATAAAGGCCTGCGGTGATTGAGTAGCTCAATAGCTGTCGTTGCCGGTCCCAAGTCCAGATAAAGGAGGAGAGTTGGGCAGGATTAACAGCCCTATGTCGTAAAAGACTGTTTGAAGACCCAGATACAGTTAAGGCTGTTGCGTCATGGCAGATAGTATAGGTAGGGATACCTTGTTTCTTTGCACAGCTTGCCCTGACATCTTGAATTTTAGAGCCATCGATAAATCTCTTCAGAAACAGCGATCATCGGGAACCAGAAACGGCTGTACTGTGAACGCCATGCGGAAAATTCTCAAAAAAATAATACCAATTGCTAATACCAAAAGCTACCTACGCTACCCGTGTATCATATTTAAAGTTACCAAGGGTGCTTTAAACGCGAATAAGGCAGAGGAGGAAATAATTCTAAGACCATTACACTACCCCCTTCCTTGAAACGCTGAACATTTCGGAGAAACGAACAGCCAAAACATCTGAAAATAATACACTGAAATGACTTTGGAAAACACGAACTAGAAGACGAGAAATTCGAAATAATTCCTAATATACAATTCGTAAAACCACCAACACAAAGTTCGGTGAAAGGAAGAGAAACCAGAGAGTACGGCAACAAAGACATCGCCTTTAGACCGGGCACAAGTCTTTGCTTTTCTTCACAGAAAAAAACCCGCAGACGTCCACCCTAATCTTCAAAAACATCCAACCCTATTATTAAAAACAGGAGCATCAAACCCAAAAACAACACAACAAATGACTTAAAAATCTTAGCAAATTACAAAAAGAGAGAAATATCACCCCGAAAATAAAAAAATCCTAGAAAATGCATTAGAGAAAACAGAAGGGCACTAGTATCGTGGATATATCAGACAAGAGCATCTAGAGGGATCAAGAAATTCTGATAATAACAGAGCTAATAATCTTAGAAAAGATGAGTGAATCGGTTTGGCGACCTACTCTACGAAGATCAACCAGCCACAAAAAAAAGCAATTCAACTCCTGCAGGGATCCTCTGGGTTTTTCCAGTGTCTTAAGTGTTTTTATCTTCATCGGTGTTGTTATAGACTACTTACAAAATCAATTTGAGTAGCATTAAAAGCTTCATTACCGCACTCAGTGCAGTTATAGATGATATTACCGCATTAATATCCATTACTGCACGCATTTTTGCAAACCAAAGAATACATTTAACTAGAATTTATTGATAAAGATAAAATATTGAACAATACACGTTTGCTTATGGTACTTAACTAAACTCGTTTGATTGAAGCAGAGCTCAGCTCATTGCCTCGTTCTGGCAATCAAACTCGTCTCGTTAAGATGCTCATATTCCCATATCTATAACTAAAGCTACTGTTGTTACATTACTTTCACACTTTTAGAAACGGATTAGTGTTCAACTACTACACACGACGTTGTAAAATGGTAGTTTGGATTACTACGTAAAAAATGGGCTTCAATCTAATATTGACAGTAGAGTAAAAAATCAAAGCAAACAGAAAACACTCCCAGCTAAAAGAAATTAAGGATATAATAAAAACAAGAAATAACTGCAACTACATCCAAGAAGGACTCGACTAGAAGCAATACAGTAAGCAAGAAATAATAATTTCATTATTGTAACGCCCCGTTTCAATAGCGCATCTAGCAATTCGTATCTTTTTTCGGATCACCTCATATTTAAGTAATGCAGCAAACAAATTCAGGTTTATCGCGTAAAGCGCCTGACTGTAGAGATAAGGCACCTGCAAGGCTTTTCTGGTCGAAGCTCGCTTTTCCTAAATAGCATCGCTGACAAGCAGTCGAGCTTTCGATTATTGATTTTTCACGGTGCGCCTTCGCGGGATTTGAAATAAATGGAGCAGGCAAGACCGCTTTTGTTTAAACAAATGTAAACCTTAGCGGCGTTGTTTTCTTCACGGACAGCCGTAAAAAACAACTTTGGTAGAAAGGCCTCTTCTAGTTAAATTTTGAATACTTATGTCGATATTTAGGCCGGTTCCCATGCGGCTTTCTTAAGGTTATTGTATAGTTACTCAAGGGATACCTGGGCTTCCCATTTTTTTGCTTGTACGTGCGAGCTGGCTAGACACTCCAGAATGCACTAGGACACTATTTGCGGCAGTTAACTGCTCTCCTTTCTCGTGGCGTCCTTGGGTTCTACGAAATGAAGCAGCCAAATCCAGCTTAGAAGCCATATTTGCCAAGATGCAACATACCAGAATCTTCCCCCTCACGATCGCTGGAGATAGCATCGAATCAAACTCTAAGTACATGCATTCCTCAGAGTTCTTATCGACAAAGGCAATTGCCGCAAATATACTCAGTTCTTACTAAGGCCTTAGAATATCCAACTGAAGCGTGTGATTAATCGTTTCAAAATTTCTGAAATACGTATGTAGTCAAAACTCGCTTCCGCCGCGTCCTTTGGACGTGGGCCCACATGTCAATTCTCAGTGCGATATCTTGTAATTAAAATAATTGGAAGTTGATTCCTAAACGTTGATTCTGTTTGGCAATTATTTTACAAATTTCAGGCGGCTGGCTCGAAAAGCCTCAAATATATTTGTGTAGTTTGTATTGTCCCGACTTTTGAATATTTCAAATTAAATGTGCGTGTAAGTTGAGTGACTCCACATGATTTAATTGTGTTTCACTGTTAAATATTAAATATTCTCTTGACTGTTACTGTTTGTATTTTTTGTTGTTCCCATTACTACCCTTTTTTGAACCTGCTAGTATTCTTTTTACATTTCGATTGAGGTAAGAAGCTTACAAGGTAGGTGTTGATTTGTTTTACTAGCTACCTTTGTTTTAGGTCGTGTTTAACGACAAGGCGCCCAAATTTTGCTTTACTTAAATTTATTTTGTAACCCTAAGAATCAATGCCTCGTCCTTACCCACGTGATTATTCTACCGAGAGTTCTTGAGCTAGCCCAGGCTGTGTCCACCCTTCGTTTAAAAGAGCGGTACATTATTAATATTTACGATGGGCAATATAAAAACAAGGAAATATCTTTTAACATCTAACAGCTAAAGATAGCGACGGTACCAATTAAGGAGTCGATAGTTGTTCGATCTTGAGAGAGGAGGGGGGCAAATTAAAGTTGCGCCACTGAAGGACGTCAGCAACGCTGCTTGCGAGAAACTAATCTGGGGTTTAATTTTTACTGCTAATTAGCCACAAGGGCACAAGTGCAGCTTTTCAGCGGCATTTCAAATTAAATCGCGCGCGACGCGTCTGAATGATAAAGGTTTTTGTGCGCTAATGTATCCCTCATATTTCTATAGGTGGCAGCTACCCTCATCCCGCCCGTCAGTCACATTCAGCAGCATAAAGCAGCAACCACCATGAATACTTGCTGTTCGCATGTATGAAGTTAAGTTTAACTAATTACTCTAATTAGCTAATTAAATTCCAGCCAGAAACACTCGGTAGACGTATGGGCGACAGTTATGCCGCCACATCCCGCGCTTCAAATTAATTAAAGTTATATTGCAGGCCGTCTCGCTCTCGAACGCGTTGCAAAATGGAGAAAACACATGTGAACCACATATTAATTTCATTAATCCAGCTTTTTGAGGAAACGGCCGTCGTTTTTATTGTTTATTTAGCTCGCTGCCGCCCGAATCAGGTTGTCTGGAAACGCGCCGTAGACGTAATTATGCGAAGCAATTCCACTAAAATGTGTGCAAAATTCTAAATTAAAGTCTTAAAGGCATTCGGCTCCGTGCCCTTGCCGATTCCATTTCCACAAACTGACTGCAGGCGTTGTTTTCGCTCGCGCAAAATGCAGGCTTCAAGTGTTAATTAAACTCTTCCCCGCCACTTATAATTACGATGCCTACGAAATCTAGCTAAATCGCTACCGAGGTACCGCTTTGCTGCATCAGGCCTACGAATACAGTGCAAAATTTCCCGGCCCGTTTTTTACAAAGAGATGTGGAGTCCCTGCAGATGTGTTCCGAGTCTTATTAAAAAAGAGTCTGAAAAGTAATTCGAAGTTGTAATTGAAATGGTGAGAGTGTAATAATTGTGTCCCGGCGCGGAATTGGTTCCATTTCTGTGCCTTACAATATATACGCATACAAGGATTTAATTAGGAAATTTAATTGACTTTTATTGAAACTAAACTACACTGAGCTGTAATAGGTTTTCGTGCGCTCACACTGCAGTTAAAATTAATTACATTTGCAGCTTAAAAGTAATTTATCTTTATCCGTCTCTTACTGCTTTATGCAAACCCGCACTAAAAATTGCTGCTTTTATGGGGCGCTGCAGATTGATTATCTTTGATAATCACGCTGCTGATAACAATCAATTAAATTCCAAATTAAAAATATCAATCTATTAGTCTAGCGATAAGCGATGTGATTCATCTTCGATTCATATCTGAATAATATAATACTTATATAAAATGTAACAGTATGCGAGGTTTAGTCCCACACGTGGAATTTGGACAAAATGTCTCGTACGCCATAATATTTGAATAATTATTTGCCATTAGGGTTGCCAACACTGTCATTTTGACCCGAAGGCTTCGGGTTTTCAATAAAATGCTTCGGGTTACTACATACATGGATTGTTAAACATTTTACTCCTATTTAAAAGCTTTATAGCAGAAGTAATTGATAGAAAGTGGCCAAAGAAATAAAAATGTAATTTTAGAAAATATATTAATTTTTTTCAGAAAAATGTAGTTTCGTAATAGTGTACTTAACTTCTAAAATTGATTTTGAACATATTTCTCTAGAATTTCTATGATTTATAAAGCCCGAGAATTATGCTCTATGTAACGGGCCAGCTGAATCCCTTGCCGATAATGTTATTTTTCATGCCTAAATGTATCAGCCAAGTTGTATTTCCTATGTTTAATATTGTATTTTATGTAATCAAATGCTCGCAAAGCCGGTCCTGCGCTGGACGTGTATTGTAAATTTGTGTTTTCGCGAGTGCTGCAAGAAACACACGCTTTACGCGTGATGCGGGGATTTTCACATCATGCAAATTTAACAGATAAGGCAGTAGTCGCACGCTGCGTCTTCTGAGAGCTGCATGGGTTTGTAAGATTGGAAACCATAGTACGTAAATTCGCCCAGGGAGATATGAGTTAATTTGAAGCGGCCGAAAAGAGCTTGGGAGTCAACGTTTGCTGCAAACAGTGTTAAAGTGCAGCGAACCAGTATTGACAAATTCCGCAAACGCATTTTCCGAGTGTACATGTAAGTACACCCATTGTGCTATATTTAAAGGCTTATTTGAAGTGTCAACTTTGTGAGGCCTCAGCACGCGTTCAGTCATTCTCAGCATAATGTCCGCCAGGAGCCGGGGATGAAATTAAGGCGTGCCGTTTCCAAGGGTATTCAGCAGCGAGTTCCAGGTGAAATGTTTGCAGAGCGGGATAAGGTTGCGCTTAACTGCAAGCTTTTGCAAACGCACAGAAATGTGTATTATCAGCTACTCAAATAAGTACCGGCTTCAGGTAATGTTGACATTCCGTTTTATTAAAAACATTTTGACATATGCTTTCTATTAAAAAATAATTACTTATTTGAATGTTTGCAACACGCTTACGAGTAGCCTCAATCTATACCGCACGTAGGTTGCTTCGGAACTTAGTTCTATTTTTTTTAATTTGTTTTGTACTTTTATACGTGTTTTTTATGTTTTTATATGTATTTTGAAGTCAATAGATGATGTAAACAATTCAGCTTCTTTGTGCATTGATTTAAGTTAAGTTTCTGTCCAACCAATATTATAAGGGGGAATCAGATTTCTGTTTTAGCAGATAGTGATCTTGCATAAGCGACTAACTGAGCGAATTCGCATTTCATAGGCTACTTAAAAACTATAAAATTATTTTAAGAATTATATCTTTATAATGTAAAAAACGATTTCACCTTGCATTTTTTTATAAATTATATCTCACTTTTTTCTCCCTCAAAAATTATTTTCTTCGGGTCAGCATCACCTCAATGTTAGTATAGTAACCCTATTTGCCATTGTTTTTACATCGCTAGTTTAGTGGACATGAAACCAGGCGCATGCTGGACCTCTTCAGAGGGACCTATCATTGAAGTTTTAAGCAAGGCCTTTAAAAAATACCTGCGGCAAAATTTTTTAAATTTTTAAGATCAAACTATCCAAAACGACCGAATTTTAGGTCGAGATATATCGTCTAAATAATTGGTTGATTAGGGTCACATAACTCAAAACATACAGGGCAAGATTTTATAAAAAATAATAGTTATTTACGTATCAAGGGCGTAAAACAGAAGTTTTTGGCCCGCGGCGTGAAAGTTATAGCACGAGGTGCGTAGTACTGAGAGCTATAACACAACAAATTCAGTAGAATAGCAATTAAAATTGTACAAAACCCCAAGTACACACGATATACAACTATTGCACTTCACATTGCGGAAACAGTTTCTATTATGACTATGATATATATTGGCGAGAACTGCATTTGCAGATGGAATTTCATCGTCAATGGCAAAACTCTGTTCTCCCTTTTTTCCCTTGTTCATCTCAATCATATTCTTTAGCTTTAGCTGTCTCCTAAACGTCTTCATACTCTTTTTTTGGTAACTCAGGCAGACTTCATTAACCCTTCCTTCAATTTTTATCTCTGAAGGGCTGGAATAACTTCACAAATTCTGTTCAAGAAGTCTATCGGCATGCTTTGAATAATTTCAGGAAATGTACAAGTATCTAAACATTCGAAATTATCATACAATTATCCGTGATCCGGAAATCTGCTCTTTATGTTTATAACTTGGTCCATCACGAAATTAAATGCGTCCAAACAAAAGTGATATTGATAATTTATATTTTTTTAAAGAACAGACTATTATAAGAATAGTCTCAGGGCCCAAAGACCTCCGGGTCAACCAGGTGGACCAGCCAGCGCCTGCATGAAACTTGAAAATACCCATGTTCGTAGGTAGGAAGTGTCAGTATTTGCAAAAGCAGGAAGCTGGTCTCCCCTATAGTGTTCTCGGGCTGAAACTGACTTCAAGTCATAATGCACAAAAAGCCAATTTGTTTGCACACATTTATTGATTCAAAACACATAAAAACCGAAAGAAAATCAAAGAAAACTAGGATTAATCCCTAGAAACGGCTACGTTGCAGATAGCTGGCGCTACTCGCATTAAGTCACAAACATACGTGATCAACGTACACATCATCAAAATTAATGTCAGGCACATCTGTTCGAGTTGAAGCTCCCCTCAGCCCGCGAACAGGCTCGGATATGCATTGTCGCTGCGTGCGCGATGTCAACTCCACAATACTTTTTCAGCATACGGCGGTTTTCCTCACATTTGCTTATATTAAATACAATGCTCAAATATAATTGATAAAAAAAATAATAAAATACAACTCTAAGTATGAAAATAGCACCACATGCGCGAAATAATACCCGTTTCAATGGTATTGACTTTGAAAATTTCATCTAACGTTTAAAACAAATTGGAAAGTTATGCAATCCATAAATATTAAAGTAATACCGAAGATGGTTTTCTGGATAATGCAACTCAAATAGTAGATAGAAACGCATAACGTTGGACGAACATGAAAAAGTGCTAACAAGATGAGGAATTGAAGATTATCGAGGTCTGGGAATATTTTTGTAGAAGACAAGTGATAAGAATTGTGAATCAGTATTATTTGAACGATAACAATATTTGATGAATGAATGCGTTTCACAGCAAAAAAACTCCAGAAGATTAGAGAGTAACATCTGCTCGTTATTCAAAAACAATAACAGAAAAGATCACTATAAATAGCTACCAAGGGTTGAGTGTTGCTATCACACTAAAAAAATTGTGAAAAAGATAATACAGATACGCCTCCGCGAAGAGAGTCATTGCATTTGTTGACCTTAAGAAGGTTTATGGCATGTGCCAGGAATCGAGCTATTGTAAGCTGTGAAAATTATGTTCCCTATGTTAACTAAGCATGCTGTCTATCACAATTAAAACACTTAGCCAGGGCGAAGTAGCACTGAGCTTGGAAGCGTTAGTATGAAGAAATGGGTATACAAGTCAATTTTGGTAACGATTAGAGTCCCCGCTCGCGATTAATTCGATATGGAATTCTGGTTAAAAAATTATACTACAAATATATAAGGTGGAGGTCAAAAGTTACGCAGGATGTATATATTGTTCCCTACATCGAATATAACATTATTTTTCAACATAAAGATACTTTTTCGACGTATGTTTAATAAACTCATCTTAGGAAGAGCTACTGCCATAACAGCGTCATCGCTCTTAAATTTCGCGCAACAAATAAGGAGCTATACCATAGCCTTCCGAGATTCAAAGACTTTTTGGTCACCCGTTAGAAGAACTAACAAAAATATCGAATTTAGATAGAATGACAAATTTTCCAAGTGGGAAAACAGAACAACAGAAGTTACGGAAATGAGAGTACAACGAAGAAACAGAATGAGCTATAAAATTTAAACATTTGGAAACCTAACTTAACTTAATGTCGACACCTGACGTAAAAAATGCAGGTGCATAAAACACAGGGTCGCCGTCAGCGTTCAGTCGGCCTTTCCTCTTTGAGAACGTTTAGGTATTAAGATCCCACGGTTACCAAAGCCGGATTCGGCAATCGCAGTGGAGGGATTTGAGCAACTTCCACTGCTATAAAAACGGAGGGTATAGAGTAATAAATGTATGGACCAAGAAGATAAAGCCAATATGTATAAAACAAAAGCGAGACCTATTCTGACAGGACAAACAACAACCGGCACAAAGAAGACAAGGAGGAACATATGCAAACATTTTAAAAATTCTGGGAACTAGTGCGATTACTAAGGAGAAATCTAACATACACAGCGTTGTGAAATGAATGGAAATCAGAGGCAGACTAAATTGGTGTGGACGAATTTGACTTCTATTTGCAAAAATGAGCGATCATGAGAAGAAGACCAGTTGGATGACCACAAAAACGATAGGTTTGAAGTCGGTTATCCTAGAACGGTCCTAAAGTATCCTTCTTTATAAACGCGTATTCTGTCTGCCTCTGCCCGTGTAACGTTTTATTCGGCACCGATCGGGCTCCCTTATAATGCAGCGATAAGCAACGAGGCAGCAGAATTTAGTCGAGAGCGTAAAAGCGTACTAAAAGCCTACTAATTTTAGTTCCGATGACGTAAAACTTTCTACAATCTTCGTCAGTAGGGTGTAAGCCAAGGCATGTTATCCAATAAGTATAAGTGAACAGCAAATATCCTACTGATAACACATTTCTTTCTCTCTCTCTCTTTCTCTCTCTCTCTATCTCTTTCTCTCTGTTAAAAATAATGAAATACAATTTTATAAAACTTTTTCCAGGAACGTAAAATAGCAACGCATCTGTCGACATGGATTATTCGAAGATATAAATTAATTATGTATGGAAAAATCGTTAGAAAAGCGTATAAGGGATGAAATTAAGAAATTGATCAAGAGGCGATTTAACCACATTTTAATACGTATTTCGCTTCTTCGCTGCATTACATATTTTTGTCAGTATGTCAATTATTTGCGTCTCCTAATTTACGGGTTTTGTTGTCCCAAGGCAAAATTGCTATTTATGTACCAAGGGTATTATAAATATACTCATTCCCGTTCGCGGAAGACAAAGTTACAATCCCAATAGTATCTGGCCGAGGGGTATAAATATCAAGCAATGCCCGCGGTGCATACAACGTCTTATTTTCTACTTTGAATATGTAAATAAATTGAAAAGCTTAAAGAGCAGTTCCTAACGCCCTCGGGCGTTATGGGCTGTCTTAAATATCTCGTATCACAGATATACAAAAAACAACAGACCAGTGGAAAATAAAATATATTCCAAATGCACGGATAAAAAATAAGCAGAATTAAATTTCCTTCATCGTGACATTAGATCCGCATATCTTGTAAATATTCACCCTTTCATAGGAGCAACATGATTTTCAATCGTCATTTTGAAACAGGACGTTAACTTATTTACTCAAATATATCAACAAGATAATAAAAACGTTTGAAAACGCTACAAACACTATCTAGTGGCACTAGGCTAAGACATTCGCTTAGGAAGATACAGGGAGATTAATGGATAAGCCTCCAGAAAAGGTAAAATCATTTTCTTGAAAGGTTAGTCGATTACCCTAAATGGAGCGACTACAGAGTAAACGTCGCGGTTACACAGAAAGGTCTCATACAGACAGTGATATTGTGATGATGGCTAACGAAAGGTTTTTAGAACGCTCCGAAGAATTCATTTTAAGACGAACCACAGTCAAGTTCCAGCATCTAGAAGATAGTGACAGCTTCTTTGACTTTTGGATGACTGTATAAGGACGATAATTAAGTAGGTACGATACACGGGTGCTTGGAGTTTGGATTTAACAGCTTGTTTGCGCGACCGACCTATGACATTTTAAAGCTTCCAAAAGAAATGGGTCACGAAATAATAAGTTGAGAGCATGATTTTAGTAAGAAGTTGCAGATCCACGTGCAAGCAATTATTCGATATATTTAATTATTTTCTAACCGCAAAATTAACACAAAAGAGTTCTACAATTATAGGTATACTAATCAAGTCAAAAAAAATTCAGTAAATCTGTATCGGGTTCTACCTGTTGATTTCCTCCGGTTATTTCTATCAAAATATTGCTATGATTACATTTTAGTAGCTGCAAATAATAATTATTAGTATAATTGATAGCTTAACCAACTAAGATGATATTTAGCGTAAGAATGTCCAGTAAAGGTAATAATAGGTTCAGATTTGTTATAAAAAAGCGTAGGCCTTGTAAATAATTGATAGTATAATTCTTTTAGAATAGCATTGTCTTTGTGCAAAAATAAATTAAAATCAGCGTAGGCTTGGCATTTCAGGCAACTAGAACAGAAACTGTAAATAAGACAATTGGGGTAGCTTCTTCAAGAGAGTTACTTGTGTTTGCCAAGCTCCCCCAAAATAAGTAATTTTTAATATGCTATTAAATACTCAAGTTGACTAGAAGTTGTGTTTTATTGAGAAAGTCTGTCCTGGATGATTTGTGGAAGTTTTCCTTTGAAATTGGGCTTCAGCCAGGTAGATACAAGGCATCAATTTGGTCCAGTGTAAGCGAGTGCATTTCGATGTGATGTTACGGAGGTCCAGCCAGTTTTATAAGTCCTTGTACAAGTTCATAAGTGAGCAGTGTACGTGTGGTGCAGCGGAGCTCTAGAATAAGGCCCTCAGCTTCAGTGAAAACGATGCGAAAGGTCATCGAGTTTGCAACCGACATCCAGGTGGGTTCGAGTGCGGATTCGCGCCTTGCCAAAGGCAGACCGGCAACGACCTCTTGTCCAGAGCATCGTGGGCCGTCCACGTCCACGTCAAGGTTATAATAATGTGATTAATTCGACAATCTCGTCCTTTTCTGAATCATATCTTTGCTCATGGTCCAACATCATTTGGTATACCAGAGTGTGTGTAGATCATAGTCAATGGCACGCTTTTAACATAAACTCATTGCACCAATAACACAACAGAAGTCATACGGCTAGGACAAATTGTAGATCGAATTCACAACAACTGTAATTACTGCAATCTATCTTACTTAGTTTTCTTTTATTAATACTTCTTCATAATCTTCGTCATGTTAGTTCTCGTAAATCGTCTGTGTTGGTCGAGATCTTTTAATATAACTGACTGAAGTGTTCTTGCCTGTTCCCTTCCGATAGACATATATTTCTTACTGTACATTTTTCCTACTCGTAGTAATTACAATATTTTTCTCTGCAAACTACATAGGTTGCTTTCCATTTTTACCATAAATTCTTTTTGATATCTTTATTCTTGCGCCAGTGTGGTAAATTTTTTTAAGTAAACCCGCAGCCTTTCATCTGTATTTTTTAAATTTTCCGCAAGCTAAGACGCGGTGTAGTGTTCCGGATTGCTTCATTTTATGTTCATTTTTCTCATCCTAAATATTTACTTTACTTCAGCATGTGCTTTTCAGTTTACTCCGCCCATCTTTAGAACTGGCTGTTGTAACTAAATTCGAACTTATTTTTTTCTTCCATCGGTTTTCATACACGTTTCGCAACGTCGTCGATCAATGATGCGATGTTATGTCTGTGGATAAATGCAAGCCATTTTCTTCATTGCTAGTCTCATTTTAATTAGGCTGTCACGTATAGGACTAATTCTGATGACAATGTCCCATCAAACGTAAACCACTTTTCCTATCAACAGCGGCGTCCAACTAGCTTCTACTTGTCATTTTCTTCAAACTGGGTTATGCATCTTTGGTGTGCTGAAATTTTCTACCAGGGAAGGGAGGAATTTCTAAGTGAGTGGAACGTATATTTGTATTGGTGATTATTATGTGATAAAATGGTAGGCTGCAACAAAAACAAAAGTACGCCTAGTAAAAACGTCGTTCTAAGTACAGTATCGGTTAGTTCATAACAGAAATCCGATAAGTGGTCGCGGCCTGATAGAATGAAATATGTTTAAATAGTTCTTATAAGTTGTAAGTAAAATATAGTTAGGGCGCCAGACTTGAAACTTAAGTCATAAATTTCATAGAGTCATTTGAGACAGTTAAGTTACGACCACAACTCGGCCGTGAGAAAAAGGACATAACAGTACACAGGAAGAGAAAAGTACTAGCAGATACCAGATCTTAAAAATAATAATGCACATCGTAAAAATTACTAGAATGGCAGTTGCTTGTTTATAAAAAAACTGGACTGTGAATTCAAATACCACAGACACCTTATAATCATAAGTGGGTACAACACAAATTTGTAATAATTGTAATTACTAAATGGTAATCATCAAACCATTACAAGTGCGATGCTAATCAACAGGCAGGGCCGTCCCGAACGGTAGAGCAACCAAGCAGTGGCCTGGGGTTCAAAATCTTGTATGGCGCCCAAACCCTGGGAGGCGCAAAAAAAACAAATCGATTAGTTTTCGAATTTGACAAAACTGTTGTTTAATTATATTCTAATTTTAAAATCACTGATTAATGAAAAGGGGCGTATTTAGGACTAATGTTGAGGGTTTACTAGTTAAGAGAATTTGCGAAACATGATGTGAGAGTAGAATTCTTTTCTGCACGATATGCAAAACATTTCTGATAGATGGGATATTTTACAAGAACAGTGTAGCATCCTTAGTAAAATTTTGAAAAACGAAAATGAACATGATATTGACAGTAAACAGTTGTGTGATGAACTGTTCCATTTAAACTATATAAAAATAATAAATTTAAATCTTCCCTGCAAGTTTTAAACTATTTATTTAAATATCGCTTATATGAAACTACTCGTATGCCTAATCTGTGGTTCTGTGGATAAGTTTACACATCTTACTAACGATACCGGTGAGCATGACAAGTGGTGAACGCGGGCTCACTAAATTAAAATGTACTAGCTTTGGAGCCCACCACATAGGTGGATTTACTCTAATTCCAATCATTTGTTTTTTAAAATTGAAGTCTAAAGGAAAAGGTTTCAGAAGAAAAAAACTGTTTAAAAGTCTTTAACAAAGAATGTTCAAAATGATTTAGAAAATAAGTAAAAATATCTTAACGTTACTAATAATTTTGAAACAGTAAAAGAAAGCACTTAGAAATGGAATTACATACATCTTCAAAGAAAAAACAATGCAGCCGGTGGAATTCGATACCGCGCTTCCGAGCGGACTCCAGCGCTAGTCAAATGCTTTAATTTCTCGCCTAAGAATGCGCATATGCACATATATGGTAATTACCTACGGCTGTATTATAACGGGCGCGGTGCAGACTCGGCAGATCGTGTATGTACTGCGCCCAATCGGTGCGAGGAAAAGCCCGACGTTCGAAGTTTTTAAATATAAGAGTAAGAGTATAGTATTATTTCATCTACTCGTATCTTAGTAGGATTAAGTCTCACCGAGTAAGCTCTAAACTGTAAGTATATTTATTTATTAATTATTATTGTTTATTGTATGTGAAGTATTACAAAATTTTCCCAATTCAGTAATTGATATAGACCTATTATTATTTTCTAACATCGACGTAAAGCAAAAACAAAACACTTCTTAACTTGTTTTTAATAGGCTTCTTAACGTATCGATTTTACCGTGTACCATGTAAATCTAAACAGAATTTTGATACGGTGGGAGGAGTCTCGCTAAAGTCTGGAGTGCTCAGTTACATGGGGCTGCCCTGTTAACAGTTTTAGACACGATCAACGGGAGCTTCAGTTTTTCGTTTATTATCATAGGCTGTCATCAGCATATTGCCAAAAAATTAAACGTGATTCACGACAAACCATTTATATGATGTAACTATTAAGCAAACGTGGCACAAATACATGCTTCTGCTCTCTTATTGGGGCAAGATTCTGTTGTTTCGAAGTAAGTGGTAAGAGGATACAACCAAATCATGCATGCTTCCAAAATGGGCCACATAAGCACATGTGCTTGTATGGGATGTTACACCAAGCCACAGGAACCCAACAGATGCAAGAATACGTTGCGTCTGCAATAGAATAATCCAAAAGAGCAGTTTGCAGGAACAGTATGTTCCAAAGGACTGTAAGAGAAGATACTTGAACCTGGGTTTTCTGAGTAGTGGTAGGTGGAAGATATAAAGTTCCTTCAGAAATGATCGAACGTTTTTGAATGTTGTTATTTTGGCGCCTTTTATTTTAACTAATTGATGTTGGGTACTTGTGAAGTGTTATGTTTTGACGTTGAAATATTTTATTGGCGTTCGTTCGTTGTGCAAGGTGTTGTACGAAGTTTACAGCCGGTTTCAGTTATTATTCTGTGGTTTCAGCGTACTATTGTTTTGCAAAAATCATTTCTCTAGTTAACGTATTTGGGCTTGGTGTAAGTATACACACTAGTTAACAAATTTGAAGTTTTGAGGTTATATTCTTATTTTATATTCAGTCATTCACCAATTTACTGAGGCGTTTCCAGGTGTTCAAATCAATGACGATGCTTTTGCTTACCATAAGCGGATTATTATTCACCGTTGTGAAGACAAAAATTGCATCTGCAAAAGCAAATCAACAGGAAGACCTACTGTTTTAACCGAAGAAAAGGTAGCTGACATTAATAATTGAATGCAACTAAGCCCGCATAAATCAGTTTCCACATTGGCTGACCAAAGTGGTATTTAAACAATAAATTGCTCATTTACAGCGTAATTTACGCATATATTCCTTTATACTTAGATATTTCTGTTGGATCGTGTCATAAGGTTTAAGAAAAAATCTCCACATGTATCCTTACAAGACAACAGTGGTAGAATTATTTGAAAATAATTGGAGATCACGAATGCAATATTGCCAGTGGTTTAATGAACATTTTCCTGATCGTCTTATTAGTCGTGGAAGGTGATCTAGATCTTTATTTATTTGGGCATTTAAAAACTAAAATATACAGAATCCGTTTAAATACACTAGAAGAATTACAGCATGCTATTCAATAGGAAATACAAAATTTAAGTGAGGCGGACTTGCGGAGAGTATTTGATAATATGAAACGACGGATTAATTTGTGTCTACAAAATAATGGTAAACATTTCCAACAATTTTTATAGACAATCTCTGTATCCTTATTGTGGCGTGTTTTAAGTCGGCTGTCAGTTGGCTGTAGTGATCAATTCATCATAACTTCAGTACAATAAGATAAGTGTTTTCTGTTTTCCAGTTAATTTATAAGTTGTTATCGTTATTTGTTGATGACGGGAGCAGGGGTAGTGCCTTAAACAGCATTTAGGGTAGAATAGGCTAATTACTTGTCTTAAGTGAAACGTACTATTTTATCCTAAAACTAACTGAAACTTAAATTGATGTGATTGAAATTGGAGTTTCCACTTTACATGAAGACACTTGAATAAATTTTATATCAATAAAGTGTTTATAATACAAAATGTATAAGATTATTCCTATTTACTTTAGTTTATTCCTTGCGACCGTAAAATTTTATGATTTTGAATAATAAAGACTCTTTTCATAAGAGCTGGGTTGATTTGAGTGTTATATATTTTCAATAAATGGTAACATAATAAAGTGTTTACCCCCAGTACCTACTCTGACGCCACGAAAACTAAAATGTTTACAGTAAAATCAACTCCTGTTAAATGGGTTGCCTACATACGACCTTAAGCGTTCGGTCATTTCTGAATGCACAGAATTACAAAGATTATTTAGTAAGGATCCTTAAAATAGCCGTAAGAAAATGCCAAAACAAATCCAAAAACAGAAAGAAATCGTTTTCAACGATATCCGGAAATGTTTAATCGAGGGTTGCACAGGTAGAGCATATAAGCATGTGTTTATAATGCAAGGTTGTGCGAAGCCACAGGAACCCAACGGAAGCAATGATAAGTTGCATCCGCAATGGGGCAACCCAAAATAGTAGTTTACAGGAATTGACTGGTTCAACAGATTGTAAGGGAATACACTTAAACCTGCATTTTCCAATTCGATGGTTGTGAGAGATCTATTACAAAGATTTTGTAAGCCTATTCGTTTGCACCCTTCAAATTGCTGCCAAAACGAATCCAAAAACAGGAAGAAATCCTTTTCAGAAGTAACTGGAAATTTTTAATCGCGGGCTGCGTAAGTGACCAGCGCATAAATACTAAATTAGAGTGTAAACTGGGTTGCCTAAGCGAATGGGGTAGAGATTACAATTTGTAAGGGTTGCTTGAATGGCACGTGAGGTTTGCGAAATGATTATTCAATTAATAATCGGTTTTCGATTCCCACTATTGGTGTACTTATATTTTATTTTGTATATGTAGACTATGCTCTATGTTTATATTGTGGGGGCTCTGGATTTTGTGAAACTAAGGTTTTCAAGAGATTTTTTATATGTTACACATCGCAGTAATTCAGAAATCTCAGTTTTGCACTGAAATAGCTATCTATATGCCTAAGTTCGGTATTCGCTAGATTTAATTAGCTCCCAGCCGCAGAGTCCACAGCAGCACCTTGGCGAGGCGGCGTTGCTCTTAAGAAGAGCGGCTCGTGTTAATTAAGGGCGGGATTGGCATAGTGGTTGGTGAAGTGGGCATCCGCGCCTTAGGTTGTTCGAGGGCGCAAGGGCCGTATCCAAGGCAGGTCGGTTGTAAAGCAATTTTAATAAGCCATGACAATATCCAGGCCTATGAAAATCCTTTATTAAAAAAGTAATGAATCCAAGCAACGGCGTGGCAAATTACGGCGAAGAAACAAAATTATAATAGAAATTGAAATTAGAAGAGCGAGAAGTAGACGTAGCGGACGGCGAGAGGCTCCGGCTCCAGTGGGATGAGGGGCACTCAAATGCTTTTAGAGCGAATGAGTTTTGCCCGTAGTCAATGCAGTGTTGTATGTGGAGGCCGCCAATGGTAACTAATGGGGACTAAGTGGGGCGCTCTTTCCGTAGATTGCTTCTGCACCGGCTAAATATTTCATGCGGCCGCGGCCGCGACAAGGACGACGTGATCGATCTCAGGATTGGAATGGCCGGCGATCAGATACAGCGCCAGACTTTATTTAATTTACTCCGAGTGACGTATGAGCTTTAGCCGAAATGAGTTCTGAACGCCGATGGTATTAACTGCGAGCTTCTCACATAAATTGGTTCGGGGTTTCCGCAGTCACCGGCGTCTCACTTTAAATAATTAAATGTCAAAGTGGTGTAATCTCGTAATGAACAGAGCCTAGCCGATGTTTTAGGATCTGTTTGGAGACGTGTCGAGCGCCTCCGGCAGATTAGCAGCTGATCCGGCTTGACAAATGCTGTATTTTGGAACCCTCTCTGAATTACAGCTGGTTTCCGACCAACTTCAGACGCCGCTGCGACACCCGACCACCTCAGACCACCTAAACACTACCTTTTTCCGGTTTTTCTCCTGAAAGTTGAATCTCTCCACTTCTTATGATGACTTTCTATATAGGAATGAAGTTCCTTAGGGCTCAAAGAATCCGCACATCACGAATTGCTATGAATGAGATTACTACTACCACTAGCTAGATTCATATAAGATCATACAGGAAACGAAGGTATAAGTATAATGTAATAGACACTATTAAGGACCTTCTATACAGGTTGGGAAATCATGTTAAAAAAAGGAAGGTCGAAGGCAACTAGTGGGCCCTCAGTTATGAAGCATGAAGTAGAAGATATTGTATAGGACCGAGTAAACGTTGTACGAACCAATTTTGTCTCGCAGAATAGGTGCTCGTATGCTTGATATGTACAGATGGGTACATAGAACGTGGAACGTTAAAAAGCTGGACACACCGTACTTACTACCTTTAAAGGGTGTTCCATTTTGGATGTTGACTTAGGGAAGATTCCTTAAGCTTTACAGATCGGGGGAACTGATAGAGGACACTAGAAAGGTGATTCATAAAGCCATTGGGATGAGTAAAGTACTATATCACGTCAGCCTTGAGACCACATATCTAATAGACGGTATTGATTACTTTCGACAGATACAGAAAAACTATGTTCATAACATAGAAAAACAACTCAAGCAGGTTACAAAGCAATAAGTAGAAAAAGTTGTAAAAGACCGGAAAAAAGGGTTGAATGGAAAGATTTTGAAAGGTCTAAGCCTTGAAATGTTCTGATAAGTTCATAGAACGTCGAATGTTGAAAAGCTAGACAGTGAGTGAAGCCTGTACAGAGTGTCCCACTTTCGGTGTTGCCGTAGGGAGTCTTCCTTAAAATATTACAGATTGAAAAAGCTCATAGAAGACACTAGAAAGAAGATTGATAAGGACTTCGGCAAGAGTAAAGTACGCGATCACATAAGACTCGAGACCACAAATATAATAGGCGATATTGACGACTTTCGACCGAGATAGAAGAATTACGTTAACAAGATGGAAGAATAAAAATTACGCAAGAAGACTCTAAGTTACAAGCCAATAGCTAGAAGAAGTTGTAGAAGACCAGAAAACTGTTACATAGATCAATTTTGAAAGGTTTAACCCTTGAAATGTACAGATAGGTATATAGAACGTCGAACCTTAAAAAGCTGGACACACAGTACTTACTACCTTTAATGGGTGTTCCGTTTTCGGTGTTGACTTAGGGAAGATTCCTTAAGCTTAGAGGTCGAAGAAAACACCAGAAAGGTGATCCATAAGCCCATTGGGAAGAGTCAAGTACTATATCACGTCAGACTTGGGACCACATATCTAATAGACGGCATTGATCACTTTCGACAGATACAGAAAAACTATGTTCACAACATAGAAAAACAACGGTTACTCAAGCAGGTTACAAACCAAGAGGTATAAGAAGTTGTAACAGACCGGAAAAAAGATTGCATGGAACCATTTTGAAAGGTCTAATCCTTGAAATATTTTGATTTCATAGAATGTCGAATGTTGAAAAGCTGGACAAACAGTGAAGCCTGTGCAGGGAGTTCCATTTTCGGTGTTGCCGTAGGGAGGCCATCTTAAAATATTACAGATTGAAAAAGCTTATAGAAGACACCAGAAAGAAGATTGATAAGGCATTCGGCAAGATTAAAGTACACGATCACATAAGACTCGTGACCACAAAATGTAATAGACGATATTGACGACCTTCGACCGAGATAGAAGAATTATGTTGACAAGATGGAAAACTAAGATTACTCAATTAGGGTCTTAGCTACAAACCAAAATATAAAACAAGTTGTGGAAGACCGGAAAAACGTTTAATGGACATATTTTGAAATTAATATGTAACCCTTGAAATGTACTGATGAGTTCATAGACACTACTACCTGTACATGGTGTGCTGTATTCGGTGTTGCCTTAGAGAGAAAGGATACCTTAAACATTACAGATTGAAAAACTTATGGAAAAAGGAGTATAGACATCACAAATGAGATCATCGGCAAGAGGAAAATGCAAGACCAAGTAAGAGCAGGCACAATAAATCTAAGAGACGATATTAGCGACTTTCGAAGGAGGTATAACAATTCTATTGATAAGATGGAAGAATTACTCTAGCACACTATAAGTTACAAGTCAAGAGCTAGAAGAAATTGTAGAAGACCGGAAAACTGTTAAATAGACCAATTTTGAAACGTTTAACCCCTCAAATGTACAGATGGGTACATACGTCTAACGTTAAAAAGCTGGACACATAGTACTACTACCTTTAAAGGGTGTTCCATTTTCGGTGTTGACTTAGGAAAGATTCCTTAACCTTAGTGGTCGGAGAAACTTATAGCAGACACCAGAAAGATGATTCATAAGGCCAGTGGGAGGAGTCAAGTACTGTATCACGTCAGACTTGAGACCACATATTTATTAGACGGCATTGATCACTTTCGACAGATACAGAAAAACTCACAACATAGAGAAACAACGGTTACTCAAGCAGGTTACAAACCAAGAGGTACAAGAAGTTGTAACAAACCGGAAAAAAGATTGAATGGAACCATTTTGAAAGGTCTAATCCTTGAAATATTCTGATGAGTTCATAGAACGTCGAATGTTGAAAAGTTGCACAAACAGTGTTCCATTTTCGGTGTTGCCGTAGGGAGCCACCTTAAAATATTACAGATTGAAAAAGCTTATAGGAGACACCAGAATAGTAGTTTATTTATCTAGAACGAAAAGTGGCATTTTAAAGACGAGAAAGTTGTTTACGTCCGAGGCGTCAGCCGAGGACGGAATTACTTGCGAGGACCTTTAAAAACACTTTTCGTTCGTGGTGAATACAACTGTTTATTTCATACTGCAAGTTTAATGTATTTTAAATGAAAAGTTGTAAATCATTTCAAATGTCATGTCACAACTGACGTATAATTTTAAAGTACTTGAACTTTAAAATTTTACTTTAAAGTACTAGGACTTTAATGATCCATTTTTTGTACAATAAGTAAGTTTTAAAGTATACTTGAACTTTAAAATTTTACTTTAAAGTACTAGGATTTTAATGTTCCATTTTTTGTACCATAAATAATCCGAAAAATGTAATTTTTGACATCAGTATGAAATAAAGAAGATTGATACGGCCTTCGGCAAGAGTAAAGTTGTCGATCACATACGACTCGTGACCACAAAATGTAATAGACGATATTGACGACTTACGACCGAGATAGAAGAATTGTGTTGACAAGATGGAAGAAGAAAGATTACTCAAGGAGGCTTTTAGTTACAAATCAGGAAATAAAAGTTATGGAAGACCGGAAAAATGTTGAACGAACCAATTTTGAAAGACCTAACCCTTAAATTGTACTGATGAGCTCACAGACAGTACTACCCGTACATGGTATGCTGTATCCGGTATTGCCTTAGGAAGAATACCGTATATATTACAGATTAAAAAAACTGATTGAAAAAGACTTATATACACCACAAATGTGATTATAGACAAGAGTAAAATGCAAGACCACGTAAGACTATGCACAATAAATCTAATAGCCGATACTGACGACTTTCGGCAGAGGTAGAACAATTCTATTGATAAGATGAAAGAATTACTCAAGCGTTACAAGCCAAGAGCTAGAAGAAGTTGTAGAAGACCAGAAAACTGTTGAATAGATCAATTTTGAAAGGTTTAACCCTTGAAATGTACAGATAGGTACATAGAACGTCGAAACTTTAAAACGCTGAACACACAGTACTTACTACCTTTAAAGGGTGTTCCATTTTCGGTGTTGACTTACGGAAGATTCCTTAAGCTTTACAGATCGGGGAAACTGATAGAAGACACCAGAAAGGTGATTCATACGGCAATTGGGAAGAGTAAAGTACTATATCCCGTCAGACTTGAGACCACAAATCTAATAGACGGTATTGATCACTTTCGACAGATACAGAAAAACTATGTTCACAACTTAGAAAAACAAAGGTTACTCAAGTACAAACCAAGATGTAGAAGAAGTTGTGAAAGACCGGAAAAAAAGTTGAATGCAACCATTTTGAAAGGTCTAACCATTGAAATGTTCTGATGAGTTCGTAGAACGTCGAATGTTGAAAATTTTCGGTGTTGCCGTAGGGAGTCTACCTTAAAATATTACAGATTGAAAAAGCTTAAAGAAGACAAGAATACACTAGAAAGGGGATTGATACGGCCGTCGGCAAGAGTAAAGTACGCTATCACATAAGATCAAGTCCACAAATCTAATAGACGATATAATATGTTTTATCGGACTTTTTCCACTATCTCGGCAATCACAACAATGACAGCATTCAGAGAACAATCTAATAGACGATATTGACGACAGTCGACCGAGATAAAAGAATTATGTTGACAAGATGGAAGAACATATATTACTCAAGCAGGCTAGACGTTACTGTCAAGAGATAAAATAAGTTGTGGAAAACCGAAAAAATGTTGAACAAACCAATTTTGAAAAATGTAACCCTTAAATTGACCTGATGAATTCATATAACGCCAAATGTTTAACAGTTGGACATACAGTACTACCCCTACACGATGTCCCCTTTTCGGTGCCGTTGTTGACTTGAACATTATAGGTTGAGAAAATCGATAGAAGAATACGTATAGATACGACAACTGATAGACGATATTGACGACTTTCGACAGAGATAGAAGAATTATCTTGATAAGATGAAACAACGACGATTAGTCAAGACTTTAAAGTTTCCAACCAGGAGGCAGAACAAGTTATGGAAGACCGCGAAAAAGGTTGAATGAACAATTTTTTGAAAGGTCTAACCTTTGAAATGTATTGAAAAGTTCGTAGAATTTCGAATGTTGAAAAGCTGGACAGACTGCATTAGCTGTACAGGTAGCGTCTCATTTTCGGTATTCCCTTAGGGAGGATACCTTAAATATTACAAATTGAAAAGACTGATTGAAGAAGACGAAGGCCTCAAATGAGATTCATGAGGTAATCGGCAACAGTAAAGTGAAAGACCCCACAAACTTGCGACCACATATGTAATAGACGATATTACATTACGAACGCTGAAACTGAAAGTTGACCTGCCTCGCCTGAATGTGTTTGGTAGAACATTTCGATAATACTACCGATTTGTGCACATATGTATTTTTCTGTTTGTTCGTAGAGTTTAAGGACTAGTTTTAACAACTAGTGGAATTCTAAACGCACTCCAATGGCTTCTGTGAATTTCGCGCTACAATGGGTAGCGTAAAGGTGGCTGCAGGGATCGGTATTTGGCCGAGTGAAGTGGCTTTGTTCGCGGGTACAAGTGCACGTCGTTAGATGTAGTTTGAAGAGGGACAGCGCTAGTAAAGAGCGGAGTATCTCCTTTTGATGGGTAACTACCAACAAAGAGAAGCTATGAAATAGTGACTGGTGAGCTATACAGAAGCACTGAAGTCCTACAGACTTTGCAGTTTGACGATTTGTGAGCCTGGACGCAGCCGCGTTATCGGGTGACGCAATAGCGAATGCATCGCCGTTGAGGGTAATCACTGTAAGTGCGTGACTTTATATGGTAATTATGATCCACAAATCATGTTCGAGGGCGGCATGGTGCATGAAGGGGAGTAAACACGCGTTTTGTTGTAAAGGCTTGTAGGAGAGATTGAATATTATTGTTTGATGTGCCAGAGTGATGACGTATGCGCCGTGAACAAGCAGTATAAACAAGTCATATGAGCAGCTATTGACTGGGTGATTTCATCAGTACTAATATAAATGGGTAACAGACACTTTTTATGCGTAGATTAACGTTCTTGTTAAACCAAATTGGCTATAGATACTCACCTCGTGGTTTAGTATTTAGGTTTACTATTAGTTAGCGTTGCTTTCTACGGGAAAATATATTTGTTGTTGATTTGTGCGTAAACAAACTGGATATAGGTCAACTTCTGTTGCATTTCAACAGGGGATTTCCTTAGCTACGGTTGAGATAAATAAGGAAAGAGATGTATCCTTGCTATTGCGCTATCTGGCAATGAAAAAGAGCAAAATTAATTACTAAAAACGTATCGGGGTAGGAGAAACCTTGTTACAACGTGTTGGGAAAAACCTATTGCAGCATTTTTTCTAACTTGGCGAAATACTCAAAAACGGTATGCATAGGAGAACACCACAAAGGAGTTTCATGGAGCTATTTGGGCGCTACAAATTGGTGTCCTAAAACTTCCTGGATATTTACTGCTATGAAAAGGAAGTTATTTTTTCGGAAATGACTGATATTTTGAAGACAAAAATTCGTTTTTGTTACTTAGCTTATTATGCAGTTGCTTAATGAGTTGTAAATTATTATAATTCTATATGCATCAGTAGCATTATTTAGAGTAATATACTTTTTGAGTTAAATCTAGCATTTAAAAGCCACTAATGGGCAAATCTCCTGTGTTGGCAATGTTCAAACATTATTAAAGGATTAACTCTAAAATTAATAAAGTGCATTAGGTACATTATATAGACCAAAGAAAAGAAATAAATAATTTCATGCACAGAAATATTACGGATTTGTATAGTTTATTTCTTTTAATTCAAGTTTTTTTCAAAACACTACATTTTTTAACTGTCCCGTAAGAGAAAGAAACTATTTTTTCTAAAACTTTTCGAGTTTGAAACTACTAACCTTACCGTACAACTACAATGGCGATAAGGAACTGCAAACCGTTGTAAAAGACTTCAGTTAATATCTGAGAAAGAATGACAGTCTCAGTCTTTAGACGCGATTGAAGTAACAAATAAAACTTGCTGCCAACTAGAAGAAAATGTCTTGGTTTGCGGTAATTTTTTCTTTCAAATGGGAAAATCAGATTGATTACATTCTAATTAGAGAACATGTTTAAGGAATATCAAGGAAAAGCCAGGGTCCGACCACATGCTCCAGTGAGCCAGTTTGAAAATGAAGCTGATAAGAAAAAAGAACCTCAAACCGATGGAGAGTCCTTTCAGTCAACAACAAATGAGAATGGTGTTCCAGACTGGCTTGATTTTTCAAAAAAAAATGTGGCAAACAGTTAAAGAGCGAGTGAAGTGGTATCAAGCAAGTACAAGAACAAGCACTGGACTATGTTTGGAACACTTAGCCTCGTAGAGGAATGAAGAACTAAATTTGTTCGCGTACGAATTTGACGTACAAAAAGCCAGTCGAGCTCGGAAATTACAGGAGTACATGAAATGCAGTTTTCTGAGAGTTTTTGGCCTATTTTTTCCTATGACTTAAAAAATTACTCACTTTGTTGAGTCAGTACCTGTTGTTGATCGTTATTTGCAAATTACGTATTTATGTATAATCGATAACCTCGTTTTACCTTGCGGTGTAGAGGCTGGTGGTATATGTGATTGCATCTGGCGGTACAATGCTCAACTTGCTCCGGATTCGGGATGCAAAGTTGGAGCACGCCTTTTGTGCTTGCACAGCAACCATTGTGTGAGGTGTGTGTGTGTGTGTGTGTGTGTGTGTTATGTTGACTTTGTTACTCTATCTCTTAGGTCTGTGGTTCAGAGAACAGCGCAGTTAATTTGGTGCCCAACTGTGAATGATCTCACCGAGCCCAGTTCAAATCGCAAGGCTGCGGAAAATTCCGGCCCTCGTGGGATTTGAACCGAGAACTTGCTTAATGTAAGGCAAGCGCTTGCCCATCTGCGCTACTCGGCTTCTGTTATTTGCAAATTATGGGTTATCATAATATATGCGTGCGCTATAATAACACACGGAACTTTTGATCAATTACTACTATTTGTTATGGAATACTATACTTACGTCACTTGTGAAAAGTTTTTCTTCTCTGTGTTTTTTATGATTTAGTTTAGAGTTAAATCTGATCGATTTTCTTTACGCTTTCTTAGGCGAGGTACACAATCCCCGATTATTCGTTGAATAATATTTTAGATTTATTTAACTCTATCACTCGTAACATAATATGTGCTCTTCCGACTTACTTAGATCTTAAAACCAGCCAATGGAAGATGCTGTGGTCGATCTAGGGCAAGACGCAATCATTAGCTGTCCTCGGCAAAGCCCGATTCAGTCTTGGGCTTTTGAGCGAGCCTTCAATCCAGCGGCGGTTCCTATTTGGGAATTCAATTAAACTTTGAAAGGTGAAAGGAGCCACACTTAACCGTGGAAAGCGACATCTAGCGCTGAAAACTTGTAGATGCAAAATGGGAAACATTAGAACGATACTCGGGATGTGACGGCGCGGGCGACGCGGCATTTGCTGGTGTCAAACGTCCATTACTTCGGACACCTGACATGCCGAGTGGCGGGGCGCAGCCCGAATTATGAGATAATGCGGATATTATAACGGCCCCACTTGAGGGGCAACCGCGCAACCCTTTTAGCCCACCCACCGCCATTAGCTAGTGCAGTACTGCATTTCGATATAAGCCCGCCACTCAATCCATTAATGGCTCGTAATGGAGGTCTCCGGTTTTACAGATACAAGCAATTTCAGTGCCATTCCTCTCAATTACTACAGATTAACTGTGGTGGATGCCTGGACGAATGCGACTCGCTATTATGAGTGATTTATATCGGGGCAGATAAGAAGGCGTGATGGATGTGTGCTGGCTCTGCCAGAGAAAGTACTCAACCGTGCATATTCGCTAATTATTAATGCGTTTGCCGTTTCATGCATTAATGGTGGCGGCGGCAGCATATGATTGACTCAGGCTGATGGGTCACAAGAGAAGCCAATCTAGCGCACCGAGATGGTAATTTAGATTATGCGAAGAGATATACAGATATGTATAGATGATCCAGTAGATCTTTACTTATCTGTCACTATTTCGCCAGAAAATGTTAAATAAATGTAGCACAAAAAGAGTGCAATGGATGAGCATAAAATTAAATACATACATCGAAAATTGAAAGTCAGCATTACGAGCAGGCTGAAGACGACTGAAATATGGACCTTCTGGAAAACGCTGAGACTAACAGGCGACCATTATATTACAAACGTCATCAGACGCATGGAAAGAGTCAGATATTTAATTATTTAGTAATCCTATTCTACTTTTAAAATGTAGAGAAGAGTTGTCGAAAAAAAATAACAACTGCATATCTAAGGCATGTTATTCGAAACGAATAATACGGGCTACTAAGACTCATCGTGGAAGGGAAAAGAAAAGATCGGCGGGACCAAATCGAAGGAGGATAAAAAACATAAGAGATTGTACCGGCCTATACACCAACGCCAGACCGGGTACATTATGCTGTGTTTGCTGATAACCTTCGGGGCAGAATAGGACACTCTAAGAAGAGAACTTCGAAAAGAAGGCGAAATGAACAAGCATGAAATACGGGAACTTAATCTACGAATTAAGAAGAATTGTAAAATCGTGGTAATTGTAGCACACCTTTGCAAGCTTATTAAAGAAGCGATAACCAATTTTTAGAAAGGCAGGTAGTATAAACGCATACAATTAAAATTATCATCAGAAATTCATCGAGGTCTTCATCGCAAAATATCAGTAGATGCAATAAACTTCTTGTCACATTCATAAACTTTCAGAAACGGTTTGACAACATCCAACCAACAGCCATACTAGATTTTCTTGAGCAAAGTAGAACTTACTTAAGGTATTCAATACCTCTTTATTTCATTTAAAGTAATGCCACTTAAACCTCCATCCTTAAAACTTTATAAACCCAACATTCGATTCAAAATCGAAAGAAAGGCGATGTATATCTCAAAAACTGTTCAACGTGGTAGAGTGCGCATTTAAAGTTTCATAACTATCCTAAAGAGCAACGCTTGTCGAACCCTCCGTTATGTCGCGTGTGGATTCACGCTCGTAGCTCGTTGAACTACTGTTGTCAATTCTTCTCACGTCGCTAAAAAGAGTCAGTTGTGTGAACAGGAAAGAGATGAAGCGAACGTTTTTACCCCCACTCCTTTGAAGCGCAGGCCAGACGTAATAACATGTGTGTATCGCAGGATATTTTTGAGCGCGAAAAGGCGCGTCCCCCCACTTACTTGGGTCGCGTGGCTTGGTGCTTTTCGGGGGCTACTCTAACGCGAGCCTCGAACAAGGCAACAAATGGTTTTCGCGCTGTTTTTCCGCCCCGGCGTAAGATCTTTAGGCTTTCGCCGGGGTGTATGTCGTTTACGCAGTGGCGCATTCCCAAGGTGTCTTTTCTCGTGTTTGGAATCAGGTCGCGTTATAGTCGCGAGTAAATGAACTGCATGTGGGTGTTACAGTCGAACTTGGAGTCGATAAGTGGCGTTTGTTTGGTGCCATTGTTAATCAAGGGATTCTAGTACCGCAGAGTTGGCAGCTTCGGTTAACGCTCGTGGGCGGATTATCTAACTGGGAATCTCTGTTGAGGCTAATTTGGCATAATAAAGTTTCGTGTATCGTCTCGAATTCTTGCCATGTTGTTACGGACTTTGTGTTACCCTCTTTGGAGATGTTAACGACGTCCAGACCCCTTCGTCGACAGCACTCATGGGCTGTTCCGCAGTTTCTTCAATCATCTTTGGCGCAGTTTGCTTGGAAACAACCACCTACAGCTTCGTTGAGCATCGCCTTACAGCAATATGGACTCTTGGGGTTGTCTTTTTGTAATAGTTTTGGCGTGCCTAGATAACAGTGAAAGAAGTGATTTATTGAAGTGTCGGCCTTTTGAGTAACGTTGCGGTTAATTTAGAACTTACCGTTTGAACTGTTGTAGCTGACAGTACGCTGAGTGGAGCATTTACCGTCAGTTTTGAAATTTATACTTAGTGTAACGTAGTTGCGATTAAAGTAATTACCGACTTGAGCCAAGTTTGATTGTTTACAATCAAGTTTTATTAGTTTTGAGTCAAGTTTATCTAGTTTAAACGTCATACAATTTAACCCCTACTAACCCGTTTCGTTACATTTAATTACTAAGCAAATGTTTTCTTACATATTTTTAATATAGTTAATTTTCAATTAGCTGTGTTTTCCTCTTTGGTGTTTATGACATTTCCATGCGAACTTGTGTGTGTTTTCTTCAGTAAAATGGGTTTAGAAAACTGCAAAGGAGTTTTCCCGCAAGGTAAGTTCAACGCTGTTGTTCGTCGTTCCGTTAATCAAGCACTGCCAAGGTTGAAATTAGAAGGTGTAACCATTTGCTACCTCTTTTCTCAGTGGGCTCACCTGTGTATTTCCCCTATCAAGAAAGTGGTGGCGTCATGGCGTCGTACATCTGATTTTCTTTTAATATGCCCTGATTATTATCGCAATGGCCCCCCTTTCCCTGAGTGAGCCGGCACCCTTTTTTGTTACGGGCTGGGGCAACAGACCAGCTAGTTAATGTGGTGTCGTAAAGGCGCGTTTGTGTTGTAACAAATTGGGGAATTTAACTATATAGGTAAATAAACGCATACAAAAATTGCGTACTTTGTGTTTTTAGTTTAGGTGTTTGAAAGAAATTAGTTCCATTAAGAGTATTTTATGTGGGCCCCGCTAACAAGCGCTCGACTCTCAGGTGGCAGACCCAGGTTTGATTCCCAGCGACTCGAGGAATTTAAAAATCGTACGCTCCCCGGTTACCATGCTAATACCTGTGGTAGTTGTTAACCCCTAATAATGGAACTCTTCCTCTGTTTCAAAGGACAAGGCTACCAACCTACCCGAATTAGGAGGAAAGAGGGATCATAGAACCACTTTGTAATTACAAAAACGTCATTAGCATATAATACGAGGAAGAACAAGAAGAAGAAGAGTATGTTGTGTATATATGTATAAGTATAACTAACATAGCAGATTCGTGAAAATAAATTTATCAAGCACAAACTGATTGTGTATAAATCCTAGGAATAACATGAGGCTTTAATTAGTTTCAATGCAGCGTGTATACCACTTCTTAATTCTGATTCTTGACGCTCCTTTTTCATCCTTTCAGTGACATGCAGCTAGTGTCAAATATTACCACAATGCTAATCTAATTGCGGTTGTGATTTCTGAAGTGCATATAAAAGTACAAAACGCACACTTGTTTTCTAAAGTGCGTTGTAAAGCTACATTCGAAATTCTCAAGTAAACATTAATTTTTTCTATATGAATGGCGCCTATGATGCACTAAAATCGATAAAAACGAGCATGTCGTAAGGCAGGTTAACTCTAATCGAAATGTAATCCATTAATTAGTCAAAATTCAGACTAAGCCTGTAATTTCCAAAACCAATTTATTGCGTGTTTGCAGTTCGTTCAACCGTTTTTAGATGCGAAATTTTAATTGGACCTCTAAACGTTATAGTCAGACGTGAAAATTAGAAAAAACAATAAAACAGACCAAAGGCTTACACACTAGGATTTACCTTTTTGATTATCAGAAATAAAGGCACTGTCGAAATTAATTTGACTTTTTTCCCGCTATCGAATCTTTGTTTTTTAGAATTATTATATTTATGTATACTGATACGAACACATTTTAAGCATTTATAATTATAATAGCAATTAATAATATTTTAAGCATATGAAGTAATATTTTATAAAATGTTACAGAAATGTGCTAGTTTAATTTTTATACATATAAAATAGCATTGACCGTGAGAATAATTTGTAAAACCAGTTTAAAAATAGTGTTAGCCTTGATTTGAATAAAATGTAATCAGAGTGAGCTTGAAAATAATGTAAAACCATGTAAGATCGAAGACAAACAATTGGGGAAAGTAAGCCAAGCTATGAAGCGGTGTTAATTTTGGCCTCCCCAATAAATAATTGTCGATACGTAAATAAATACCCTATTCCCATTTCAGTGTTTTAAAATTAATTGCATATTCTTTGGGTACACTATAGTAGCCTGCAGTAATTCGTAGCATCTCTGCAGAAGTTTAAAAAATTATTTAATTTGTGCATAATTTATACAAGTCAAGATAATAATATCCACAACAATTATATAAACCATAACAATATATATTGAGTTCTGTAGTGTGTTTACATGTAACTGTCAACAAATGCATGGGGAAATTTTGCTTTACTTTTTCTATAACTCAAATTTTTTCTCATTGTATAATAGAGGTTCGACTGTATCTAGTTTGCCATTTTAGGAATGCAAGTACAAATATTTTCGCCAAGATTTAAAGTAGGAATTGTTTAAAATTAATTCCGGAAAAACATCAGGTTAGTCAACTCAAGTTCTCAGATATTACAATTATCTACTTCCTGTTAAATATACAGCTAATCATTTTATAACAATATCAATCCCAACTACCAAATGCTAATTGTTACTTTTAGTTACCACTACCAAGGAACACTATGTGGTAATATTTCCGAAGGTAAAAAATCGCACTATACAATAGAAGAATTTTACAGTTTTTCCGGAAAATTATTGCAACTATCTAAAACTAACGAAGCCCTAAAGTGTATTTAGCAATATTGATAACTTAAGTATTTCTAGCGGCTTTTCATTTTCTGAAACACTAACCATTTTATATTCATATACCCATTAGCAATAAAAAAAATTCCACTTGGTGCACGGTGCGATGCACAAAAATACATAAAACTGCCCATTCAAACTACTTACTGAAATGGAATCTAGGCGTTTGAAGCTTTCTCGGAAATATTTTGGAATCTGAAATAGAAAAAAATAATTAGTACAAATTTCAAACTGTAGTGTATAGATTTTCCATTTGTATTAACGCGATACCACTAAAACTGATAAAATAGAATGTTTGGTCAGGACAGAATATGAATATTTGACTTTTTCTTTTTCCTGAAAAACAAGGTCTGAGCTCTCCGGCGTGACGTCACCACAGTTAGGCCGAATTGGAAAATCGAATTCTTCTTCATTAAAATTTAGTCATTGCTCAGTTCGACCTACCTCTGCTGATGTCACGTCAGAGAGCTGAGACCTTCTTCTTCTGCTGGTTTTGATTGTACACCTTCCTGAATTTAGATGTCGTCTTTCCATGTGGTTCTACGCCCACCACATGCTCTCCTTCAAAGATTGGGTCTCCGTTTTATAATCTTTCTGGTCCATTTCATCCGCTGTTTGAAGTAGGTACCCGACCATTGCCAATACAATTCTTCTATGTGTTCCAGTTTTCTTCTGGGACCATTCCATCCTTTCCTGTCCTACAATCTTGTGGAAACCCATGCCATTATGACGTATAAAAGGGGATAAATGCACTGACTGCATACTTTGGTTTTCAAATATTGAGGAAGGTTGGAGCGAAAAAGTCTTGTTCATAGCACTCTTATAGAGTTCTGCCAAGTAGGAAACATTACTATCCACATGAACGTCTGCAACCTGCAGTGTGTGGAATTGAATTGGTTGTAAAACAAAAAAGCATAGAACGATAATGACTGGTGTCAGAACCTACCCTGGCACCGACGTATTATCAGACTACTATCCAGTAGTGGTTAAATTAATGTAATTTTGAAAAAGGTAGAACATAATATACAAAAAGGGCCAAATATCTAAATATTAAAAGAGCTAACACAGAACTGAATACCGCGAGGCAGTAGAATACAAACATACAGAAAGTGGTAAAATGGAACAAAACAAACTTGAGTTTAGATGACGCAAACAAGAGACAATATTTTCAACGTACCGGAAGAAAAGGAAGCATACGATAATCTGTCAAAATAATCAATCTATAAAGAATAAATATGGCCTAAGTGACGAAACATGAAATATATTTGAAGATACGTTTGACGACGTAGATAAAGAAGAAGAACAGTCAAAAAATGTGGAAGAATGGAGACTAGATATACTACTACAGAAACTGAAGAGCAATAAAAGTGGTTACAAACAATAAGGATGCTGGACCAGCTTACATCTACAACGAATATTTTAAATTACAATGAAAATAATATAAAAGTTCAGCCTAATGAGTCAGATACTGAAACTATTCCTAAAAGCGCATTTAAAAATGTATTATTGGTACTGCTAACGCCAGCTTTTGGAACCACCTTTAATTGGCTGCAGTTCCCTTAAACACTTGTGTCATGGGAAAATCTTAGCAGATTTCTTCTGCAATTTCTTGTTACGACAGGTGGAGGCCGTCAAAGCTCTCGTCTGGAGAAGATAGACGTGGTTTGTTCGGGGAATCCCCTGAGATAATTTCCGGAATTGTGTGTATTAATGCCGAATAACCAGAAATTGCTTTATGACGAAGGGGCATCCACATTGGAGGCTAAAATATTGTGTCATTACACCCCGAACAAAAGGAGTCGTGCTCAAGCCTTGATTGAATACCGACGTGTAAATTTCTATGGTGCACTTGGACCCTTTTAAATGCACGGAAATCCTAAATTGCACCAATTTCGAAAAGATACCGATTACCAGTTGTCTGTCATTTACTTTGTATCGGCTGAATGCCAGATTTATAAAAATATTTGAGTTCTTAGTCCCTGTGCTAAAATCTAGTAATATACAATCAGTTGAGCTCTCAAATTTTTTTTGGACAAAAACCTGATTTCGAAATTAGAAATTTGAAGAAGTCAAAATATGCCCAACATTGTGCAACTGCCGCACCCTGCTTGACTTCGTCCGTTTTGTTTTTGAGAAGGCATCTTGTCAGTCCATTGCAGACAAATCGAGTGGGTTTTTATTAAATAGGCCCCGAACTTGAAGACAAACCGCTGCATTTGCTACAATATTTGTAAACACACTGGTGCTAGTGTAAAAGAGTACCGGGGGCAAACCGAAGCTTTGTTCGAGTGGCGCATAAAGCGGAGTATGCCTGCTTAACTGAAATTACACATCATGCTCTTGTTTAAGTATACTGTGGTATGTGAAATTTAGTGTTTTTACTCATGTATGAGCGAACTTTGGGTACGTACCGCTGAGATCGGTTGTGGTACCCGAACATCACACTGGAATTTCAGAGGTCGTATTTTATTATTTTTACTTGAAAAGTACTATAAAAATTGCAGCTGATTATTGTTTCTGTTTATCAATATACCTACATTTGTTTTATTGATACATATTTTGTCACTTATTTGCGTTCACATTAAATGGAACTGTGTTATTGTTTACTTTTGAGTTTTATTACTTGAATTTTGATTTTTACTAAAGATAACTTTACTGTCTAAACGAAAGAAAAGTGTGCTCTTTAAGCAAAGTGAATAGATGTGTAAGATTTGTAAATAAAGCTGAATTGAAGGAGTTTGCTTCTGCTAAACTGTATTTGCGTAGCTCAAGTAGAAATTTTCTCACAGAAAACTTACCGCCAACAACTACAGATGCTGTGGATCTCCTACAACGGGCTTAAAGGCTCTTAGTAAAGTTATATTATCGAAATCAAGTAAACCCAACCCTAACGCTGAGCTATTTGTGAGCCGACTGGAGGCTGTTTATCGCTGACCTTCCAACGATTTTCGCAAACGCAAACAAACATAAAATATACGCAAAGTGTGAGAATGATCTAAGTGAAAGAGTAGCGCGCAGTTTGTTTTTACGCGCGAGGAATACTATAAGGACTGACAAACTATAAGAAAGGACTTGATGAAGAAGACAGAACATTTTTTAAAGAATTGTGGCAGTAACAGCAGAGCAGTATGTAATGTCCCCTTCAGTGGTAAATATGTGTTCACAAGAGATTTTTCAGCAAGTGCAACAAAACGCAAGTGACGGTGTCAACGTTAATGGAGAACTCATAAATATCTAAATGTAATAAGTATGCATAAAAAATAAAGAAAACGGTCTTCAGTAGAGATACTGATACTCAGTGTTTAGGGCAGGAAAACAAATGAAAAGAACGAACAAATTTCAATTTCTTGGTTACTCAGTGATGTACTCAACACTACACCACACGGATTTACTGTGAAAAATTGGCACCTAATTAAAGGTAAACCACGTGTGTATCTTGGACGCTACCTACTACAATGCAAAATAGAAGGAAAGAGAATGCCAGCAAGGAGAAGATGTTGATGGCTACGAAACATACGAAAGTGGATAGGAATGGGTACCAAGACACTATTAAGAAGAGCTAGAAACAGGGAGAAATTTGTCTAAATATTCGTCAAGCCTCACTGATGAAGAATTCAAACCCAGCAGCATTCTTTTCAAAATGTATGCAGCCTATGTGTCTTTGGCAAATAAGATCTTCTGTACAAGGTAAATGTAGCATTTCGATAGCATTGTTTTCTCTAACGGGAATTGCAGCGGTCACCTCCACGTCTGATGTATACTAGCACTAACATCGAGAATACGAGGATGCTTTCTAATGCTGAAAGGGAAAATATCTTTCAGAAAACTTCCAATGGTTGCCTGTACGTCTCGCTACTCGATGTAATCCCGCATCATAACAAGATGTTCATTAAGCCTGAAAATGTGCACTTTAGGCAGATGAAAAAGTGAACAGTTTGAACTCGCGAGGAACTTCAGCCTCGCAGCGTTTAGTTCGCGGGCACCTCAAAGGCTTCGCGAAAGTCGCGCGAGGAAATTATTTTATGAGACATTAGCGGTTAAGTCGAGGGGTGCATTCTGCCCCGGAGTTTAATAAAAGGGCTGGGATTCGACCTCAATTTCCGTCGCCGGCGAAATTCCGCCGAAGAGGTGCGGTGCGAGTCCGTGGGTGAACATCCCGCGGTGTTTATATGTCTAATTACATCCGCGAACTAATGTGAATACTTGGGCTCCCGGGTTGCGGCTGCACCCCGCCGGGAAAATTTATTTCGCTGCGATACCCATGCACGCTCTGTCATTAGCCGATAATTTACAACTAATTAATCGGGCGCAGGTTTTGATTTATGCCAGCCCGCGCCGGCTGCGTTTTGCGGGCCCCGAAGAGAGCGACTAGCAGACGACGCCTACTCAGTTTTTTCCTGGCGTTTATTTGGTCCAAACCTTAATAAATAATAAAGTATATATTGTCCGTTACAATTATACTAGACCTTTTTTTAGCACAAGCAAAGTTGCATTCCGCCAGGATTCTGCCAAAACCACGTTGCTTTTATATCAAAATGTTTACTTCAAACCGAAAATCAGTTTATTTGAACGATCTTATAAGATAATTGTATGATTACATAACTAATAATAAAAACGAATATAAACGTGTTTTATAAAATAATAAAGCTGCAAGAAAAAATAAAATATTTTTGAAAACTCCTTTCCGCCGTCAAGGTTCGAACCCCTTATCTCCTGAATAGGAGTCCAGCCGCTACTACCAAGAACGAAGATCTCAGCGCTCCGGTCTGACGTCAGCACAGGTAAGTAGAATTACCCAGCGATCGAATTTACTACAGTCCTCCAGCTTCCAGATAAGAGACTCGTTTTGGCCAGTTCTATGTGTTGTATGTTTTTCCGTTGGGTGGACATATCTATGTAACTATGCTCAGTTTCTAAATACTTCCCTTCCATTACCCCGGTGGAACTGCTTGAACAAATAATATTAGGCAGCCCTAATAGTTTAATTTATGTTTTGGCAACAACTGGGAAAAGTGATCGTTGTGTAATTGTTAGGGGTAATTTACTCTTATTTTACATGTATTTCCGCCAAGCGTAAGAAATGCAATGTGTGGTGGGGCAATTTTATAATTGATTATGTTATAGTTCACAGTATCACAGTACATTGAACTAGCATTCCTACCAGGTATTGGTAGTACGCACTCTAAATCAAGTGTGCAACATACACAATGTTTTAATACTTCCTTCTTTATCTTACACTTTGGCAGTATGTATTACAATCTTCTTTACTTCCTACATGGGTTTTATATTTTTCTTGAAATGTCTATATACGACGTTTTATATCGTCTACAAATTTGGCACTGATCTTGTTTTGAGACAAAGAAGCAAAGGTTATGACCACTACAACAACTTATTCGGTAATAAGCCGAGATACTGATTTTTCTTTATTTTCTTCACACATTTCATACAATGAATGCATTTTCTTTATATTCATTTGTAGCCAAAATACTTTTGCTGAGTGGATTTCCTTGTATAATGCGATTCTACTACAGGAAAACCTTCAATGTCACTCAGTGATTTTATATTGCCACTTTTTTTAATTCTTATACTTGTATTCTATGGCTGCCTTACTAATGCTGAACGTTTCTAAAAAGTCTTTGCAAAATCTAAACTTTTGTAATTAATTACAAGTTAAAAAAAATCTAATCTAATCTGGGTGGCCTTTTACAGTGTTTTAATATGTATTTCTGGGATATGATTTACTACATTCTAAATTCGAGTACATTTGAATCGACCTTTAATTCAGCCAACATATTTCGGTTTGTGTTACCTCTCTTCGCTATATTAAAACTAGCAATTAATAGTTAAAATTGAATTCACACTATTCATTACTGAACAGTCACAAAGCCTAACTTGGTCAAAATTAAGATCTGAACTTAAACCACTTTTACATACTGACCACGTTTTATAGATAGTCTAAACTTAGCTGCATTATTAACTCCTTATTACCAAAAAAGAGGACTTATCCATTTATGTACTGAACATCCGTAATGTCAATGTCAAATATTGACGATTTTATTAGCTCAACGTGTAAAATAATGTGTTTTCAGACATTAACTTAGGCAAACGTCAAATAAGTAAAGAAAAGTTAGAGTTTTAATATTTATTTGTTGTGTATTTGAACGCTTTGGCGTTTTTCATTACAAAAAAATCTTTTTCTACGACCACTACTAAAAGTAGGTCTTTTAGCGCTAGCGTTTTTCACTACAAATGACGTTTTATAATTTACCGTGTTAAAAGTGAAATCAGCTGTTTAATTTTAGCCCATGTGCTAAACGTAAACAGCTGGTGTTGTGAAGTTATTCTAGTTACATCTTCGTTAGAGGTAGTGTTTTTTAAATAATTAAAGCATTATGTAATGAGTAAAGTAAAATATATACATTTATAATTACCTTTGATAACTAACTTTGATAGCTACTAGCTGTAGAAACAGTCACCTGCGTGTCAAGGCCATCTCTTTACTATGACAAATTGTAACTGTCATAAATGCAAACCTTGTTAAATCGACATTTATGGATTAATAACAGTAAATTTAAGGCCGTAGAAAATATATTGTGTGCAAACTCGTGTATAAACGTCCACTTTTAGCACTTGTTGCACGAATAGCTATTATAAACGAGTTGATTTTACGTTCAAATAAAGTAAAGAAAAATAGTAGTTTACTATATATTGCTATTACGTGACCCAACGATTTTCCAATAAGAACTGGACAAGGTGACAAAAAACTGACTCCCACAGATTTACTATCCGGCACCCAAATTACAATTGAAAAAAATGCAACTTTACTCCTTTTTACAAAAAAATATCATGTTGAATTCGATACAATTTAACGGATAATAAATATACACAAATCATTCACAATTAGCACGAAATGTACAGCGACGCCTATAATTGGCCTAACGGCTGTGGCTGAGTACCAAAATAAAAAACATATATAAAATGGCTTAAAGAATTTTTACAAGTGAGTTAAATTGCCAATGTTAAATAGAATTTCGGTTTAGCCCTCGCCATCTATGTAGATAACACCCAATAATTTATTGCTATGTGCCTTTAATCTTGGGAACCTAAACGAGGATATTTGTAATAATATTTGTGTTGGTCGGTGTTTATTTATTTAACAATTAGCTATGGTTATAAGAATAACAAAAATACAAATTTAACTTCGTCTAGACAAAAGATAACATTAAATGTAAATATAAAATGATATACAGTCCGCGCTTATATTTTTCCCTACAATGTAGCAACTGTATTATAAATTTAATGCATAAAATTATATATTTTTAAAACAGAATTAAAATTTTTATCAGTTGGTTGTTTCTATTATTTAATTATTCGTTTATTTCTTTATAATGCTATGTTTTGTTATTTTTTCATATTTGAAACCATTTGGTGCAATCAAATTAGTAAAAAAATAAATTAAAAAATTATAAAGACATAACCAGCCGATAGAGCTTTTAATTCTAATTTCAAAAATATATAGTTTGTTGGGTTTTAATACATGGTACTTGTGTTTTTTGAAATCTTCCTAGTTAGATATAAAATGACACAATTTCAGGTTACAAAAGTATCTCAGTGCTTTTCCAGTTATAGGCTTTTATATGTAAGACAGTGTGAAAACCATTAATTTTTTTAGCGATTAATGGCTCGAAGACGTACACTCAAGAGAGTTTTACGGTTTCTCTTCTTGCTAGTGGTGTATACTTTCACGATCTGTTAAATTAGTACACAGGAATTTACACATTTTTTATTTATTGGTTCTTGAAAAATAAAAGTGCTTCACACCTAATTTAGCGTTTGTTCAAAAAACCACTACTTATGCCACTTTGTTAGGTGTGCAAACGGTGACAGATCGAAAACGAGGCGCCACCTGGGCATTGTGTTTTTAAAACTCGAACAATAATTCAAATAGCATATCGACAGTTAAATAAAACCGAGTTTAGAATTAAATGAAAATCTGCTAAAAGGTATATCTCAAAGATGAAATAGATTTTTCTGAAATATTGTTTTCATCGTTAGAAGAACTGTGAACGGTACAGCTTGCTATTCAAAATTATAACAATAAAATAAAAAAATTGAATGTTTTTTATTAGATACATCAACCAAGAAGTGCTTTTTAATAAATGTATAATTTATTGTCAATCTTATGAAATTTCCGGAACAGAAGCTACATGTATAACTGATTTGAAAGTTTTAAAATAAATGTAATTCACTTTACTTACATAAAAATATTAATACAGTTTTAAATACGCTTCTATTGCAGGAAATATTTCAATAATATAAGGGATTTCACGTTATTCGGAATTTGAAAGTTTTTATTCCAAATTAGTCGGTTATTTTAAATAAAATTTGTTGTTTTCCCTCTTTACTTGTTAATATCAAAAACCTGCAGCAGCTGAGTTCACAATCGTGACTCAACCGTCCTTAAATATTTCCAATATAATCCAAAACTTGTATTAACAAAAGCTGTTAATACTGTATTTCATTATTAACACTAATTATCGTTAGCAGGAAAACACATATGGACAGAATACTGAACTAATACATTGATAATCAACGCAATCGCCATAACGAAAAGGATGCACACGTCAGCAGAGCAGATCCAAATACCACCGTTGGTGACACTACCCAACATTAAATGCTTTTATAGTCTAATATACACCACGGGACACTATTATATCAACGGTAAACTACACAGTTTGCTGTACATTTTTCCTAAAATAAGAGTTAATCAAGTCTACAAAACCAAACGCATCTATTATGGGTTAAGTGGAAGAGCAGTGATTAGTGCAATACTGATATGCTGAACTTCGCCCAATATTGCTGATTATTTTCTTAGTTGTAAATTTCTTTTCCTTTAATAAAGTCATTATTATTATTATTATTATTATTATCTATTGCCACAACTTGAAAAATATATTGTAATTCTCCTAGCTGTAAATAATAGAATGTTCTCAAGAAGTGTGTACAAAACGGTATCACATATTTCTGAGGCCAAAATAGGACTTCGTCAATGTTCCTAAGGCAATGTAAATCTTTTTAAATAACAAATTATTGTTTTTAGTGATTTTTTTTTCATTAAATTGTAGAGATCTGGAGTTTCAATATCGGCGACTTTTAGTGGTAAACGCTGGTTGTAGCAGTTCGCCGGCATACAGCCTCAAAGACCAAGTAGTTTCAGCTTGGAAAACGTTCCTGGGTTTAGGATTGACGAGTTATCCCGTTGTACAGCCACATACTCTAAGTTTATGGCTTGGAAAACATACCATTTGCCAACGCTGAGTAGGTAATATTATGGAGATTAATACTGATTTATGATTTCAAACGTATTCCTTATATATATACAAAATTTTACAGAATTTGCGCAAATAATGAACATTAAACTTCATAATTGACAGTACACAAATAAATATTTTATCAAACTGTTGCAGTTCGTTTACTTGTTTTGGACATCGATTGTACTGAGCAGTGTTGTATAACTATGGCCCAGAGCGCTGTGCTGTCTAAAAATGCTGACTCGTTATCGCAGCACATTCATGTACAGTCGTGTGCAAATAAATCTGGGACAGTGTTTTTTTCACATGCAGATTCAGTTAAGAATTGAAGAATATCTCCATGGATTTCCTGCTTTCAGAAAGAGTTACATTAAACTTTAACAGGTACTGAAACCCGTAACTCTCTCTGATAAGAGGAAATCCATGGAAATATTCTTCAAATTCTTAACTGAATCTGCATGTGAAAAAAACACTGTCCCAGATTTATTTGCACACGACTGTACATTGTTGACCGAAAGAATTGTTTTCGACTTCTGAACCGAGTTTTTAAACACATACATTTTGAAACAGCTTTATAATTTTAAAACACAATTTTAGCTAACGTTTTAACTAGCTTAAACGTATTTCCGGCTCTCAGGGTGAGAGATGGTGATCATCATCTAGAATCCCTGGTTGAAATTTAGATGGTTTTTGGATCGTTTGCTTCTTTTGTTGATTTCTTCGCAATACTTTAACAACATTAACGTTAGAACCATGCTCGACGTTGGATGTAATAATGAGTATCAGTTGTCCATAGTCCCCCAAATTTCGGAGTTGAAGGAGTTCCTTGCCAGGTCAGTGGTTTCTGTCTTTTAACATCATTGGTGGTTGTTTGACGTTTCTTCTCTGTACCAATCTGGGGTTCCAGTATCGGTGACTTTTTGTAATAAATATTGGGTGTAAGAGAGAAGCGGCCTCCTGGGTTAAGGGTTGAGGGTATGCCGGCCCCCAGCCTCAGAGACCAAATTTATGACTTGAATAGCATATCCTTTTTCGATGCAAAATGAGCAAAATCATATAGACTAATATTGATTCATTATTTCAAACCGCATAGACAGTAGATACATAAAACTAATAGAAAACATCTATTCGCAGGCATCAATGCATGTCGTCCTCTGGGAGAAAACATCCTCAATTCCTATAAAGAGAGAGGTACGGCAAGGTGATACGATCTCTCCCAAACTATTCATATCGGCTCTTGATAACATCTTTAGACAAATGGATTGGACAAACAAGTGTATAAACATCAACGGCGAATATCTCACCATCTACGGCTGGCCAATGATATTCTTCTGATAAGCAATAAGCCTGTGGAACTGCAAAAAATGATTACGGAATTGGGCAACCATTCTAAATTGGTCGGATTAACGATGAACATCGGTAAAACAAAAATAATGGCAAACGCAGACACACATGTCAATATAATTCTCAACAGGCAGCCTCTAGAAAAAGTCGACTCCTACATATACTTAGGACAGAAAATGAGAACATGAGTGAAGAAATTTCTCGGCGAATTAGATTATCCTGGGCAGCATTCGGCAAGCTAAACAACACCTTTGCATCAGGAATACCCAATACTTTAAACAGAAAACTGTATGACCAATGTATTCTGCCTGTGCTTACATATGGGGCTGAGACGTGGAGTTTTATGAAAAAACACGCTCAAAAATTAGCCAGAGCACAACGAGCTCACGAACGAAGGATACTAGACGTCAAATTAACTGATCGCAAACGTAACAAATGGATCCGATAACAAACCAAAATTAAGGATGTAGCCGAATTGAAGTGGAGGTGGGCTGGTCATGTGGCCCGAAGAACTGACGATAGGTGGACTAAACTACTTTTAGAGTGGAGGCCTAGACTTGGACGCAGGAATGCAGGGAGACCAACCACGAGATGGAGAGACGATATTAAAAAAAGGCAGGAACTCAGTGAATGAGAAAAGCTCACAATAGATGGAAATGGTATGAAATGGGAAAAGTCTACATCCAGCAGTGGATTGAAATAGGTAGATCGTGATCGTGATTTCAAACCTATTTTACAGAGTTCGCGCAAATAAATTAGATGAACAATTAACCGTTAATCTAGTAAGGTATGATGACTTCATAATTAAAAGTAAACAGTTTTTGTGTTAACATTGTTTGAACGCCCACGAACTTTACATTAAGTAGTTACATTGCAGTGGCAGTACATGGGGTGCAGATTTTCTTTTGCTTAAACAATGGAAGATAGTGGAATTGAACAACAGGCAAAAATGTTTAACATAAGAATGTATTTAAGTAACAACAGTTTTAGAGAACGATGCTATTTCACAAATAAAAATTTCAGTCATTTTTCATTTTCTTCCTTTTGCCACATTATATTTTGTCAACTTGGTCAAGTACCATTATTGTTATCATTCAACATTTTGGTTGGCGCTCCTGCGCCTTTGGCGCTGGGAGCATAGGGCCGTTTTCGTCTTCCTCTAGATAGGATACTGATCTGCATTCAGAATGCTTTTAGTCTAATTAATAAAATAGTACTTACTACCTACCCGACTTACGACTACATAGGGTTCATAAAACCATTTTGTGGTTTAAAACAGGCTACTGGACACTATGGTAAAAGAAAAACGAAGAAGAAGAAAAAATCACTATATTGTAATGGTATACTGCTTCTGGTTGCATAACTAACACACGGACATGAAAGACAGATTCAAATAGGTCCAGAATTGGTATTTTCTTTATTGCAACAATAAGTAATTATTATACATTAATAAATACACAAGTTATGATTAGCAGTAACTGTAATTTGATTAGCAGAGGTTAGCATTTTAATAAAACAACATCGGCAGGATTACATTTAACTTATGTTTCAATAATTGTGCTCGTTATGGCAGATCCACCAAATTTATGTTGACTGACGCAAAAGTTACAGACAGCGTTAGTAGTAAAATTATTTTTCCAATAATCGACAATGCAGCTGACGGGTAAGGAAGCAGTGTAAGGAAGCATATAATGCAAAGAGCATTGAAAAGGCAACCTATAATAGAAGAAACATAACAGTGCGGTGCTAATTGAACTTGTGAAATTGTGAGTATTAAAAGTTATTACTTTGTGCCAAGTGATGGTGTTATTTGATCTCCAGTGTCCAGTCCATTTGTGCAAATTTTCATCGAGTTCTAAAGTGCCATTTAAAGTGCCTAAAAGTTTTCCCACTTGAATCCAACTTCGGGGCTTGATTTCGACCAGTTTTAAGGCAGCAGCCGGCTGAAAATAGTGTGCAGGTTATAGATTAGAGCTTCCTTGGCGCCTACATCCAGAAAGCAGGAGCAGAGAGCCTTCCAGATATAAATTAGAGCGGTGGCGTCACTTGAAAGTGTAATACAAATAGAAGTTTCACATTTCGAGGTAGATTTGAACAGCCTGGGAATTCCGAGGGGCATTTAGCATCGTGCAGCACCTAGAGCAGACATCGTACGAGGCCCAGAAAAAGGTTCCTGCCGCCGGGAGGATTCCAGAAGATAATTACAAGCTTGGCCTCCCTAGATTTTGCGGTCGACAGATTTGGATCCAGAAAGCAGGAAGTAAAACAATACAGGTTAGCCAAACTACTTGAGTCATTAATTACCTGAGGTAAAACTGTTGCTTGTTGGTAAAATTTGCATTCATTTACGTTGGATTTTGTTGTGTTTCAATCATCTCTGTTTTTGACGTCAATTAGAGGTTAATTTGTCACTAGCAGAAAAGTTAGGCGTTTGCCATACAAATGTAAAAGTCATACTCAACAGTAAATGTTATACTGGATGTTACAACCTAACCCTGGGATTTTCAGTTTTCTCATGCTAAGCCGGAGTATTTATTTCACATTTGGTTGCCGATAAATAGAATAGAAAAGGCAATAAACCGTTTATTTTGCAATTAATTTAATACAAAGCATAATTTTTAATAAGCCCTGAGATAGCACAATAATTCTTATTAAACTATTAATTTGTGTGGTATTCCCACATTATTTATTTATAATAGAGTAAGCCTGTCATAACAATATATTTACATGAGGCCCCCTCAGTCCTACGACTTTTGGTAAAGACACACTAAAACTTTTTTTCTTTGGGTACGTTTTTGTGTTTTTCCTATTATGTCATTATCTTTCGATAATGTTTTAGTACCTACTATAAACTGTGTTAAGACTATGTTGTATTTATCTCTACAGTTTCCACCACAATATCCTTATCTTTTTAAGCTGTTTCCCTCTCCGCTCGACAGCTACGCCCCTGTGCTTCTTCTGGGAAGCCAAAGCGCCGATTAAAAATTAAGGCTTTGTTCTGCGCGGCGTGGGCGATAAATAATGGAGGATGGCGCATGCCCGAGCTCGAGATAAACAATTGGACTCAATTAAAATTTGATTACACGCAAACCTTTTGAGGAGTAATTAAATCCCGCGTTTGTTGCGCTCGAAGCCGATCAATCAGCTGCCGATTTCTAATTGCTTCTCTGCCGCCAATTGCTGCTGCAATTTCTGGTGGATGTCGCCGCCGCCTGCACACTTTCCTACGCACCTACAAGACTATTCCATTCCCCGGCCAGAAGATTTGGCCGAGATAAAGCAAATTGAATTTTTCATTCGGCCGCGGCGCATGTATGGGAGCGAGCTTTAGCTAAATGAAGTTTGTTATAGTTTTCTCGCGGAATTTAATTCGGGCGGTCGCTGTAAAAGTCGCAATCGCGCCGAATTTGTCTCCGGGACGAGGAATCAAAGTGAGCGCTCCTGCTGTCGCATAAACATAAATGTTCTTTATTGCCGCTTTTATGAACAACCCTCTGCAGTCAAATTTAATTTAAAATGTCTCATAAAAATTGGACGTATAAAAAAATAACCGGCTACAATGTCGTCTGGGGCTGGCGACAGCCGCTTTTCGCGTTTTAATCTGACGCTGCGGAACCGCAATCCAATTTATCCCGCAATGCCATAATCGCTTAGGTTTACATCGATATTAATGCTTAGACGACGGCCATATAAACAAACTCCGCTTCCGGCGCATCATGCAGGTTCTTGATATTAGCTACATGATTCATTCCTCAATCTGACATTCCTTGTATCAAGCGCTCTTGTTTTCATTTTCCGAAATTGCATTTCATTTCGGTGCTCCACTTACATATTCTTGCAACTCCTTTCTCATCCATTTTTGGATCTGGCATCTTTTACGTCTGGATGGCATTTTAGATCCAATTTAACCCCAAACATAGCGTAACTGAGTACATAAACATGTAATAAGAAGAAACACATACTTTGCAATGCGCCTGTTTATACGGGAAGCCCGCAGGGTTCTATTTTTGGACCATTGCTTTGGGTTACTCATATTGAGTAAAAAATAATGCCCATTATTTGAAAGAAAAATTCGTTCACGCTAATCTTAGCAAATGAAATGTTATTCCTGTAGTAGAAATTATATCACATGTAATTTACTACGTTCATATATATTGCGCTCAACATGTAAGACTCAGTTAAGGTAGAAGTAAGGTGTAGCATAACAATGATTGCTTCAGTTTTACTACAGATCATAGCTGGAGTTAGAGGATGGCTTTGGAATACTTCGCGCCCCGAGAATATTTCACGATGATTAATTAGAAATCATTTATTTGTCAAAATGCAGACAAATGGGTCAACAGGAAGATAATATACGTAATAGGTTGAAGCGACAATAGCGAACGAAGCGCTAAGAAGTTCATCGAAAGCAAACTATTATATACATGTTGCGTTATTAGGCGTTATATATTATAATGAAGTTGTCATGCATCAACATTTGAATGTGGAATGAGAGAATAAGGAAAGGGATGAATGTGAAGTAAAGTTAAAAAAACAACTGGACTGGTTCGGACACATAAAAATAATAAAAGAAGCTGGGTACGCCCCACAAAAAATATTGGAATAGCTACTACCAACACGACACAAGAGAAGTCGACCTAGAAGAAGTTGTTTTTCTCTTCGTCCTTACTTATATTAGTCCACTCTTCGATAAAGGTTTTTCCTAGCCTTTTCCATTCTCCTTTGTTTTGAGCTTTGAGCTTTCTAGAACCAGCTGTTTGCTGTATGTCGTCTATCCATCTGCGTTTTAATCTCCTTGTGCCTCTCTTAGTCTCTCCTGATCTGCACTGTGTAACTTTCGTTGTTCAATTGTCATTATCTTTCCTTGCTACGTTCCTCACACATTTAAATTTTGATTCTGCTATACGTTCAATAATATCCACTTACTTTGTTCTTCTCCTGATGTCTTCATTCTTTATTCTCTCTCTCAGAAATGCACCAAGCGTTATTAGTTCCATGCCTCTCTTTTACACTGGTAGTCGGTTTTAGATTTTTATTTGGGGTTCTCGATTTTTTTTAAACTGTAAGTAAGTGTCGTTGACTTTGCGCTTTGTATTAATTGGAATATCTTTGCTTTTAAGGATGTATCCAAGGTTGCCAAAAGCTGTCCATGATAATCTTATTCTTCTAGTCAGTCCTGCAGCCTGATTTTCTGAGCCTAAAGTTATGATGTTTCCAAGGTAGCGGTACACGATATTTGGGCACGGCGGTTAGGCGCCGGCGAATGGGCGACGGCGTTTGGGCGCCTAGTGTTTCGGCACCAGGCATTTGAGCGCCTGGTGTTTAGACGCTGGAATTATTATATGCAAAAAAATGTTACCTACTTTCGAAACGCTGCTTTGTTGAATATTTAAAATAAATTTCGCAATATCGATATTTTCTTAATTGCTGTACAGTTAATATACATGCATTTTTTGTTAACCAACGTAATGCATAGATTTAATTTAATTTAATTTTTGATTTTGTAACTGTAACATGTCATACGTTTAGCTTTTCTTTATTTTGTAGAGTGCATGTTATTAAATTCCTTTTTATCGTAGTTGTTTTCTTGTATTATTTATAGATTTAATTTAATTTAATTTTTGATTTGGTAACTGTAACATGTCATACGTTTAGCTTTTCTTTATTTTGTAGAGTGCATGTTATTAAATTCCTTTTTATCGTAGTTGTTTTCTTGTATTATTTATTTAGTACTCGCCATATGATTTGAGGTATCACAAATTTTTAGTGGACTGAAAGTGAAATTTACATGCAGTTTTTGTTAACTGAAATAATACATTAAGTTTTGAACTGACCCGTGTCGGTCCCAAAAATGTTTGCCGGAATACATTTGAATCACATGTCACTTCCACTCCATTAATAAATTTTCTAGCGCCGAATCGCTTGACGCCGAAACGCCAGGTGCCCAAACGTCTGGCGCCCAAACGCCTGGCGCCCAAACGCCTGGCGCCTAAATGCCGTCGCCCAAACGCCCTGCTCCGCCAAAGTAGATGTATTTGTTAACGTTTTCGCTATTATAGTTATCTGTCGTTAATTGCAGGTCGTTTTGGCTCACAATTGTGTCATTTTGAGCCCAGTTTATTGAGATGCTAAGTAAAATAATTGGAGAATTTCCTGCAGTTCGTGCTTATCATTAGATAAGAGTACTATGCCATCTGTAAGTCACAAGTAGCTTAGGTATGATCCATAGATTCTAACGACTTTGTTGTCCCATGCCATTTTTTAAAGGTCCCTGCAAGGCCAATGTGAACAATGTTGGTGAAATTGTATCGCCCTGCCGGATGCTTTGCTTTGTGGGAGTTCTATTTGGTCTGGTCTCTTCATCTGTGTTCACTTTTAACGTTGCCTTCCTATATATGTTCTTTGTTATTTTTGAATACATATGTGGAGTGACTTTTAGCACCCCCCGTAGCTTCCAGGAACGATTATGTGCAATCGAATCGAAAGCTTTATGGAAGTCTATGTGGAGCGGATCTAATGTTTGTAGATGGTCGATTGTGCTACCACCTTTACGGCATCCGGCTTGCTCTACGGGCTGGTAGAAGTCGAACTTCTTCTCCTTTTTTGAATATAAGCATCGCCTTTGAATTATACCAATCGCCGGAAATTACAAAAAGTTGAAAGGATCATATCGATAAGACTATGGATACTGGGTAATTAATCGAAGAATAATGTAATTCAACGATTAGACGATACTGGTAGATGCAGCTAAGCTGCGAGGCAATGGCGAAGAATTGTGTTTCAATTCTTCAGTTGCTCGACGAGGAGATTGGACAATATGAAAACATAAGCGCCGTCGAAGCAGCTGGTCTTTTCAATTCTCAGCAGCTTTCATTGGCGACAGTGTAAAAAGGTTAGAGAAGTAGGAGAAGTAGCAATACGAATATCAAGCCTATTCGAATCTGTAATGGGCCCATTCGTGTTACCCTATATATACATTTCATATCTTTTTATCCAGCTAGTAATAACACCAAACTGTATTTCTCATACGTATTCATTAAGTTGTTACGCACTGTAAGTGTCTTGGACGTGAGTGAATTTGCAAGACAGCTGCTTGCGGGCAGTGTAGTTAAAAATAGAACAAAGCAAGTGATGTGCGATTCCGCAAAGTCAGTCGCATATGAGTAAGCGACAGGCGTGTGTCGCCACCAAAACCTAAGTGACGTCAAGCTCTAATAGAAACCCCAAAGTGCACGGAGCAGTACCGTGTTGCCCTGCATTGATTGCCGTCGACATCGAGATGTTTCTGGGTGGAACCATAGCTCACGATAGCATCGATCTACCTGGGTATCATCACCGAGGTGCTGCCGTTCAGGAAGTTGTTGTTTTAATGCCATAGCAGCGTCGTTTTTGTACAACCACGAGAACACTTGGGAGCAATCGAATGCAAGGTTAGTATCTATTTAGAATCGCAATACGAAGTTAGAAATTATTGCAACATCTTGGGCAATCGTTTCAATAAATGGTTGCGTGCCTAAGATCAAAGGGGCTTACCCGCATTCAGTACGAAGTTATTGCGTTATTTGCTGACGCAGGGTGTTAGCTTTATTTGAACGTGCCAAGGAAGCGTTCGTGTTATAGCGATTTTGGCAATGCGCGCTACTGAGGAATAGACTGTATCGCCTAGACTGTCCAGACTGGAATGTATTTGTGCGCGGAATTTGAATACATTTCTTACTATCGGTGTTTGAATTTTTGTCGACAGTTAAACATTAACGCACTATTTAAGGTGCTTTCATGCATGTAGCATACAGTCTTTTTAAAAGAACATTGTGTATTTTTACATGTATTTTTTATGTCTATTACAACAATGCGAGTAGAAATAGTTTTTACCAGTGGATATTTACAGTAAGGAGCTTGCATTGTTCACAGGTTCACTTGTATGTTTTGGTACCTTGTTTTATCTAAATGTATTTTCCTGTATTTGTGTTCTTCTTATAGATTATATATATATTTATGTAAACTGTTGGGTTTTTATTGCTAACAGTGTTTGCATGCATAATTTCAGCATTCAAGCTGACAATGAGCAAACCCAGAGCAGTATTGGCCTACCCTTAACCGCACTGAAGATTTAAATAGAGTTTTATATCTCTACGTCTGTTTAAGCTAGCGAACCCACGGCAAAATAAATTAATAGTACAGTAGAGTATAGGGTTAAGTAAAGGTAGTGTTACAAAACCCAAAAAGAAAAGTAGGTTATGTTGTTATGTCTACAATATGATCTACTCTAGTTCAAAAAATCTTGACTCAAGTATCCGTGCAGCAATTCAAAGGAAAACTCTTGTATTCAAGCCAATATTTCGGAAAGTTGTATTCTTACCTCAAGGCAAACTACAATAAAGTTTACAGTAGTAAAAAATTAAAGCAAAACAATGTAATTTACTTGCGAAATTAAGATTAGCACTTCCTAATTGGCAACAAAGAATATAAATAGGCATATCTTCTTTGGTACATCAGGGAATGTATGTATGTAAGTATTGTCGGTAACCCCAGTTTACCTTGCGGTGTAGCAGCTTCTGCTTTATGCGCTTGCGTCTGGCGGTACAATGCTTAACTTGCCCCAGATTCGGGTTACAAAGTTGGAGCGCGCCTTTTGTGCTTGCGCAGCAACCATCGTGTGAGGTGTATGACTTGGTGATGACTTGACCTTGTTACTCTATCTCTTAGGTCTGTGGTTCTGAGTAGAGCACAGTTAATTGGGTGCCCAACTGTGAATGGTCTCACCGAGCCCGATTCCAATCGCCAAAGTTGCGGAAAAATTTTGACACCAGTGGGATTCGAACCAAGGACTAGCTTAATGCAAACCTAGAGCTTTCCCAACTGCGCTACCCGGCTTTGGTACATCCGGTTAAAAGTTAAAAAACAATACTTAAATTAGTCCAATTATATCACAGTTCATTTACATTTTCATTTATATTGACTAATTCATGTCCGTTGTTGCCAAACCTCACTTCCGTAAGTAAAGCACATTGTTTTGATGCAATTCCCTACTATTTACTGTAAACTTTATTGCAGTTTGCCTTGAGAAAAGAATAAAGCTTTCCGAAATATTGGCTTCCTTACTGTCTCGCAGTGTTATATGGTTTGCTAAGTTGTCGTTTTAAGTAGTTAATACTAGTATTAATTGTTTATGGGCCTCTCTGTCATTTTTGTATTGAAAAACAGTGCAAACTTACACACGTACAGTACTGTGCACAGCCTGTACAATACGACTTCGACGAATACTGGGGCCAATAAATAAAACTAAAATATGGTGAAGACATTACAACTAGAGTCACCATAAGCCAATAAACCGATATCAACACATTCTTGAAATTAAAATTATTAGAAAAAAAACATGTTACTTTAAAAAGAAAACTCAACACTTTTATAGCTACACAAAACTGAAACGTTTTACTCCACGTGTTTTTCTGTAATTTCTTGCTTACCCAGATTCTTCCTTACTTGGGTATTTTCATGAAATGTTGAATTTTTGTCGTTTTTATGTCATGATAACTATCTAATCAATAAGCATTTGCGATTTTGCTACTAGAAAGTTCGATATAGCGAAATGAAAATATTCTCATAATTATTTTGTCGCCTTTGCTGTCAGCTTCTCAGGTCTCTTTTCATTTTATACTTTACCCGTCATGATAAGATCTTTTTTTTACTCGATTACAATATTCTGCTTCTTATTTATCCAGACGCTTCCTTACTGAAGTGTTTATTATTGTCAGATATTCAATTGTAGTATTTCATAGCGTTTGTTGTCCTAAAAAACATGGATTTTATGTTCGTTTCAGTTAGATAAAATATAAATAATGTTATATGGAAAATAAACCTTCTCATTTCTAAGTATCCTGAATTGCAAACTCTTCGTTCTGAATCTCTTGTCGCATACAACTTAAAACTTAAGTACTGTAATGTGGTTTACGGCATTGTAAATTGTTTTAGGATCAATGTGACTTCGTTTTACGTTTGTTGTAGTTCTAATATTCTAATATTGTTTAAAGAATTGTTTGATTATTATATTCGCATTAACATACTATTCGTTATTGAATGAACTTGCGTTACATAATAGAAGGCTTTCATACTGAAGTAAAAGATATACAGAAATACTCAAGCAATTAATATTCCAACCTCTACAAATTATTAAATTATTTAAAAAATATCAGAGCAGTGTATGGCAATAAATGCAAAGTGATATAAAAAATCAAATTTAGAAAAGTTTCCCAAATTTAATAAGATATTGGCTGCATCAATCCAAGGCATTTCAAATTCCTAACTTGTACCATTCATTGGGGTTTTTCATTTTGGTTTCTTTGATAATAATTTAAGTTTAAAATTTATGTCGAACATCTTGAATTTTCGGATTAAATTTAGCACAGTTTATTAACTGTAAAAATAGTAAACGTGTTTGTAGTTCAGACTAAGGCACATGGAGTTAAGTGATAGTACTTGTTTTTTGACAAAACGTTAACGTCATGTAATTATTATAGCGCTTCGTTATCCGAAGGCCTTTGCGAGCAACGTTGCATCCGCGGCTCATGTAAGTGCCTCGGTAACCTCTTTACTTAGGGTGCCCTTTGTGGTTTTTGAATGCCAGCAAATAATTGGGCCAATTCTTTTATTTGCTTGCCTGATATCGAATTTTGTTTATAAAGTTTTTTCTGAATAATATATTCAATAATTTATTAATTTAACTTTTTGCTTTGCGTTTTCATAATTTCAGAACCACGGTTTAATTTTTATTTGTTTATACATAGTAACTTTCTGAGTTGTCTTGATTACAACAAACTGGCATTGTATTTATATTTATTAATAGTAACGTTCATTTTTAAGTAAGTATCTGAAGCCAGTATAAACGATTATGTATTACTGATTTTAAATTCAGGGTAATTTTTTATATATAAATAATTTAATATCTGAGTGACCTTGGAAGATGACAAACTTTAGTGTTACTCATTTTATATAAATTTTGATATAATGTATTTTGCTGTGGTTGTTCTTAATAGCTTTGTGTGACCGTTCATACCTCAATTGTAATTCTAATTTATTCTAATTAAAATCTTGATACTTAACTTTTACTTCTGAGTTTTTTCTTCATGAGCAGCTAAAGCCTCCTCGTGTATCTGACTGCTAGTTGAACTAGCTTTTTGTTTCCGTTATTGACACTTTTATTTCTTTTTAATTAATAACCTTCAGATCCATCGACTTATCCTTAACTTCGACCACAAATCGCCGAGGGTTTTGAGTTAGCCTAGGTTATAAGCATCCTTGAGTGTAAATATGATAGATCGACACTATCGCCACTTCCCAGAAGCTTTAGATTGGCGATTCAAACTAGCTTGTATTCTTTTAATAAAAGACGCTGAACTCACAGTCCCAAATGAAGAGACCGTTAAAAAAATAATGTCAAGAAGAAGCATTCTAAATATCTAGATAATTTGTAAGATTTCAATCGTTCTGACTATTTTACTGAATGCAAGGCTTGGAATTTTGTAATTTAGTTTTGTGTTTTTACATTTTCTGCATCATATAGTCAGCGAACTCTAGTTTCTAGTTTAAAATAATTTTAAAACCAACTAACTGCAATAATTAAAATCATACATTGTACTACTACGTTCTGCTACTGTGGGTGGTCTAAAACGTTTCCTTGCATTCAGTAATAATGTCAGATCATTTAATAAATAACGATTTAGCTCCAAAATAGGAAAATGTGGATTACGTCCTAACATGTTTATACTGCAAAAAATTGGAAACAACATGTTCTGACAGACTGTAGTATTCATAATCTGTAACTGCGCCTACGCAGGTTTGCTTTGTTGTCTTGTTCTTAAGTGGATCTTATTAAGGCCCGTCAGTTTTATCAAAATGTAGTTTTCATTTTTTGCTATTACGTCACCTGTTGCGGTAGCTAAGTTTACACAAGCAGCTGGAGTGGTTGGATTACAAATTAATTAATTACGCAGCTAATCACTTTATTAATTAATTAGTGTCACCGGACACCTTGTAGACATCGATTTCGGTTAAAAACAGTTTTGGAGAAAGGATGCTGCCAGCCACACGTAATTTACGTAGATGTTGCAGAAGGACAAAGTACAAAAATTAAAAGCCCTGAGTAAGGTTTGTGGTGGCGATTCTGAGCAATAACAAGCTTTTGTTGTACAATATGTTGACCTGTTTAGCGTCTGCGTAAAATCAATCCCAAGAGAATCCAGTACATGTACTCACTTAATTGTCTATTACGAGCATGTAACCGCCGGTGCATTACAGCATATGTTAATGTAGTTGTTGTGTACAACTTCTAATGGGCGACCGATATTTATGACAGGTTCAAACTAATGATGTTGCGTGTTAGAGCCCAATTCTAGGCGAGACTTTTCATATATAATCAAAAGTACCCCTAAAATAAATGTACAATGTTTGCACAATGACATATAAAGACCACGTTAAACAATAACAAAGCAATATTTTCAGGAAAAAAGTTTATGCGAATGCAAGTAGGCGTTCGCAAAAACAAACACGCCAAAGTTATTTAGAGTTGATTTTCCGCAATTTCATAAGCTCTGAAAGGTCCACTCCCAAGCCATTAACAAACGCGATATATTTTTTATCAGTAGGCCGTAAAGGTTTGTTAACGGCCACTTTACGAGATATTCATTAACAGAAACAACACCGTTGGTTTTAATAGCTGGGAAATGCTAGAAATGTCACCTGTCGCAGACCAGCTTCACTTACGTGATTTTAAAACGGCATCGCAGGATTTAATGATGTCATAAAACACTAATTAATGTACGAGCGACAGTTAAGCAGCTACAATTTAATAACTAATTTACCTTTTTCCTGCTTGAACCCGACTTGTTTTGCGCTGGTTGGCACGCAAAAGGCACTGCTTTAATTCCTGTTTTATGTCGGTTTTAAGGCATTGCCACTTAATTAAGTCCACTTAAGCGCGCTTGCATCACTGCGCCTGTTTTATGTCTAAAATTGCTCAATTCAGGATACATTCTTCCCAATGATAAAAAGTGAGAAGTGAAAAAACTGATCGAGATAGAAAAAATCCAGAATTAAGTATTAATTGAAACTATCAGTCGATCTCAATTTTTTTGTTTTAAAACTAGTCTTATGATGAGAACAAGAATATCGAGAAAGCTCTGACAAATGAGCTTTATTGGCACCATATAAAGAGGGTTCTAGGTAAATAGACCGAACTCAATAGACCGAAAGGCAGTTGACCAAACTCAATTGACCGAAAAGCAATAGACCGAAACGTCACTAGACCGAAGCAGCAATTGACCGAAAATCACTTGGTCGAAAATATGTTACGGTTAAAGTACACATTCGGTAAATGTGCACATTAAATATCTCGAAAAATTACATTTATTAACAATAGGATCAATAGAAATATTTACACACTATTACAGGAAACATAGTCGATTATTTACGTGGGAATGCGCATAATTTTAATTTTTAATATTAGTAGATATGTAATTGGGTAGGATATATCTGTTAAGTATTGTATGATTTACTAGAATAAAGTTAAAATAGAATAATAGGTGAATGAGTCCAACTTATAACTTGTCAAAATTTTTATCTGGAATATTAACTAAAATAACAACAAATAATAAATTTAGTGTCCAAGACTCCTGGGAATTTAAAAACAAAATTAACAATACAACTTTAAATAAAAATCACACTTTATTCTCACTAGATATAGTGTCACTATACACTAATATACCTACAGATCTAGCAATACAAACAATAAGAAACAACTGGCAAAAAATTAAGGAACATACTAAAATACCTATGGATGATTTCATTAATGCAGTCGATTTTGTACTAAAAACTACTTACTTCTCTTTTAAAAATGAAATCTATTCACAAACTTTTGGATGCGCTATGGGCTCACCTATATCATCCACAATTGCAAATCTAGTTTTAGAAGATATTGAGACAGAGATTTTGAAACAGAATCCTAATTTTTCCCTTTATCAAAGATATGTCGATGACATAATCATGGCAACAGATCCAATTAATAAATTAATTTTTTTAAATACATTTAATAATATACATCCTAGACTTAAATTCACTATTGAAAATGAAAATACAAAACATTCCATAAATTTCTTAGATCTAACATTATACAGGCAATCCAACGGAAAAATTCTTACCAATTGGTATAGAAAAAATATAAAATCAAATAGATATCTAAATTTCAATTCCATAACTAATTTAAAATACAAAAAAAATGTCATAAACAGTTTAGTAGACCGAGCAATTAAACTCTCGTCTAAACAATTTCATAATGAAAATTTAAAATTAATAACTAACATCCTTATAAATAACAATTATCCACTTAAATTCATAAATAAACAAATCAATTTTCGATTACAAAAAATAAAAAACAAACTAAATACTTCGTGTAACTTACAACCTAACTTTTTTGGTTCTGATTTTAATATTCCTGACTCAGTATCTCAAAACAAATATATATCAATACCTTATATACCTAATATCTCGGAAAAAATAGAAAGAGAATTAAAGAAATATAACATCAATACAGCTTATAAAAATCACAATACAATAGGAAAGCTTGTATACACAAACCTCAAAGACAAAACACCTATCAACATGCAATCTGATTTAGTTTATCAAATTGACTGTAATAATTGTGCTTCTACATACATAGGCGAAACAAAACCACTCTTGAAAAACCGCTTATACCAACATAAATACTCAATTAAAAAAAACTTAATTTCACCCTCCAATAAAACTGCACTCACAGATCACACTATAGAAACTTTCCATAACTTCAATTTTTCAACACCTAAAATATTACATAAAGAGGCTAACACTCGTAAAATAAAGTGCTTAGAAATGATCTAAATTAAAAAAAGCCCAAATGCTATCAATTATAAAACTGACATTGAAAATCTAAGTACTATTTACCATAACTTATTTAAATAACTCCCTATTTATTTTTCATCATATTTTTAATTGAGTAAAATGGTTCGAATTTTTCTTTTCCAATTTTGTAGTTGCCCCTAAAATTATTTAATTAATTCATCTTTTCAAAAAATTTTCCGAAATACGGACCTGACCTTAAGCTAAATATGCGTACGCATACATTTGACATCTTGCATTTTTCCTCATTCTGGCAGCTTGCTTCTTCAAAACAAGATGTCCTTTACTTTTAATTAAAAGTTTATTGTTTAATTACATTATCTATTATATAGTTAATGTTTAACCTCAATCAATAATGATTGTTTAATACTTCACTTATTTCCATTTAGACGCCGTATACTTGCAATGTGGCTTTAATTAGTCATTTGCAAATTTTGTTATCAATTATTATAAACTTTTATGGAAGCCATTTTGGTAAGCCTTGTCAAATTTTTCTATGTGTTCACTTAACCTAGTTTCTAACCTTTGTATTTTAGTTATATCACTTGTCAATAATTTCTGATGAAGCCATCTAAAGTGGCGAAACGTAAAATATTTTATCAACTTTTACATGTATGACGTTAATATGGTGCCCAAACGGCGGCGGCCAAAGGGCGGCGCCTAAACGGCAGCGCCCAATGTTCGCGTACCGATACAGACAACCCATTTAACACTGGGAAATTACGTTTAAGAATTAAATCTGACAGTGGCAGTGGCGTGCCACATATTTATAGTAATTTACCATACAAGTGCGTAAAGCTACTCTTTAGGAACGAGTGGGGTAGAGTTAAAACGCGAGTGGGCGAGCGTTTTAAGCCCCGCGAGTGACTAAAGATGCTTTACGCATGTGTATCGTACAATATTTTATCTACGATAGAATCTAGAAAACACGGTAAATATGAAAAAAAAATTAAATGCAAATTAGGATTACCAACAACCGGTCGTAATTTTGCGTGTTTTAAAAATTTTAAAACACGTTGCTACTCACAACGTGCCTAATGAAATCTTTTAAATACATTATTACTGACTACGTAAACTAATGAAAACATGTTATTAAACAGTCGTTTTTCAAACTTAAAACTGCCAACTAAAAGGCAGTTTTACATACTGTCCTAGATAAAGAATATTAGAGGCAGCTCTTTATTCGAAACAATTTAAAATTAAGTAATTTAGCTCTGAATAAAACTAGTGTTGGTGTAAAGGAATAAGGTGTCCTAAGTTAAAAATTTACATACAACGTGTACGTATCGATATGAACAAGTGTATTAATAAAGATGCCGCAATTTGCGTAGGATCTTCAAATAGAATGTCTCAAACTCCTTCATTTAAATTTCAAAAACGGCTGCTACTGTGCATTGTGCCAACTGAAAATGAGACAACTTTTGGATTTTAACTACCTGCTACCAGCCCTACTATAAATTCAAGCCCATGACGTTAAATACATTAAAGTAGCAATTTATCGCCAACAGCAGAAATTAGCGGCTAATGATAAACAGGGAAGGTGTAAATTTAATTAGAAACAATTACTACACACTACGGTACTGTCATATTTACTGTTTTTGATGTTCCATTTAGAATTAAATTTAGATAAGGGAGCTCTAGGCATCGTTATTATTTAGATAGCAAACCATCGGGGACGTCTCTGGACGAATGAAATTGAAATATCGGTAACGTAACAAAATGTATACGAATTTTAGAGTTATTAACATTTTATGTTTGATTCGTCGCTATTTTAGTGTTTCAATAAAATTCACTACACACAAAAATAATCTGTTTGGGGCTGGAATCAGTTTTGTTCCTTAGGAAATACCGCGAAAGTAGTGAAATATACAGGGTGGGTGGTTTTTATTTTCCAAAGAAATGATATGGTTAAGAGCAAAAACAAATGGGAAAATTTAGCATTCTTGGGAAAGACTTTCTATTTTAAAAACCCCAATAAATGAAAAAAAAAATCATTTATGTTCCAAATTATTTGAAAGCTCCATATTTCTTTACTTTTCACAATTTATACTTGTCTGTGCTTTTGTTTTCACCTTGATACTTTTAGTATGTAAAACAATATAGTTTTGTTTCGGGTAGGAGAGAGAGTAAAGTGCGGTCTCCAGACCTCGTTTTACAAGACTTCATTATTCAGGGACAATGTTCGGCAGAGCCGTTAGTACAAATAACATAAGCAGTATCGAATAAAACCAATGGTCAACGTCAAAATATAAATAGGTATACACACACGCATACACTTGAGTCTTAGCAGCGAGGATATCTCTCAAGATGATTTCACAGAAAGCGTGCTGACAGTTTTTCCGGCGCGAGGCTTTAAGTAAGAGCTTTAAATCACAAGCGAGCGGTTTGCAAGGCGTTAATCTTGTTGCATGAAGTAGAAAGGCAATATAACTTGAGGACAGAGTTCTATAAGGTAAATTTTTAGCAATATGCCAGCTTTTTATTATTAACAGTTGTTTCTTGCACCAGTTTAAGCTCTAGTCTTGTTTTAACAAAATCGGCTTAGACCAAGTAGTCTTTGTAGATAAGCGTCCAACATTCTCTGGCTTAATGTGCCTTGCACCTTGTGAAATCGAGCAAGAATTCACGCGATGGTCATGCTCTTTGGTGGCTCGTGTTGTTGGAGTACCTTGAGAACGGACACGTAGGCAGATTTGGCTTTCTTGCTGTTTGTGTACCCATATTGACTAACGTTTCGCAAGATATTGCAGCTTGCATCTACTACTGAAATCTGACAGAACCAAAGAAACGACTGTACACAAAGATTAAAAAACGAATCAGCCAAGATGATTTGCTCCAAAGGTAATGCTGAAATGCGTGGGTCCATTTGGATGTGATCAAAATATCAGCTACATAAATTTGGTGGATGGTTCTTAGTGGAGGACCTGCTAAAAAATCTTCGATTGCATTTTTTGTTGAGTTTTCTCGAAAACTACTAGCTCCCGGCGATCCCAAACAACAACACCTTTTGTATGTAACAAAGTCTAATATTTTCTATTATCTAACCAGAATCAACCAAAATTTTGACTGTAAAAAGTTATGACAAAAGATATCCCCCCACCCTTGCATAAACTACCCCTTGTTAAACTTAATACAATTTTTTACTGTTATCTAATTCCGAATAGAAAGTCGCGTAGATATACCAAATTACAACAAATTTGCTTTATTTGTACTGTTTTAATTAAATAAAACCCGTGTTTTTTAGTACCCCTTATGACGCATTGCCGAGCCTACGATTATATGTATTTTTTTCATGAAATTAAATGTACTTTCCGTTGTGAAAGTTGTAAAGAGGCTACTGAATCACCCTGTATATCCTATAACGACTTCTAATAAACATTATAAAATAAACTATCGAGTTGTATACCTAAAATTAGTTTTTCAAGAAGCTCTAACCTCAATTTTCTGGTGTAAACGCACATGGGCGCTGTACACGTTTTAGACATTCCATTTACTTACTGCATTTGAGGTAATTGCACCAATTCTTATTGGACAATGAACATTTCAATTTTGGTTTCTTACAACTAAAGCTGTAGCAAATAATGGTAAAGCAGTTATTTATACTAAACTTTATTTAGTTACTAATTTCGCCTTGTAAATTGATACATATTGCTATGATCACATTGTAGTAGCCTTACATGTAAAATAATAATTACTAGTAATTTATAACATAACCCACAATACAAATATTAATTGTAAAAATGTCAAGTAAAGGTAATACTTTAGATTTCAGATTTGTCATAAAATAGAGTAGGCCTTGTAGATAATTCATAGTATGATGTTTTTAGAATAGCATTATTTTTGTGTAAAAACAAATTAAAGTCAAAGTAGGCTTGGCATTTCATGAAACTAAAAACAAAACTGTAAACAAAAATTGGGATCGCTGCTTCAAGAGAGTTAATTACTAATTAAATACTACTTATGTGCTATTATATACCCAAACTACCAAGAAGTTGTTTTTATTGAGAGAGTGTGCCCAGGGTAATTTATGGAAGTTTTCCTTTGTATTGAGCTTGCGCAACAGGTAGATACGACGCATCAAACTGGTCAAGTGCAAGTCAGAGTATTTCAAAGTGATTCTACGTAGGTCCAGCCAATTTTATAGTGCGTGTACAAAGTGCATAAGCGAGTAGAGCACATGCGGTGCAGCGTAGCCCTATAATAAGGCCCCAGCTTCAGTAAAAGCTACCCAAAAAGTCATCCAAGTGCAGCCGACATCGAAGTGCAAACGAGTGCAGATTTGGTGGTTTGCTAGCAGCAGGCTGGCGGCGACATCCTGTCTAGAGCACCGTGGAACCTCCAGCAAAGTTGCAGGTACACCGAGATCATCTTAGAAGCTATCTAAAGGTCAGATTTTGCCAGCTACAAAGCGCAATTTTGTGATTGTGTTGAGTTAGCTTCGGTTTTGCGATTTACTTCCGGTAGTGGCGTCAGTAGAAGTATTTTGTTTTGTGCCGCGGTGCACTTACATTCAATTTTTATTGCATAGCAACAGCGTTCACTGCGTGGACATGAAGAATTTAAATAGAATACGGAGCTTGTTTACGTATTTTCGACACCAGGGAACCACCTTAAAATTAATGTCATTCCCATCAGAGATACCGCCCATGAAAATTCCCATTAGTGAAATCGCAGCATACAGAGTGAGTACAAATAAATGTTTTATTAGAACTTTAAATAATTTACAATAGCAAGTTAGTAATAGGATTTTGGATGCAGCAACCTAACCCTGTAGTTATATAGTCACTTATTAATTATAAAATTAGAATAAGAACAATTATTAGCCGAACAAATTTATGAAACTTGATATAGCTAGAGCCGAATTAGAGTCATAATTATTTATTAAAACAACAATATTTATAAATAAAACAGTTTATTACTATTATTAATTAAAAAAAATTAAAAATAGTATTTATAAAAATTAAAACAAAATACTGTAATTCTGGTTGTGTGGAAATCTAAGAGAAAATGTTGGTATGGTTACTAAATGTCTCTCGTGGTAATCCCAAGTACGCTTTTTATCATCATTCGGTAGTTATTGATCATTTGCAATGTCTTTTACAACTTCTGCTCGTTGCATGCATGACACTGCCGTTTCGATTATTTCTCCTATACGCAGACATTTCTGACATCAAAAAAGATGGAAAATTGTCATATTGAAACATGCCAGAAAACGAAATATATCAATTATTTCGTTATTTAAAGAAGTTTCAATTCCAAAGGTACATTTACCCCTAAACTGTATTTCCCATTATTCACCATATCAAGAATAATAAATTTTGCTGCATTGTTTCTCATTACCCCTTTTCACTGCATTTCATACTGTGACGCCATGTTTTCGAACCGCTTAGGCGAGTCACTTTACGAAATTGTAGGTTTCCATCGCAGACAGCGGGAACCGAACTCATTACCTTCGGTTTCTTAGTTGCAGGTAGACCACTAAACTACTATAGCTCGTTAATTCATGATTGTAGTTTCTTTCTTTCCTTTTGTTCAATAGTGTACAGCGTATTCGAAAAGGAGACTAGGAGAAGAGACTAAAATAATACACCGAGGTTATTTTGAAGAGGATTTAAGATCGGATAAATATAATGCATTGTAACTAAAACTGGTTTCCTATAGTTGCCTTAGCAAACTAGCAAATCCTTAGCAAAAATAAGAGAAATAATGAAACGGCGCGCGAGGAGGAGTGTCGCATAAGTCAAGATTAGCAGCGACAAGTCGGTGTCAAACGGCAGCGGCATAAAGAGAGAATGATGGGAATTGTTAGCGCCGGGTCTTAATTGCAAATCTGATTGCATTGCACACTCCTTAATATATTATTGTTCACCTGGGCTGCAATTGCTGCAATTAGTAACACTGAAATTATTTATTGCGTAATTAAGATACGGCAATTACGACAGCGTCAGGTGTTTTCGAGGAATCGTAAACATAATTACCGTGAAGATGTGTGCACACGGAAGTCGGACGTGGAGCGCGGCGCAGCCCCCAGATTAAAAGGGGCGCAGCCCCAAGACACGTTTCGGTCATTCGGTGCCATGAGCCGTGTGTACACTCGCCGATAAGACATCTCGCCTACTGAGCACACATCATTATCGGCAGAGGAAGCGCGATAAATAAGGCTGCGACAAATTTGATAAACATTACAATTTTCGCTTTGGCCGCGCTCCCGCGCCGCGTGCCAAATGCGTCGCGCTCTCCAGCTTCCGCTGGCTCCAAATATTAACGATTATTGCTGTCATTTGTTGGAGCTAATGGTGTATAATAAGACTGTTAATGCATTCTAGAAGTTCGAGGCTCCTCGTTATGTCCATTAGAGCATACAAGCGCAAACAAAGTTCGCATAGATGCAAACTTCCGCCTCGGACAAAGTAGCTTAAAAGACAAGTTTCCATTCGCCGCCGCCTCGCTCGCGATCAAACGGGACGCGATCGCCCCGATGAAAAATTTTAATGCCTTTCACATACTTCAGCGTCGGCGGTGACGTTTTCCGAATGTATCGGACGCCGCCGCTTTCCACTGAAAACTTGGGCTGCTTTGCCTACATACAGGACGGTCCAAATTACCCTGCCGCACCCCTACAGACAGTTTACTAATGTATAAAATGTCATAAGCACTAATATTTGATGCTATACTCTAACAAAGAATTAAAGTGTCCTTGTAAAACGTAATGTAACGCCTCGTTTCAATTTTATTTCAAAAGCGCGTTAATGCATTTAACACCGACTTTCTAACCACTTTGTAACTATATTTTTATAGCAAGAGAATTCAAGCTAATCGCAGCAGGCGTGTGAGCAGAGCGATAAACACCTGCACATTTTCGCATCTGAACTTGTCGTCGATTTTCGATCCGCGTTGGCTGTGAAAACAGTCCAATAGCTGGGTTAGTATTAATTTTTCGAGAAGCGTTCTTATTTTACAAGCAAACGAAGCCGCGTGTAGCATTGTTCGCGGGCTCGCTTCCAGCGTTGGTAAGAGCGTTTTTTCTAATTTTATTCTTTCAGTACTAATTTGGTTATTTAGGCTGGATTGCTCTGCACTTCCGCTCATCCAAATCGCTGCAATGCGTCTTCTAAATTAGGCCGTGAACATCATCGGTAAGAATCCTTTTGCATGCATAATTTCATTTTCAAATTTTCCAATATTTAGGACGTTTAGCATGGGCTACTTTCAGCTAGAAACCGCTACGATTGGCTCACAAATCAAGCAGCTATTTGGGCTCTCACGAAGGTTTAAATTCAGCAACCCGGAGCTAACGTATTGGCTCTTCCTGGAGCTAACCCCGAATTCGCGCTTGTACGTGGCCAGAAATTTGTTTCCTTTTAATGCTAGATCTTTTTTCGAGCATCAACCTTAGGATTTTGAGAATCATGCAGTCAGTTGGCTTTGAGTCTTCATAGAAAAATGCAACAAACAGGACTCCCCTGCCAGCTGTTTTTATCGACAAAGGCATGATGATTCAAACTTGTCAGTTCTTACTAAGATCTTAGCAACTCAAACTGAGCGTGTCAAATCAATCTCTGGCTCAATTGTTATTACCGCAAAAGTGCGAGATAATTCGAAATTGCTGTAATAGCGTGTATACTATATCTCAGATAGCGCCCTTGGCGTTATATGTTTATGCCATTTGCGATTGCACAGGTGTTAGCCTGAAGCTGTAATTTAAACTATAACCAGCGAGTTCTGAAATGCTACCTCGATTTGCAGTTTGTTAAAATGCTGTATTGTCTGTTTTGTCCCGATATACAATTACGTGTGTGTGTAAGTTGGGTCGCGCCAACCTTGATTTGTTTGTGCTGGATATTAAATATTCTTTTGACTGTTACTGTTAGTATTTGTTGTTGCTAGCATTACTACATTTAGATTGAGGTATGCAGCGACGCTTACAAGGTAGGTGTAGATTTATTTTGCTAGCTAGGTTTGTTTATTTGTTGTGAATAACGTCATGGCGCCCAATTCTTTTATTAATCTACTGTTCAATAGTAAAAGCCCGAATCATTTCTTAGCCTGATCCTTACACCACGCCATATTCTGCCGAGAGTTAAAAGAGCTAGCCGAGGCCTTGTCAACCCCTTCGTTTAAAGGTGGTACAGTAAGCTTAGTCAAAATTATTAAATGCGTGCAAAAAACAGTGTAAATAACAATACTCAACAAAACAAGTAAAAACGTTCCTATAAAAACAAGAGAGGCACACTGTTTTTATTTAATTATAATAATATATAAAAATGTATTTGATGGAACTTGAATTATACCTACCAACACAACGGGTGGGATTTTATCACTCATCAATTTCGGCACTGTCAAGCCATTGAAAATTTTTGAAAAACAACTAACTTTAAATAGTTTTTTGCACTCTTTCCAACTGCTTCCAATAGGCCGCTGTTACTTCGAAAACAGAAAGCCACCATTTCTAGAATTATTATTTTAAATGAAACGCCCTGTATTTTTGGATAATCAAAAAGCCTATTAAATTCTTGGTATATCTTCAGTTCCATTTTTTCTTTTAAATGATAAATAAGGTCGTATGAGTTAAAAATGGAAAGATTAAAAGTATGCTGAGCAAGGCAGCACCTCTGCCAAACGGGTCCAAGTCTATATTATATTCCTTATGTGAGACAGCATAAGGTGTTCTGGCATTCCATTCTCAAGCTACCTTTTTTGTGTGACTGCTAAAGACCGTTGGTTTGCATCCTTTTACATTCCTGTACCCCTAAAAATGATCCTGTTAATCTCCAAATTAAAAACACACAGTCCACTACAAGCTCCACCCTGAACAGCAATATTCAAAAACAAAATATTTATTTTGACCTATAAATATAACACATTACATGTTAAATACTGTAAAACAACAAGAACACAAGAAAAAAATCTTTTAAGGCTTTACTCAGAACTTCCCTCGCAAGTGGACGTTCTGACACTAAATAATTTTAAAAATCGAAGGAAACTAGAGGTGAAAATGCCTTCAAGTTTCTAATAATACTGCAACATAGAAGGAAGGAAACACTTGGTAATGATGACATCAATTTTCAAATAAGAAAATATTATCGGTGATGGAATTCGAACTTCAGCGGCTGCGAACGTCCCGCGTATTCGATTTAACTTTGGTACCGCGCAGTATTAACCAAATAACACAGTGAAGAATAAATAGTATTTTTTATAACAATAAATCAATGGAGATAATTTTTCACTAAAAGTTTCTTCATTCTTTTTTACACGCTAGAAGTATATTTTTATGTGTATTAATTTTCAAAATACCTCGATGCTGAAATTTATACAGTACATTCCCCGTACCTTTTGTTTAAACAATTTCTGTAGCATCTGTTAAAAATAATTTTGAGAATAATTTGATATCATCTGAATCTAGAAACAATACGCTTTCCACATTCAGGTAATTCCAGATAGTGTACATTTTTTAGCTATATCTTCGAGTGCACATCTTATGATCGAAGTTATAGCCCCTGATTACTGACTACAATGCGAAGCACAGCCTCGCGCAAATATGAGTATCCCGTGTATAGTATTTGAACGTTTGCGATTTACTATGCGGCTCCCGCTTTACCCCTTTTTGTCTCATACAACATTTATCCTGTATTTGTTGGGTTCCATTTTTCTCTATGATAAAGCCTGAGCTATGTGCAAATTATTACTTTTATCTATTACACAGTTAAAACAAAATTAAACAACATTTTATTATTATAAGATGCTCACCCTGTATATATTTGTCCGAGTATTTCTCGGTCTGATGCTAGGTAGCCATATAATATGCATGCAAAATATCGCCTTCCTCCAACAAATAGGTTTTGAGTGAAACCGCCAACAGACAGACAGACGAAATTGAGAAAACCTGTTTTTCGTCATCTAAGGACTCCCAAACATAAAAAGCTGAAGGTGATTTTTTCGTGATTACAATACTTCCTTCGTCTTTCAGGCGAGGCAAGTAATTATTATTATATTTCAAACAAAGTGGCATTGCACAGCCTACTTTTGAACATTTATTTTTTTAACCCTACGATCTTATTTATTACATAAGTTAGTACTTTGTAATTATAAAAAATACAGTGTATTCTTTAAAACAAAATCTGGAAACTATTTTGTTTTCTAAGTGAAATCGTTCTATTGTAGACAGTTAGAAAGAACACAAAACACAATTTTCAAATAGGTATATGATAGTGAAGAAATTAGTGCATGCATTATTCATGGTGAAAAACTATATAAATTTCAGACGGGATAGTTTCTACAATTGGCTGGTGGTGTGGGGTTGTATCTTAACTTTTCGTTAATTTAAGTTGGCTAATCAATGACCATAGGTTCTTTTACATAAACAAACTGCTCTTATTTGTAACCGCTAGCAGTAGTAGTATTTGAGATAACTGAACTTAAAGATTGAAGTGTGCGTAATAAAAAAATGGCCACAAATTAATTTTACCCGATTTTAATCCGTTTTAAGACACAAGATTATCTGAATACCCAACGTCACCCAAAACAGTGGTTTTAGTAATCCTATGTCAGGCAAAATGAGGTCGAGCACCATCACGCCTAAAATACATGACTCGTTTTTGGGCCAAGGGTACTTCATCCAAAGGTATAGACACATCATTTTCCAGGATATTCAGATAAGACGAATTAAATTCATATAAAACTACTTATTAGTCAACTTGACAATTTTATCCATTAAGTGCAGTGCACTGCAGTGGAAGTGGCACAGAGGGAGAGCATCGAGCACTTAATAGATAAAATCACCAAATTGGTTAAGAAGTAATTTTACCTCAATTTAACTCGTCTTATCTATAAATATCCTGGAAAATTTTAAGTGAAGTGCAATGTAAATAGTTCATAGGGATTCATAAAATGTGATTTTGATTACCAAAAACTTGAATGGTTCAAAATATCAATCTACTGCGATTCCATGGTAACCGTCGCGTTTTAATGCCAATGTCCCTACAGTGAGAATATTTCACTTCAGTTTTTCGAAAACTAGTGCTATTAGTGATTCGAAACAAGAATGCGACTGTTATGTATAAAAGCCTAAGTGTTTCGAATATTCAACTAGAGTTGATGAATATCTTGACTATAAATGGTTAATTGAAGCACTCACCACTCTTGTAGATCAAAAGACATCTGGTCAAACAAAAATTCGGAGAGTTGGAGAAGGCTGTGTTCTGAGTCAAATATATATTTTTCTTTTTTAGTCTCCAACAAATATGATGTTTAATTTCTTTAGCAAAACCCAAACATGGGTGCTACAATAAGGCCAAACTCACTACAATAGAACATCTGCGCACAGTATAGCAGTTATTGTATCATTTACATAAGTCAGAAAAAATGTGGCTCCAATTAACGATTCCTGAGGTGCACCAAATTTTAACCACTCGATTACATCGTCTTTTTTGTATTTATAAGCACATCCCTTTTTGACAAAAGTAATGAACGAAGTAGCAAGTAATAGTTTTAACTAAAACTTTTCCGTTAGGTAGAATTTATAGATTAAATCGTCACTTCAAGTTTGAACCAGTTCGAGGCTTACATCACATACCGCAGAACTCAAGACACCACACCAAGTTGATTAAATTATACTCGTTAGGACAGGCGTTTGGATTAGAATACCAAGGCATTTTATGGCATTCAAATCGGCTCGTTTAAACTCTTCCTTAATCAGTCAAATAAAACCCGTAAAACCTCCTAACCGTATATCGCTGGAAACACAACCAATACATAAAACAGAAGTGTTGCTGCTTAATGTGTTTTAAATACGAGCTAGTTAATCGCCTAGTAGCTGTATATGGTGCCTATGACGATAATTAGAGCCTCTAATTGGGTGTCTTGATTATTATCAAGAATTCCCGCGTAATGCAGTGGCACCTTTTTATGTTTATGAACTGGTCGCTGCTTCCGCGAAGCTAAAACGTAATTATTTGCCGCATTTTCGAACTAACGGCCGGCTTAATACCTGAAACCGAGGCTATAAAGATGATCAGGCGCGTTTAATCTAACCATCTGAATTTAACTACCTACATGAAAAAATCATTAACGTTACTTAACAAATCTAACGTACCCTAACGATTTCAACTAAGTATAACAGAGCATGTTCGTGGAGAATGTCTACAATTTAGAGATCATTGAATCTGAGCTACTAGTTCAAAGGATAAGACCTGCTCTTATTCATGAGCAAATTTCCTCAAAAAATCGTTTGCGATAGGGTAAAAATTATACGCATCAGGCATTTTTTGCAACGAACTCAAAAAAGCTAATTTGTACACTCTTTAGCCAAGACGGACAACGGTTTTGCCACGACAACGTGCCACCACATAATGGATGGCGATTACTTCTCGATCCACTATTAGTATTCTTGTTTTATTATAATTGATGCTCAATCCATATTCGAAATTCAAATTCTTTACCCTCGGTAAGAATTTGTACTTTCTCTGCACTTTCAGCAATCAAGGTTGTGTTGTTGCCAAATCACCAACTAAAAATTCGTTGTCTACCCATTATCTACAACTCCACCGTTCCAATTGTTCAATAAGGGAGGCGAAAGAATCCATCCAATGCCTTGAAATAGTCTACAAAGCAGACGTACATAGTGGTATAGTATGTAAGCGCTGAACGCTCTAATACGCAATTCCACTAGAATAAACTAAATATAATTTTGTAACACTTCAATATAAGCCGGGTTAACACTTAAATAATCAGAATCTAATACAGACGCCAGCAACTTAATTGTTCAGCAACTCGACAATCTAAGTTGAAAGATCTCGGTGATATGAATGATATGACAATCGCAACTTCAACGCATATATCTCAAAATGCATTATCAGACGCGGGCTCTTGATATGTAACCTGTTATAGAATGAAACAGACTTCTTTCATATAAATTCAGACACAAATTATTGAATCTATCTAAAGACCAGCACGTAAGCAATTGAAGCGAACTCAATACCAAAACCGCGACGTGTACACGTAACGTTCAGAAGATAACATGTATTTTAATTTCAAAAGTAAGCTTAACGCACACATAAGCGAAGTGCAAGCAACGTTTGAAATATACATATAAATGAATAATACATAATAAACTTATTTATGTCAATACACTTTGATTTGCGGAAAAATATTTATTTAAATGAGGGCAACGTGGCTTATCTGTCGAATCCAGTGTCTTACGAAACAAAAGTCCAAAAAGGGACCAAAATTGCATATGGAAAGTCAAATCAATAATCTTAATCCAGACAGTCAAATCTCAACAATCTATGGACCAGAAATCCTAAATCTGTAAACTGTCAGCCAAATATAAGCAGCCATAATCCAAATCAATACGAAAATTGGGCAATACATAAATCCATCGATACGAAAATACAAAAAGCCCTGTAACAACAAGATACAATTAGCATACAGACGCGGAGCACATTTGAAAAACTCACATCAGATGTAAATCGGCTTAGAAATCCAATCTCCAGTCCCAGGAAGCGTAACATGGAGGTACTAACTTACCGATATAATCAAAAATAAAATGCATAAGGACAAATTGCCAGCACGTGCTTCGTTGCAGATCTTATCATAAAAACTGAAATCTTCCATAAATCCACCATATGGCCGTTTTTCCAGATTCAATTTGATTGAGGATTAAGGAAATATAACGAATATGTAGCAACCTCTGAATCTCATATTCATTGTAAAAGGCAAGACGCGAGTCTTTAAAGATTCCAAACGATTTGTTTTTACGAATTATGCCGGAAGTTGTTTAATTGGAGGGAGAAAGCCAAACTGTTAAGTCGAAAGTGGAAAGACCGATAAGAAATTTAACCATCAGCGTGGGAGGAAATAATCCTAGAACATCTGACCGCAAGCGGAAGTTACTAAATGACTGTGATATTACTCATGGTAACAGAACACATAAACTAGCAAGGTAGAGTAGGCAATACGACAAAAATGAGCAGAACACGTCTGATAAGCCAAGACTGTACGGGGTGTCACGCGCAGATTCAACTTAATACGCCAAACAGCGCAATAGCGGGAATAAACTGCCAGCTACAGTTACACCCGCGGGCACACGAGAAACAGCCTCTTTAAAATCTTGATAATTAAACCAAAATTTGGAGGGGGGCGGACATTCCTGCGACTTATTGTGCCAAGCTACTATAACGCGAGATATATAAGAACGGCAGAAAACCTGCAGGAAGTAAATAATTGCTGCCAACAAGTGAAAGTGCAGCGAACAAGCGTTTGGGAGTACGCAAACGAATACGCAATTTTGTTTCATATTCAAGGGTAGGTTCGAAATGGCCTTTTTGGGAGACGTCAGTTCAGCAGCTCTTGATAACCTGTCCGCCATCTGGGATTGCCAGCATTACGTCATCCCAAGCTTGTATGACGCAATATAAGATGTGTACAATTTAAAAGTGCACAGCAGCCAAAGATTCAGGTAAATTTGGTACCGGAAGTGTTAGTCGTTTTAAAGCGATAAGGCTTGCGATCTACTGTGAGAAGCGCTTGGAAGTGCGAAAGAATGTGTTACGTCATCGAATAATATGTATGCAGATCGCGCCTAATTTTAACAGGGTTTGCTCCTAAGACATTGTTGAAATTTGCGTTTCTTAATACCTCAATGCCAATGTTATTTTTAATGTTATTTTGATATTGTTTCATGAATATTGTGTACGTACATGCGAGTAGCCCCAACTGTCCTGCACGTAGGTTTTTCTAGGAGCAAATACTAGTTTCTTTCTTTTATTTGATTTACGTTTTTATGTGTTTTGAAGTCAAAATATTGATGTAAACAAATTGGCTTTGCTTGTAAATTGTTTGAAGTTTGTTTAAGTCCGATAACACTGGAAGGGCGACCAACGTAATGTTTTTGGCAAATATTGACCACGACTGGGATATTCATGTATACACTAAACTTTCTAAACGGAGAAGCAGGCCAAATACTTATCCAAATATTAAGGCATAGAAGACGTCTTGTTCTCAGGGGCGCAGGAACAGGGAGGGCGAGGAGGGGAGCAAATGGTATAATTTGCCCCCCTGATATATTCTATGAGGTTTTTAAAAATTTGTACATGTGGTTTTCACATTAACCCTATTGTAGAAGGGGCAGAAATAAAACACGAAGAATTGGTTAACACGTCTTGATTTTGAGGTCAACAGGAGAGAATCCTATATAGTCCATTTTTCTTTCACATGGAAATGTAAATACCAAAATTCTAGGGAAATCATTGACAACAAGCATTGTCACTAGGCTGCATTGTCTTGGTACATAAACTTCTTATTATTTTTGTGGTGAGGGTAGGTTTCATGTTGAGAGGTTGGCAATTTATTATTTTAAATTGTAGCTTTGGTTATTATAAACTTGATGTGATGTTATAATTTGGTTTGAACTAGTTAGGTATGTATTGCACAAGGACAGTTTTATAATAGCCAGAACTACAATTAAAAAAAAAACTCCGGTGTCAACTAGTCAATATAGAACCTAATCTCTCATTGCATGAATAATAACCAGTAGTGTATGTACCAACACAATGCAATGTAGTGACAATGCTCGTTGTCCATGGTTTCCCTAGATTGCATTTCCATATGAAAAAATCTGTAAAAGGGGTTACACGGAACTTGTCTTGCTTGAATTACATCAATTTGCAAAGAAATGTGATTTACTCAATTTAAAAGAAATGTAATCCGCTGGGATTCGAATTCCGCGCTCTCAGGTGAATATTTCGAGTTTCTAGTCTGCCGCTTGGGTCCCTGCTTGCACAAGTGCGCTACGGCCGTACTCAAATTATGCGAGTTTCTGCTGCGTTATAAAGACACCATACTATTCTGTCCCACTTGTGATGTTTATCCTATATCTGTTAGGTCTCATTTTCGAAAAAGATAAAAGCCTGAGCTATGTTAAATATTATTACTTTTATCTATTTCTCAGCTAAAGCAAAAATATACAACATTTTATTTTTTTAAGGTGCTCACCCTGTATATATTTTTCTGAAAATTTCTCGGATGAATTAATTTTATGGAGAGCGAGCATAGCGTGGCGATAAAGAGGACAAGTCAAATAAGGTCTGATTATGTAGGAGCTGCATGCAAAGCTTTACGTTCGACTGCACTCCACCGTAAGGTATTAAAGATGAATTTCTTTTTATTATTTCTAAAGTTTTCAGTTAATATAATCTTCTCTCCTGATTTGAATAAAATGACATTTATTTTGATAATAACATTGACAGGCGGCCGTTTTATTTTACTGTATGGACTAAAGTGGCACTTTATGGACGCTATATAATACTATAATAAAATGTTTGTGGAACAACCGAACATAAAGTTTAGTTAGGTATGTTAAAACATTCAAAAAAATGTTTTGCCCCCCCCCCCCCCCCCACAATTACAGTAGTTCCTGCGCCGATGGTCTTGTACAAATTTAAAGTATCACGGGAGGGCTAAACCTTATATGGTGTTACAAGTCTAAACCGGAAAGTGTGGAAAACCATGGAAGAGGTATATATCCATGAGTGGACAAATACATACTGAGAAAAAGAATAAATGCGTTTTTTGCTTATCAAAGATATTCATGGTTACTTCTGGTACTTAATTAATGCCAAGTTGTCTATTGTGAGCCATATGCTAGCAGAATCTATTTCATTAGGTAATGTGGTTGCTTCTACTTCTACTCCTTTACAGTTGATATGTATGGGTGTTTCAAGAAAGTCGTCATAGATACTAACGCAGTACTGCTGCCATGCATCTAGGGTATCGTAGAAGTCGCATATTGGTTTTCGCCACATTCATCTCATTGGGTATAATAAACGTCACTGTCCAACAACTTAAAAGGTATACATTTGGAAATAATTAGCAAAATGAAGATTAAAAAAGATAAACGGGTCTCAATATAGTGTTCTGAAGGTAAATAATGCAATTTTCATATTTTCAACTGCAACAGAAACAATGGAAGTTTAAGAGCTTTTGAGCTGTTGCTTTGTAGCAAGAAGTTCCTAATGTAAATTCAGAAAGCCACTGTAATGCTCCGAGCCCGTCCAACATTAAAGTGTTGCAAAAGTTGAGCGGTAGATGATAAGACAGCCGCCGACAACCATTTCTGGTTCGCACGTAGTTGATAGCCGGTTTGCGTAGCGCATTAGCGACACGCATTCATGGGCACGAAAACATCGTCCGACAGCGGCCAAACATGGTAACTTTGCCGGATCGCGGTAAACGGATTCCGCGAACTAATAAAGCCGTCGCGTAATTGACGGACAATTACGGAGCTTTATATCCGCATCGATATTCCAGCCGTTGATTAAATAATATGAGGCATTTTCAATTTCTTCGGCGAACGGTAAAAAGTGCTGTGGATGGACCAATAATGGACGTCGATCGACTCGATGGATGAGGAATTTGGAAACGGCTTTTGGAGATGTCGTTTTTCGAGAATTTACTTGACGGTTAGCTGATCATGCATGCTACGTTTCTTCAAAAGTTTGTTGAAGACTGTTTGGAAATATGAAAATGCGTTTTTTCTTCTATGGTAAAGAAATAGCTTTAGACAAATTTGTATTATAACTGTACAAAAATAGGTAAGACTGTCCAAAGCACATGGTCAAAATTCGACCTTCAGGCATGAATGTGATCAGCGGTTCCAAAACACTATTATGGGGTATTCAATATAAAAAACTATCAAAGGCAACTAACCCAAACAAGTTAGAACGGCAGAGCGATTTGCTGGTGAATTGTTTGAAACCACCGCTTCTTTACGTGGCGTGAATCCAACTAGCTACGGGTACAGCATCAACCAATTAGAATCAGAGTGGCGGACATGTGCAATAGGCAGGTTCTTATACTGCAGTTGAACCCAAAAATATACTCCAAATTTTGTGACGGTTCATCATTCTCCATTCTTCAAGCGAATTAAAGTTATCAGAAATAACATAATTGATCCCTCTCGTACAGCAAGAAATTGGTTTTCTATAATTTGAGTACTTGTCAATTTCTTTTTCAAATTAATATCTTTGTGTAACTAAATATTCGGTATAGTGGTAAAAATATTCATATTGTACACCTGTTCAAAATCACAAATGGAGATAATGGAGTATAGTAGTTCATGTACTATCATATGCAGTAAATTGTGTTCTACGTTCCAGAAGATATGTTCATTAGAATTAGGTGCCTGTGTGGATCTTGAAATGTGAACTTCTCACTTGGTCCATAATGATACACGAAATATTTATGTTTCTTGTGCATTGTATGGATATCATACTCCAATCCAATCAGATTTTGACCTGTATCTCAAGTTTTTGTTCTATGGCATTATAAATGAGTGTTTCCAGATAGTTCAAAGAAAATCTGAAAGTATTCCTTCCAATCCAATCGTTGTTTGCCCATGATCTCAAGTTTTTGTTGTACGGCATTTTAAAATTTTCAGTGATTAATTTATTGTTGTAATGTTCGCACGCTTATTAAGTGCAATAGCTGCAACACTACAGGATTTAAAGGAGTGTTTTCATATAGGTATGAGAAGCTGAAAGTATGTCTTGGTTCATATGGTTCGGTTCCCATTGGTTGGTTGGCCTTCACATCTCAAAGAAAGATATGGACACATCAACAAAGTTTTCCAGTTACTCAAATATGATGACCACAACTGAATTGGGCATGGTGTGAATCTTGAAATGGTAAACTTTTTATTTGGTCCAGAAGGATATAGGAAATATTCATGTTTCTTGTGCATTGCACGGATATCATACACCACTTCCATCCAATCGATTTCTGGCCATGACCTCAAGTTTTTGTTCTACAGCATTTTAAAGTTTTCAGTGACTAATTTATTGTCGTAATGTTGTCAAACGTGTTAAGTGCAATATGTGCAACGAAAGCCGAAATTATGTCTTAGTCCATAATGAAAATTCATACAGTTTAGTTCCCACTGGTTGATCTTCGTATCTCAAAGGAGGATATGGACATACTGAAAAAGTTCACCAGTTCCTCAAATAGGATGGCAATATCTAAAATTAGTAGCTGTGGTGATCTTAAATGATGAAGTTTCTACTTGGTATGGAAATATATTGCTAAGCATTTTTATGGTTTGGGCTGCAACATGATCATAAGGGTTAATTTTCTTAACAGTTATCTTGGTAGATTTCCTGTAAATCTAGACGCATTGCGATGAGCAAGATTAAAGGTTTAGCCGACTTATATCAGCTATGGACTTATATCAGCTATGGACGAGCGATGCCAAGGAAGGTGGTGTACTGTTGGAAATATTAAAAGCAACAGTCTGGAATTAAAGCACTCCATGAAAGTCTACAAGTGAAAACTTAATCCATGAATGAAGAATATGTCATTTACTGGATTACCTTATTCCCATTTCTAACTAAAATTCTTTTAATTTGAGCATGGATTTATATTTTTCCATTTCAATATTTTGACATGAGATGTGATAGTTAATCAAAAATTATTTTCCTCTAGTATGGCTATGGAAGAGTTCCTAATTTATGAATTCAACTATGTTTATACTTAAATTACAAACTTGACATACCTAAATTAGGAACTATTCCATAGCCACACTAGATGAAAATAATTTTTGATTGTACTATAGTATTTGTTAACATCAAAATTGATGCAGGGTATTGCTTGTTGGAATTATTCTATATACAATGGTAAGAAAGGGATCGAGTTGATTCGACCAAAAACTTAGTGTAGCAGGCCAAAACCAATGTTTTCTGACCATATTCAGCGCTGTATGTAAAATCTGATGCATATATGCCGTTGCTGTTGTTTTCTCGATATGCATTTTGTAGGTTTGATGATATAGGTAGAGTTACATCAATTAACTACGCACGTTTTTTTATCGGGTCCATTATGGTTAATAACTATTGTACAATCTGCCTTCTTTACCCATAATTACGCACGAATTCCTTTTGTAATATTTTTGTTTGCACAGTGATGATGAAAGTTGTTTTTTAACGAGTGGTGTTAAAGAAAGTAATACATTTTAACCATTTTATTGAAATTGTGAATTGTCAGTTTGGCAGTAGTAAATACTGAAATCCTTATCGACCACATTTGTATTGACAAGATATCACTCTCCAAAAAAATATCGCGTGCAACACGTAGCAACTTTCTTTATCTTCAAATTGAAAAATATATCGCTTTCGTCACTAAATGTACAAATAACTATGGTGCGTCATCACTATTATATGGCTGCTTATATATATAAAAACAAATACTTGGATACCAGTTCTTGGTTTAGTAATTTTGCTATGTTATTACGCCGTACGTAATAGCTTGAGTAATCATTATTATTAAACAATAGGGGGCAGCTGGCGCGGCATAGCCGATAAAGCCTCAGATACATTAAGCTGAAACGTGTCGCTTATAAGTTATATTCATTCATTGCTAAGTTTTAAAACGTGTGATTAGGTTTCTCACTGCGATTACTTATGGCTGGTGTATTCAAGAAGTTTCACGCAAAAAATTATTATGGGTTAAAGCCAGGGCCCCTGCTTTCGACAAAATAATATATTGAAACCTAAATCGTTGGGGAGTCTGCGAATTCTGCCCCAGGAGAAAATTTCTATAGTTTAAACCCTAAAACTGAAATGTTTGGGCCACATTCACCACCCGAAAATAAGAGATACAAAGATAGAACAAAGAATTTCCATAAAAAGACAAATTCCAAAATCGATGCCTCTAAAATTGAACGGTTGGCATGATAGTTAAGTTGTTAAATTTAAACCCAAAAACTGCCGTTCGATTTTTGACCTCAAACTTATTACAAGATTTTCCATAATTTTGTAAAACTGTGTCGATGTTGTGTCCATTCTATCATCGTCTCGATTCCTTACTAGAATTATCAATCCAAATCCGTCATGTGAAGTAGCACTAAAGTTCCAATTCGGCACATTTTGCGCCCCGCTAATCATTGTACAGGGATGCTGGGTAACCATCCAATATCGAGACGGGTGGCAACCCTGGTTAGAGTGCCAAAAAACTGTATCCTACCCTTGAGGACAAGCAGGTATGCCTAAGCTCAATCTAATTATAATTCCTTGAGTGCCACTGAATTATTTACGGTTTAATGTAGTCCAAGGTGTAATTTTAAAGCAAGAGGTTTTTCGAAAAGCCTTACTTTGAAGAGCGTATGTGCTTCTGCTAGACTTTTTAAACTTGTTTGAGAAGTTATATTTTACAAGCAGAGCACGATCAATTACTGTGATCTAGTAGTGTATAGTCCATCTTTTTTCAATATCATTCAGAGCATGCTGTGACATCTAATATTTCCTATTATGTACAGCTTAAAAAACCTATCAGTGTAAATATTTAAGTCCATGATTTGCTCAAAATGTGGCTAAATAACAGTAGGAGAGAATTCAATATCTGAAAAACCTTCCTCCTAAATTGTATATACCGGGTGGCCATAAATATCTGATATCACATCACCTTTGGAATGAACACCGCTTTATTAAAGTGATGAATCCAACTAAACTAAATGGCATTAATGTCATCACAACTAAAATTCCTATCTGTCAAAAATTATTTCAGATTGCAATAAGTAATGGAGTTAGAACAGGAGATTTTTATAATCGAGTCGTAGACTAAACTGCAGAATCCGGGGCACATTCTCCTCCTCTTATTGCATTTTATTACATTACATAGGTACCAATACTTATCGTAATTGAAATATAATGCTAACCAACATTTATAAGTAGCTAATTCCATGGCTACCGGGATCTCAGATATTTATGGCCACCCGGTATTTTGAGTTATAAATACGGTTGCGACATGTTTCGACGACAGGTTATCTTCAGGCAACTAAAATTAATTAAGTAGTAAAATGAATCTTGTTTAATTATTAATACACTTACATAGTTTAAGAAATTTAGTTACAATGAATGTAAGACAAAGACAATTCACCAGGTGAAATTGTAGGTTAGACCTTGAAGAGGTTAAGGAATGTACAAAGCTATTTAGGCCCCCTGCCGAACATGTTGAAAAACGGTTGCTCCTAGCTTTAGTACATGTTAAAATGTAGAACAATTTAACAATAATCACGGAGTTAAGTATATCCTTATGAAAAAATACTCATTTAAAAATTTAAACAATCGCCCAAAATAAGAACTTCACCTTCCACAATAAATTTATTAATTTGAATAACGTTGACTTTAATGCGGACGAGAGAAATGCTCTAAATTTAGGTCTTAAAACATAACTCAAACAAACTTGATAAAACAATTTTCGACGAATTTATAATTGATTTAGAATGTACGTATTATTCACAAAACTCCTCAAAACAATAACCATTTAAGAGCCTTATGACACCAAAAACTAAAAAACATGGTCATTCCTAAAGGTCACTTTAATAATAATAATAAAACTATGTTTACCACTATTAAAAATAAAATAAAAATAAATAATCTTTTCTGCACTAAAGCCGATAAAGGGACAGACATTATTACATTGGGAAAGTTGAGATTTTTTTTAATTCAGATAACTTTAACATCATTAAATTTGATTTTAACAATTTTATCATCAAAGTTAGAAAACTTATTACAGATAATAAAGACATTCTTTTAGCTAAATTTACCACTCCACATTTCCCACTTTTGCTCATGACTTCATGACGTAACCAAACTTTAAGATTTAAAATTAACTTCAATTTTCCTCATTCGATAACCAATTCTCTATCCTTTGCTAACGATATAACTAAATTAATAATTAACAGTAATTATAGACTAATATCCTTTTGGCATTGTCAATTTATTTCCTAGCGTCTCTTTCGACGACTGCATTGGTGTTATCGATAGTTACCTAGCCAATAGCAATTTATCTGATGCAGCTTGCACCTTTCTAAAAAATAGCTTAATTATATGCCATAAACAAGTTTTTTTCCTATTAAAAAAATATGAACAAAAAACTGGTTTACCATGGGAAACAACTTATCACCACTTTTTGCTGATATTTTTCTTACTAATTTAGAAACTATAATCACCTCTTCGAAAATTAGTTTATTAAAGATTATTTCATTTTCTATAAAAAGTATGTCGACGACATTTTTGTAGCCTTTAGATGTAATGACAATGACCTTAACTATTGCCATCAATTTTTGAATTACCTTCACAAAAATATAAAATTCATAATTGAAATTGAAACCGAAAAATGTTTAAACTTTTATCCCTTTTTGTTCTTTTCATAATTTGACTCAGAAATTATATGCTTTTAGGTTTTTATTTAATATACTTTATAATTTAACTCTTAATCATATTAAATTTAACGACGAACTTCAAGTCATTTATGTATGTATTATCTGTAACCTCATTTACCTTGCGGTGTCGAGGCTGGTGCTTTATGCGCTGGCATCTGGCGGAACAATGATCAACTTGCCCCGGATTCGGGATACAGAGTTGGATCGCGCCTTTGGTGCTTGCGCAGCAACCATTGTATGAGGTGTGTGTATTGGTGATGTGTTGACCTTGTTACTCTATCTCTTAGGTCTGTGGTTCTGAGTAGAGCACAGTTAATTTGGTGCCCAACTGTGAATGGTCTCACCGAGCCCGATTCCAATCGCCAAGGCGGAAAAATTCCGACCCCCGCGAGATTCCAACCGAGGACTTGCTTAATGCAAGTCTGGCGCTTACCCAACAGCGCCACGCGACTTTTTCTCAAGTCATTTATAAAATTGCAAAAACATAAACTTCACAAAAAAATCTTATAGTCATGCAGACCGCAACTTTTTACTACCTTAACACCAGCCACTAACAGCAATAAAAGTTTTCGACCACTACCGCACAAAGGCCGTATTTCATACCAATTTCAAAATATGTTTAGGCAATTCAATGTTAACATTTATTCTTCAACTAGACAGAACAACTCAATTGTGGAAACTGCAAAGCCTCTTATATTGGTCAAACTGGTCGAAAATTTAAAATTAGATTTTCTGAACACTTAATTTGCACAAAAAGAATAATATCTCAACTATAACTGCTTTTGCTAATCACATTTTCGATTCAGGACACTCTTTTGATTCAAATGCCAATTTTAAAATATTACACACACAAAGGCCTTAAGCTTAACTTATTAGAAACCAAGGAGATTCTCACTAACTATATCAATAACTCTCAGTCGTCCCTTAATGAGGTTCGCAACTTAAATAAAAATCGGTTACTTCTCAAGCAATTTAGTTTGTCATTCCTTATTATAATTGCCGCTCATATTACTTAAGTTCTTGGCGCACTTCAAATTCTTGCAGTTTCCTACTCGATGTTTTTACGGGTTTTTGAGCATTTCCGTCAGTTAATCTTTGACGCCTCACTACATGAAGTTTTTTATGTTTTAATATTTAATGCAATATTGTTCTCGTAAGTATATACCTACTTAACCCCGTGATTATTGTTAAATTGTTCTACATTTTAACATGCACTAAAGTTAAGAGTAGCCATTTTTCAACGTGTTCGACAAAGGGGGCCTAAATAGCTTTGTACATTCTTTAACCTACTGTAGGTCTAACCTACAATTGAATTGTGTTATATAATAATTATAATAAAATGTAAAATACATTACCTGAATTCATAAGTGTAAATATCTGTGAACCAATCTCGATTCAACTAAGCTTTCATTGAAAGTTATTGTACAAAAAGTAGTAGTTGAGAAAAAAGTTCGATTTTACTTATATTGAACTAAATTACTTGATTTTGATAGTCAAACATTTGTATTTGACAGTATCGTGTGTTTAAAAAAATCATTCGCAGCATGTCATGATCAAATTGAAGTTTGCCGTAACTTGATACATACCCATTGAAACAAATGAACTATCTTAAGTCAGAGAGAACTAAATTATATCTTGATCTTAAACTATTTTTCTAAAAATATACAAAACACTTAATAAAAATAATTGTTATTGAATGTTATGATTAATACACTCGTTGTTGTGTATTTGTCATCTTATTTTCCTTATTGCTTGATACAAGTAAACTGAATGCAGCGTAAACTTTTGTCTGTCACAGTGACGTAAACATAATAAACAAAATTAAATCTGACATTCACCTACAAACTTAAGTTAAAACATGACTCGATTTTTTATCTTTCTTTCCAAGGCCAGCCCTAAATGAGTATTTTGGAACACACGATATAGTAGATTGCAAACTGCAAATCTGTGAAACTTCCATAATAACCTTTTTGCAGAATTACAGATGAAAGGAGAACTCAAATGACTCATAGAGTTTGAAAACACTGGTTTTTTAAATTAAAAACACTGGCTAACGAGCTATTGAAAATACAGAAAAAAGTGGAAAATTTGGAAAATAAAAATATAGTGAGTTAGATTAATAATAAAATTGTATAAAAATCGTCCAGACTAGTTTTGATTTTTTTAATATTTAGAAATTTAAAAAATACACAGAAAAATACAGTTGGAATTATATTTTACTCCATCGCTTTCAATATTTTAGTTGAGACAGACTTTTAGGCTATTAATATTGACAATGTTATAAAAAATGCAAGGCCACAGCATAAAAAAACATTAGAAATGGGATATGCTATATTATGTGTATATAATGGATTGGAAAAATTCAGGGTAATTCCAAAATCCGTAAAGCATTGAACAGCTTTAATCCAAGCCATAACTGATACTATTCAATACATGTTACATTTTAGGCAGTCTGTATAATTAAACGTCATTACGAAGAGCTAAACCAACAGTTGTATTGCTTTTGGAGATTGTTGATTATAGAAATTGACAGTTTAGATAAAGCACCTCATCATGGTTAATGATGAAATTACTTCAAACGAATTTATGCGATAATTGACACTGTTCATTTACTATTTACAGTTGATTTCATTCAGTGTGGTCTCTCATTAGAATAAATCAATAATGCACTGCTGCTGCCATTTAACGTTTTTCAGGAAAATCTGTTCCTAAAAGCGCACAGAATATTAATTTTTGAAAATATTGCATGCCTTCATTCCTTAATTACCTTTACTGCAACTTTATGTAGTTCTTGAAATAAGCAAAATTTTAAGTAAGACAGCAGCCCGTAACTAAAGTGCCCCCCCCTCTGTAAAAGGTGTAAATAAAAGAAAAATTTATAATTTCAAGGCGGCAAACCATTCACGTATTGCACATTTTACAATGACATTACAACATTATTTCATTTCTGGCAAGTAGGTTTGGTTGCACCATATAAAAACTCAGAAATACAGGAAAATGAACTACCCGATGTAGAAAATTTACAACCTCAGATTATTCAAGCCAGATGTAACCACTACAAAAGCACAATTTTCCGTTTATAAAAGCAGATACAAATTCTAAAGAAAATACAATGTTAAGTATTAAACTACAGACTACGCTGGAATCAATCTACGGTGTCGACCAAATGGCAAATATAAATCATATAAATCGCGGTTTTATTCTATGATGAAGTGATACTGCTAAAAATTTATTAACTTCACGACTTGTTGGTAAAACGACGAAATCACTAGTCATCTTCAATCATTTGCTAAACATTCATTTAGCATTCCCTTCTATTAGAGCTATACTCTAGAAAACAACAAAATTCACTGGATAGTGTCACAGACGTTACTACCCATCAGTGTTTCACAACTTAGTTTTTAATAATTTCTTTCCAACAAATTAAAATTTCTGGAAGGATAAATCTTTGATTAGTTAATGCCACCTTTTGTTTGTCATATTTCAAATAAAAACGTGGTAATAACTAGTGGCTCATTTCTCTATTACGTTGTACATACAGTTCATTAGACGAATCTTTTCCCTGACGTGATGGGCATATGATCAAGCATGCTGTATGTGTGGAGCCTATTTTCTTTAATACAGATGTTTACTCACTGCAATGACCAAATATCTATAGTCTACACATTATCCTTTTCCCGTGATGCAATATTTGCCTCATAGAGATCAACAATAAACTTCCCTAATCTGCAGTACGTTTTTTGTTAGAACAAAATTGACATATATTTAATTTTGGACATCTTGCTTAACTTATTTTAATGGTACCTATCAATTTAATCTATAAATTTGGTTTAAATGACCATTTTTCATATTTGTGTAGCTTATTAGACTGCGTAAAAGTCAGATGAACTAATAATACAGTTAATTGTAGTTCAAATGCAGCGTTATAAAGTGCAGTGCAGACAGTGGTCACATTGTTCATAGGCTCCTTCCATCGGGGCGAAACAAAACTACTGCAATATAAGATCAGATGAGCTTTAACTATGGCGTGATTTATAATGCTGTCACTCTGACATTTGTCCAGAATTACACTAAAAATACCGCGCTATAACGAGCATACCTGCAATCTTATTTTAAACGTTAGAAACTTCTTCAAAGAGGAAAAACGTTAGATTGGTATACGCCTAGAACGTCTAGTATGAATGATTGCTTTAGAGTTTATAGCATCCCTTTTGTTAAACCTTATATATAATTTTTTTGACGTCTACAAACTGTGGTATAATAGCTATTTATGCAATAACTGCTAAAAGTTGAAGTTTATGCACGAGATATGAAAATTATGAAACGAAGCCGAAGGCTGAATTTATGTCATAATAAAGAGATGGCCTTGACGCGCAGGTGAACGTTTGTGAGCCAATACCTGTCAAAGTCAGTTATCAAAGGTAATTATAATAGTACACATCTGACTTTATTCATTACATAACGCTTTAATTATTTAAAAAACACTTTACCTGTAACGCAAGAAGTAACTAGAATAATTTTACAACCTCACTTCCAGTTCGAAATAGTAGTTTTATAACCTCACTTCACTTTTAGCACATGGGCTAAAAGTAAACAGCTGATCTCATTTTAAACACGCTAAATTATAAAACGTCACTTTTAGTGAAAAAAGCTAGCTCTAAAAGGCCTACTTTTCGTGGTGGCCGTAGAAAAATATGATTTTAAAATTTGACTTTAATATAAGAGATATGTTTTCAACAATATGTTTTGTTATTTATGAAGTCAAGTAAAAAGGGTAATGTGTAGACTTTATTATATACGTATTAGTTTAAATCACACGCTTTACCAATAACGTATTTAAAATTAGCCTACCTGACCTTTTTGCATTTGGAAAAACCAAATAAATAAACAAAGCCGCTATGAACCTTTACTGAGAAAATTCAACACGAAAAACAGGGGTTTACAATTACTGTAACTCCTTGTGTTACAAACTTGTTTAAAACTGTTTTTGTATTATATAGGATTTTGTAAATATTTATATATTTGTAAAAAAAATCTTCTGTTGAGATTATTTGCCCCCTAGCAATAAAAGCGTATATCCCTTGCATATCAAAAAACCTAGTGTCTGTTACTTATATTCATACAAGTAACAGTTCAAATAAAAAAATAGACTTGGTAGTATATAGACATATAGACATTTTGAAATACATTTATTTTAAATAGTTATAGTTGATTTAAAAATGTGTTTCCTATAACTTACGGACGTAATTTTATGAAATCTAGAAAATTTCAAGATTTGATTTTTAAGGATTTTTGCTTATGTTTTAGACATTAAGCTAAAATATAGTATAAAAGTAGTTTTAACACTATTTTCAACGTCAGGAAAGTTTTAGTTTTTTTTAAATACAGGGTGTCATTTTTTTATCGAGCCGTCACCTTTAACCTCCAGAATTTCTTCGCAGTACGGTATTGGTTTTCCTTTTCTATTCCTGCTTTTTCGCCATTTCCATTCATTTAAAAGAGATTTTATTTTTATTGTATTTCCTAAAAATGTTACAATACAATGAAAGAAATTGTAGAGACCTATTGAAATAATGTATTGGAAATATCCAGTATCCAAGTCTAGTCTTAAAATAGCATTCAATACGTCTTTTCAATAACTGCTGGACACGTTCGGAGGAATGCCTACTTAACAAAGAATTTTAAAGTTAGAAGTTCGTAGAAAATATTTTTAATCAAATAACATGGAAATCGTATCATTACGTTATTGACATTACTTAGCAAAAAAAAACACGTAATGTTTTCAATAATGCAACTTTAACTAGCTGGCACAGAAAGATTTGGTGAAGAAAAACTCACATTTTGATGTGTGCAAAGCTCGATTGCCTTTCTGGTTCTGAGTAGAAAGACCATCTCATTCAATAAAGCCAAAACAATACTTTATTAACCGTTAGCTTCCTCTCGGTTTTGACCTTTTTATGGTGATTTTATTTTTGTCATGCTTCAAGCACTTAGTCCTCAGATTCCTCGCAGAGAGATGCACACAAAATTTCTTCAAGTTTTAGCTTTTTTTTCTAAATTACGATGACAGGAGGACCCTCTGTGTGACAAAAAGACATGACTGATCTTGAAGCGACACTTGAAAGTGTTGGTTGGCTTCTGTCAAAACGTAGAGATGTAAAAGTGTCATCGTTGTCGTTTGTCATGCACAAGGTCTAGGCATGCGGACTACCAGATACTTTAGACACTAATTGCTATGGTCGTATGGTCAAACTCCTACTGAAGTTTTTTCGAGGCTAAGGAGTTTCAACCCTAAACATCGTAGAACATGGGACTCACGGTTTTGCATTTCTTCCGAAAGAGTGCATTCTGTAGAGGCTTTTATTAACATATCTGTTATTTTTCAAAACCTTGCTGGGGCTCAGGATGCGACCATTTGCATTTATTATTGATGGTGTACTACATTGACGTTAGCACATTTCGGTAGGCAGATCAGACTGAAGTAAAGCAAAGAGTAAATTCTGAAAAAGTAATAATATATTGCTACGGACACATTTTAGTAGCCTTATATGTAAAATAATAATTATTACTAATTTATAACATAACCAATAATACCGATGTTTGTTGTAAAAATTTCCAGTAAATGCGATAATTTAAAGTTCAGATTCCTTACAAAATAGCAGTCCTATGATGTTTTCAGAATAGCATTATTTTTGTATAAAAACAAATTAAAATCAATGTAAGCATTTTATGCAACTAAAACAAAACTGTAAACAAGTCAATATTGCGGGCAGCTTCTTCAAGAGGTTAGTTATTTTATGTGCGAATAACTATCCAAATTTACCAAAAAGTTGTGTTTTTATTGAGAGAGTGTGTCCAGAGTGATTTGTGGTTTTCCCTGAGATTGAGCTTCCGTAACAGCTAGAGAACGAGACATCAATTGGTCAAGTGCAAACCAGAGTATTTTAAAATTATTTTATGGAGATCTACCCATTTTTGTAAGGGCCTTTCCAGGTGCATAAGTGAGCAGTGTACGTGTGGTTTACCAGAACCCTGTAGTGAGCCCCTTGCTTCAGCGAAGGTCATCGAAAAGCGATTCAAGTTGCAGCCGAGGTCGAGAAGGAGTTCGAGTCTATATTCCTGCCTTGCTAACAGCGGGTCGGTAACGACATCCTGTCCTGAGCATCGTGACACGTCTGGCAAAGGTCCAGGTACCTCGAGAACATCTTAGAAGCCATCTAAAGGTCAGATTTTGCCAGCTAAAAAGTGTCTTTTTGTGATTTTGTTCGAGTCGCGTCGGTTTGCATTTAACTTCCGGTAGTGGCGTCAGTAGAAGTGCTTTGTTTCGTGAAGTGGTATACGTATTTTAAAATTTTCTCAGTAGGAAGAATTGGAGTGATAATTAATTATAAAAAACCCCTCAGAAACAGGAATATTATAACAATATTCATCTCTTCGACTTGGAATGCTATATAAAATTGCTTATTTGATACAAAAAAGTGCAATGAGATAAATTTTAACTAAATCATCATTTTTTTTGTCAAAAACCTTCATCAATTAGCGGTAAGAGTCTGATGAAACACACCAGAGACTTTGATATTAAATGCGATCAAGACTATATACTGTTAAAACCTGTTTGCAAATATCTGAAATACGCTTTACTCTTGCAGTTCATATTGACAGACCCCCCCCCCCCCCTAATTGACATTTTAGAGTAAATTTACAAAACTGGACTCGAAAGCGACAATTCGAATATAATACAGCTTTGCAGTTTTTATTACTACATATTTCAGTTATATTTCTTTTACGAAAGTGCACCATGGCATTTAAAAAAATCTTAGGACATTCATGTTTCATGTAAAACTAATACCTATACTAATACTAATATTAAAAGATATATTTTACAAAAAAGATAACATGATGTCGATAAACCGTATGTTTTGCTTTGTAACTTTGCAGCTACTGTAAGTAGAAGAAACAACAGCCAGGACTGTTTCGTTTTTATAATTCGGGTTTCAGAAGTTCAATGATTTTTCATTATACAATTTTATTTGACATTTTTAAAATTTGTGGAAATTACAACAATTTGTTGATTTGCTCATCATTTTTAACCAAAAAAAAAGGGCAGATCCTAGTCATACTGCTTTTTAGCGGACTTCTTTTCTTTCACACAGAATACTATAGTTTTAGTTATAGAAGCTATATTTGCTTCGAAAAAGTTGCAGATACAGAATACTAGTACAAAACTTCCCAGGCTAAAATGTCAACAGTATAACTTTTAAATCGTATCTGTAGGTTATTAGTGGTATTACGTTTGCAGTAAACGTATAAAGTTGCATGATTCAGCTTGATCCCTGACATGACACTTATTACTAATGTATTCATGAACATTTCCAGCTATTGGCAGGATCGGGCAAGTGTTCGAAGCTGGAATTTGACTCAAAAAAATATTTAAATGAGAAAAAAAATCAATATACATAATCATTACAATCCACAAATTCAGAAATAAAAAATGCATAGGTACATGAAGAATTTTTTTTGGAAATGTGTTTTTCGAAAATGGCTCAGAGATGTAAATTTCTGATGAGTTGCTTTGACAAGGAAATATTGTGACCTAGAACTTAAGAGATGGAGTAAAAGCATTAATAACAGCAGTTTGTCCTAAAGCTTTTTATGATCATTGCTCGACACTTTTAATTGAGTAATTAATTACTATTTGATTAAGAGGTAATTTTCGTTCTGTAGATGATTTGAACTGGTGACCGATTTCTTTTAATTCATTATATATTAATTGAATGTTTTTGTGTCGAAAGGGAACCAAATAGAAACAGGAATAAGCTCAAACATAAAAAAATCAATAAAAAAGTTGTCGCAACCACTAAGGAAGGTCTCGAAGAAGTAACTAAAAACAGAACAACAACAACTGAAAAAATAGACGAAGATATCAGGAAACTTTTAGAAACACGAATACAGACTAACCCCGAAAATAAAAAAGGAACAATAGAGTACACAGAATTAAATAAACTGATAAATAAACAACTAAAAGAGAATAGAAGCAAGACGACAAACTAATAGAAGAAACTATAGAGAAGAACACAAATATGAAGAGCTTGCCTCAATAAGCTACGAATATCACAGCGGGCAATGGATATCCCTAAGAGATCGGAAAACTAACACTTGGATTAGACAAACCACAAAAATCTAAGATTTAGTAGAAAAAGCAACAGAACTAAAATGGTCGTAAGCAGAGTATCTCGCAAGAAGCAACAATAATAGGTGGCATAGAAGAATATTAAGCTGGTGACCATACACTTTCAAAAGACCTAGAGAGAGAGAGACCACAAATGGATGCACGAAGCCACACACCGCTACCAAAGAAGAAGAAGAATCAATTACTTGACTGATACTCATCAGAACAGAATACAACAGAAACGGCAGAGGAAATAATAATATATTTTCCAAAGAGTTCTAAGCGGAGGAATACGAATACTCCCCTTTTATGTGAAATACGATGGTCTCGGAAGTACAGAAGTATTGTTTTTGAAAATTTCACTTAATTCAACGAGTGACAATAACACAAAAACAAAAGCGTTTTAACTTTTTAAATAAGCCAAAGATCTTTAGCTACTTTGGATACAAATGCAAAATATTCTTCAATGTTGGAGCCTGTTTCCAATAATATGCAAGTAGTGAAGCTAAACTGGTTGCAAGTCTAAAATTATATAAGTGCGTTATTGAAGATTTTGAAGAATGCCAAAACAAAGTAGATGTTTTCAAAACAATCTTCAATCGATTTGAGAATATGGCCTTTGATCGAAATATTGAAGTAACATTTTCCCGTAAATGTGGTCATCACACTTTAAGGGATATCATCCAGCAAGTACTCCAGAAGAGTAGTTTAGAAGAAGCGTCTAATACCTTATTTGAATTTATTGATCAAGAGTATTTAGGAAAGGTTTTCAAAATACATAAACCAATAAAATTGTTTTAACAAATTTATTTAGCAGTGATTGGAGGAGTTAATAAATTTTACGGAAGAGATAACATTTTGTAAGAAAGTCAATTGCGGTACCATATATGGAAGCAGATAGCAGGTATTGGACTACAACCAAAAGACATTGATCTCGTGCAGCTTGTCCCAAAAGAATGTTTTATGTTTCTTGAGATTGAAACAGCTTTGATCATTGCTTTAACGCTTCAATAACCACATTTATTAGTGAACGGTCTTTTAGTATACTAAAACAGGTAAGAACTTGGTTAAGGTCAACAATGGCAGAGCATCGGTTGTATGGATTCTGTCTGACGAACATTCACCAAGAATCAATATTTAATCCGTATATTTCAATCCTTAATACGTGAACGGCATTTGCTTAGCATACGAGATCTAAATAAGTTAGAAATTGCAATTTGAAAATTTTATTTTCGCCAGGTAGATATTGCGCGTTTAGGTTTAATATTGCTATTATTATTTTTGATTTTATTAACTAAAAAAGAAAATTCAATTTCAAGGGAAGGGGGTATGGCTGTCCAGGATTCTTTGCTCCGGATACAAAAATTGCAAAATCCGGTGCTACCTTTCCCTAATATAAAAGTATACCGTTATTGCACATAGATTTTGGAATATTTGCTAGTACGTGGTTTAAATAATTTATAAGGGTGGTATAATAAGGAGATACGCTTAGTCTTATATCAAACTCTTCCATTGAGTGCAACACCCTGAACTTTATATAATATTATTGTGTCAAAAAACCTACCTTTGAATATGGGTTTGAAATGTTTCTGATAGACGAAATTGTTGACAGACACGCGTAGTCACCTAGTGACGAAGCTCAGTTCACAGTTCTGCTTTTAAAGTAGAAATCGGATTCGCGCCGAAGGAGCCTCCACCATGAAGCGCGCGGTTTCATTGAAAGCGCGCGAAGTTATTTGCGAGCAGCTGCAGGCAGGTAACGGATGGGGTCGATCTGGTTCCCTTTCATGTGCGATACGGCCCTTATTAATCGTGGGGCATGGGACTAATTCGGGCCCCACGCCGGTACCTGTTGCATGCCACCGATCGCACCCCCCGAGATAAAACACGCTGCGCCCTGCAGCTCGCAGCGGAGATCAGACTCGATTTGATTCCGTCCCGCAGTTATTAAATTATGCAACTCCGTGGCAACCCTGCTCAAACTGTGAGCTCGCAACAGCTGCATTCCGCCGATGGCCGCCGTGGGCTCGAGCAGGCTCTCGTTACAACTACAAACTATTGCTAATTACGTGTCTTGTCTAACGGAGATGCGGAGTTTAATTGGGGCTTGTAACTCGAGGCGGCTCAGGGTCAGGTCGACACTCTTAAGCTTTCGGAACTTTCCAACCCCACTGGCTCGATTATACTCTAAGGCCGGCGCCACACGATTCACTTCGTTAACGCGGCGCCTCCACCAATTGTGACGTGCTCGGTTCTGCTTACGCTTATTCCTTAAACCCAAATACATTGTTTTTTTTAATAAAACTACGGTATATTTGTCATAAGTACTGTTACACACGTAATATTTTCTAAAGTAAATGATAGAAGACAGTGTGTCCCAGGATTGACGTTATAAGAGGTGAGATGGACTAAAAATTTTTGAATTTTATTTTAAGATTCTAGGATTGTTCTCTGAATGTCATTTTTTGGCAGTGGTCTATTATGATATGTTTTTCTAGTATTCGGTCCTGCTTGGTCTGAAAAGAATTTTAAGAATATTTTGAAAAGCAAGTAGGCCTTGACAGGGAAGCGAAAACTATTTTATTTTCAGGTAAACTACCCTTGTTGTTCATGATACGGCAAAATTTTATTAAGAAAAGTCAGAATGAAAAATTATGGTCCTATACAAAATTTCGGAAAGATCTGTAGACTTAGATTAACCGTTATTTTTTTAGTTTTTTATATTGTTTAATCTAAAAAATAACGGTTTAATCTAAGTCGACAGGACCATAAATTTTCATTCTGAACAACTTTTCTTAATAAAATCTTTCCGCATCATAAACAAAAAGGGTAGTTTACCTGAAAATAAAATAGTTTTCGCTTCGCTGTTAAGGCCTGCTTGTTTTTCAAAAACTGAAAATTTCTTAAAATTCTTTTCAGACCAAACAGGAGCGAATCTCAGAACCTTAAAATAAAATTCAAAAATTTTTAGTCCATCTCACCTCTTGTAACATCAATCCTGGGACACACTGTATATTATAATGAATCTGGGCTGGAATTCTTATAATTTATTATTTTAGTATTTATTTAAAAATTTATATTTTTGTAGCTACTCAATTTGCTTATATAAAAATAGTGTTCAAATTTAGTTGAATAGCCAGGTATTCTGCTCTTTATGTTAATCGCTAAATATATGTATTAATTAACTAGCACGGTAGAACACTGCTAAACTCAATCAAGGTTGGGGCTCTACACTTGGGTATTATAATAATTTGATTAAATTGGCATTAGATCCAATGCAATATTGATTAAATGGTATTCGTGCACAAATATTGTTTACAGTTTGAAATAACCTCAATTATATTTTTACTATTGCATGAAGTAACTATGTGTTTATTCAAGTAAGTTTTATCTTCTTGTACTTTTTTGCACGATAGTACTATTTTACTTAGTTACCGCGTTTGTTGCTAAATCAGTAGGTTATATTTACCGTTCTAGAACGGTAAGTAACAATTCGTGGTTAACAGGTTAGGATTTGCGTCAGTTTTGACACAGACTGACGCAAAACCTAACCTGCTAACCTCGAATTTGACATAGACTTACAGTGCCACCAACATATTACTTTTTGATATAATGTCACATTTTACTGACGTTTGAAGAAAAATACATTTCTATCGTGCAAAAAACGTCATAAGGAATTACCGATCTCAGACAGTAATTGGAGTCGTCGCTTTGCTCCTCCTCCAAACAATTGTCTTGGATCGGTAAAATGGCCGTTCTTAATACTTAACATACTATATTTCCAAGTAATACAGGAATAATGGTTTGAAGCAGGCTTATTTTTTTTTAATTAAACAAATAAAACATGTTTTAACATTCAAACATAGAAACATGTTTTTTTGTTTAAAACATTGTTTTTTAATTCTCGTAATTGTGGTAACCTACTTGTATTTAGTAGGTAGCTGAAGTAATTAGGAAAATTCCTTATGAATCTGAATCACTATTATGAATAAATACATATTCGTTTCAATTCAACTTTCAGTTACTGTTTGCATTTGTGGCTGGACGCACGATATTTTTTATCACATTTTTAAGTAAAACAATATTTTAAATTTTGTTAAGACTAAAAAGTTTTATTAAAAATCGATCCGAATCATGACCAGAAGCAGACTAGAACCCCTTTTGGCATTATTTTATCAAACTAAAATCATACAACAAGAAATGCGTGAGAATAAAATATAACACGTGCAGCAAAAATGGCGAGTTTAGTAGAGCGCTTGAAAACGCAAAGATAAATTAAACACCATGTCATCTAAAGGTCTTTATACAGTGCCTTGCTCCTGTAATGCTGTATACATTGGTGATACAGAACGATCAGTACACCAGCGTTACCTCAGGTCGTCGTTCCATCAGCCATTGTCGAACAAAAACGCGATTCCGACCGTAAGATACATTTCGATAAAACAACTATCTGCAAATCCCCGTTCATCTTTAGCACAAAGATTCGCGAAGCCATTGAGATTTACAAACACTATTCGCATCCCCCCATATGGAAAGCTCTAATTTCTGAACCCTGCCGACCGCCCACTTCACTTAATCGCGAAGACGCTTGCCTATAAATGTTGTCTTCCTCCTTCCGATCATTAAAAGAGTTTCGTTTCTGGCGTGGTTCACACATTGAGTTACCGTGCTCTTTTGCTTACCTCCTGAAGAAGCCTCTTATGAAAATAGCAGAAACGAGTTTTTCAATCTCAATAACGACGCCTTCTAATCTGGGAAGTCGTTCGTTACATAGTGTAAAACTTGTTTTATGACGATTAAGAGCAATCTTAATGAAGTTAACTCTCAGTTTAGTGTTACATACTGCAGCTGCTTCGTCAGCTGGAATCAAACGATTATTTTCTTCTTTTGAGATAATTCAATCGAAACTAAGAAATCAACTGGGGACTGAAAAGGCATCGAAAGTAATTATCAACTTTAAAACTCTTAATAAAAACATCCTTTCACTTGAGGATGTAAAAGATCAGCGGTTTTATTTATTTTGTTTTTGGTTTTGTAGTGCTTTTTCTTATAAGCCTAATTCTTTCACTGGGTAACTACGTTAAAACACATTATACTATCTGCAGTATCAATTAATTTTTATTTTTCATTAAATTTACGACAAACAGAAAAATATGTTTAAAACGCAGCCGTTTAAAACATGTTTTAAACATTTATTTAAAACATGGCAGTTTAAATGGCAATGATAAGTTTTAAACATGCCAACCGTGGTTTGAACTACCTGTCTTCCCTGTTGGCCTTTACCACACCAATCCTGCAGAAGTCCTCCTGCTTAGGCGAGGTTACTTCCCACTGGGCCTATAGGACATGCAGATACAAATCAGGTACCACGGTGAAGTCCTGGCTCAGCAACAAAGCTTGTACCTCTATGAAGTCCTACAGATGACCTCCTCCAATGCAGCTGGGCTCAGCAGATTGATCAAGCACTGCGGCGAGGATCACTCTCGGTATACCTATTGTCGCCCGATGGCATTGCTGATGAACTCAAGCAATGGCCATTCTTAATTAATTCATTACCTAGCAACTGACATATGTATTTGTATATTCACTTACTATTAGATCCGATTATAACTTTTAAAATGTCTCAATTTCACAGTTCACTTAAATATATTACTGATCCCTCCGTTTACGCTTCCAATCTAGCTTGGAGGTACCTTGTTGCTTATTTCTTATGTTCAATTCACAGTAAACTCCTGTATAATTATCTTACATCAGCATATTAAGTGTGACATAGTCTTATATTGATCTAAAATCAATTTGTTAATGTTTTTATTCAGTTACTAGTATCTCAAATGCAACCTACTCTGATTTTACGTCAAACATGTTTACCAAAACCCATATAACTCTTATCTTGACATATTATTCATCGTTTTATTAAACAGTTTCTTCATTTTATCTAATATTAATATTTTTAACGATTAAATCAGAACCAATTCTGTTATTATTTTTATTTATTTATTTTTTAAATGTAACGTATCGACCAAACAGAACCGCTTACATTTTTGTTCTAGTATTCAATTCTTTATTTCCAATTAGTGTGTTATTTAGCTGGAAGTATAATAATCCTATGTACTATTCCTTTGTCAACTTTCCTGTCTTTACTAGTAAGTGTTCCGAGATATTCTTCTGTATCCACTTGTTCTAAGGTAATTCCGTCTATTCTAATAACCACATGTTCGTTGTTCTCTGTTTTCGTTATGTGTATAGTTTTGCCTTTTCCTGTGTTTATGATAATCTCTTTTCGTTCTAGCTGCTCCGTCCAAATGTCTATATTCGTTTATAGATGTAGGTTTCTTGATATTAACACTCTATCACTGGCGTAGAACAAGTCTTGGATCAATATAGGGTTTAAATTTCCTTATTTCATTTTTACAGTTCCTATAGATATAATCCATATATATAACTAACAATAGCGGGTTTAAGCCATCACCTTGCTCGATCCCTCTATTCATTCTTTCGCGTTTAGTCCATTTAGTCGTACCTTGCCTCTTACGTTTTTGGGTTTTTGTGTAAACTTTGGATTAACTTTCTCATTTTCGAAGTCACCCTCAGTTCTCCTACTGCTTCCCATATTATGTTCTCGACGTACTCGATGGAAGACAGGTTTTAAATCCTAAAAAGCTAAGTATAGATCTGCATATTTACTTAGAGTTTTGTCTATTGAATCTCGTAATACGGAAATGTTATCTTGTGTTTGCCAACCTGGTGAAAACGTTGTTTGTCCTTCATGGATCTTATCTTCTATCCAGCCCTTAAACGTTTCTCTCGTATTCTAGTACACATTTTGAGTGACATCGGGGAGATGCATATTGCTCTATAATGATCAGTCTGTAGAGTTCCATTTTTGTACATGGACATGATTAGATTATCTTCCAAGGTTCTTGGTATAAGCAATACCAAGAAAACTGGCCTGTTGGAATATGTTTTTCAAACATTTGTGTTAGAGTCCGCCCAACGTAAGATAGGGACAGGCACGTCATCATTGCCAGGGTGCGCAGTGGTTTGGCGATTATCCCGATGGGCAATGGTTACTTAGCAACGGCACGTTTTTAAATAGGCGTCCTGTTACCAGGAGGTTTAGTAGTTGATAGGATACGCGATGAGTTCACTTGTATCCGTGTACGCCACTGCCAATTCTTGAGGCGCGTGACGTAACAAAAATCCGCGCAGCCGAACTGTGACGTGCCTGTCCCTATCTTACGTTGAGAGGACTCTAAATTTGCAACTTCGACGTCGCAACGCTCGCGGCGCCATCTTGGAAAAATGCCACCAAAAATCAGAAAGTCGCCTAAATCTCCGTTATTCAATAACTATAAACTGGTTTTTTCATGCCGAAGGATACGCTTCTGGTAGAATTCCACTTTTAGGTATAAGCTTTTGAGGCTTATCTCCAAAATGGCCAATCGTACAAAAAAAATGTTATATAGCAAACTTGTGACAAATTTTATGCTCGTTAAATTATTAAAAAGTAGGTTTTTCGATAGGACATACCGTAACGGAGATTTAGTTAGGCGACTTTCTAATTTTTGGCGCCATATTTGCAAGATGATGTCGCGAGTTTGCAAAATTTAACACAATAATAAAGATATCGAAATCTACGTCCGTGTCAATTTTCAAAACGCCCCGACCTTTTGCACAAGCAAATATATATATAATGACTGGACTAATTAGTTCGCTTTTCAAGCCAAGTATCCTATACAGCCAGATGTGAATATCTCTAAGGCAGTGAATGTACACAGCAAATAGTTTGGATGGCTCGTTGTTTATAATTTGCTTAATTAATTCGCCAATGTAAACAAGCAAACATAGGTAGGAAATGAAGCCATAATTAATTAAGGCTGCCCACAACTAATAACTTAAATTATCGTTAGGAAACAAACTGGCGATAGTTTTCGAATATCGCCATTAAGTCTTGGCGTGTCCTTCTTCTAATAGATTTTTTTCCATGTACATACGGACATGGCAGCATTTAATTAATACTGTTCGCATTTTCCGAGACAATAACAAAAATTAGGTGAGCAAAGTTTTTGCTTTTGCCAGATAAAGACGCAATTGAATTCTAATGCCGGTAAAATTTTAAAAAAATGAGAGTTCGTAGTGGCCATTTGCCGTGTTTCAAGAAAAAACCATTTCCGTTATCAACGCAATACTCAAATTAATTAAATAAAATTAAGACACTTACTTTCTTTGCAGTATTAATTTGATATAAGGTATTTGCTGAATTAATATTTTTAGATCGTTTGGAGTACCAAATATCGTTTGGAATACCAAATACTAACAAAAAACATAAATGGTATTAAAACTCCACCAGAAATTAACTCGGTACATTACCTACAATCGGTTTCCACTGCTTATCGGTTTGGCTTCTGCCGGTTTTCGATACATACCTGCAAAAAAGAAGAAACGTTAGTATTATTTCTAGAAATATAGCTAATATTTGTTGAAGTGGTGCTTTTAATGTGGTATGACCGTTATCATATTATGTTGTACATATGATCGCGCACTAATCGAGGACTGAGATTGGGAAAAAAATACACTTATATAGTTTTCTCAAAAATACATCAATTTTAAATGGCAAACAAAAAATAAATTGAACACTAAACGCACATCACTCAGAGGTGTAGCGTTACTGACGTCCCAGGTGCTGCTGATCCAGACAAATACCTTATTCTATAAAATATGATTACTTAAATCCAAACCTATCCCGAGGGAGGAACTTAAGACAGAGGAAATCAAGTCGACCAATGTCGCTAGTGGAGAGCGTGGATGAAGCATTTTAGATTTAAAAGTAACAAAGGATATACAATTACATCCGCGTTTTTCGCTTACTTTAAAAATATATTACCAGGATCTTTATAACCAATAAACACACGAGACTTGTTTTCGCAGACTCTAATGATGCAGCAATATTTTACGAGCTGTTGGATTCCATTGGTCTAAAAAAAAACTATGCCCGTCTCCTTGTTTGTTTATTTGTTTGTTATAGGCAAGGTCTAGGCATACGGAGTACCAGGTAGCTTAGACACCAACTTCTATGCTCATATGGTCAAAGTTCTATTTAGAATTTTACCGAGACTAAAGCGTTCCAACTGGGGATCGAACGCGCGAATACTTAATCACTGAGCTACCGAGGTCGTCCTTATCGCCTTGTATTTAGACAAGATTAATATCACCGTAGATCAAACCAAGGAGGGTTTGTATAAGTTATATATTTTTTTTATTTTCACGTGTAAGTACAAAAAGAAAACATAACTGAATTATGGTAGAAGATTTGACGTTGCATATAGAAGAATTCCATACAAATGAACTATAAGCGACCCCATAGAAGACTATCAACTTTTTCATTTAGATTCTCTTTGATTTGTTCTTCTGTTATGGTGTTCGAGAGTTAGATGTAGAATGGCTTAGAAGGTATTAAAATTATCCCGACAGTGCATTTAGCCTACTCCCTAAGTAGTTCGTTAATCTGTCACTTATGCATGTATCTGTTAAATTCCTAACAGCACATACCAGAGTAGAACAGTGGCTTACATGGGATTATAAAGTGGATTTCTAGAATTGCAGCACTTGCATAATGCCCCATATGTAACAAAGACTGGGCATAATTCGCGAGTGGGAATCAAAACTCAAACAATAGAAGCAGTAATGGTCGCTAATGCGGACAATAAATAAGCCTACTAGTAATGGGACTAATTAAGAAGCGCCCACATCAATCTAATTAGTATTATGATTGTTAATTACACACATAAACTGTTGTTTTATAAGCTCCGCCTTTGATATTCAACTTTGTGCCTCCGCTCGCATATAACAATGCCGTCTGGCATGATCATTAATAACGTTATGCAGGTTCAATTTCAACTTAGAATAAAATTAATGAGGCCAATGTGTAAGAGTAGGTGAGATCGTCATTACGAGACGCTCGTTCCGGTCCCCAAGAGTTAATCGGCTTCGTTTGGTGTTAGGAGCTCCCCTCGGACAGGACATGGCTTCATTATACATTCTAACATCTTGGCGCGGGGTTTAATTAGAACCAAAATACAGATCGACTCTCCTCTCATTACTGTAGAGGATTGCATGTGCTGTTCCCGTACAAAAGGATTTCCTAATTGGAACCGACGCTCGGTGCGACACCTAAACCAACTTTTTACTCCTCTGCACCCTCGTAAAATTCTGATCGATACGTCATTGTTCTTCGCCAACCGCTATGTCCGTTGCAAACTGCATTATCTTTGCTATTGCTTGGAGCTTTGGTTGTGTTACGACAATTACGCAACCGTAAATATGCTCCATTCTTTGCAAGCATACGATTTAAATCACTTCATTTGCAGATATTAGATTTATAATTTGATCAGAAACTACCAATTTGTACCACACTTAAAATAAAGGTAAACGTGTAGTTTAGCATAAATAATTATTTATTGATGAAATATCAGCTCAAAGTGATTATTTATTACATGCGACAGAAAAATTGTCCCCGACGCCTTAGGGCGGGTTGAGATTCGAACTCGCGACTTCAGGCATGGCAGACCGCCATTGTACCGCTACGCTACCCTGACGGGATAGTTATGCGACCACTTTATGTCTATTATACTCAAAGTTGGACTACAAATCGAAAAACCTTCTCAGTTATTTGCATTTATATTACACGCCAACTGGCGAAGAGATCATCTTGATAGATGATTATGTCGTTCTCGTGTTATCATGTTTACATCCATCTGGCGCGACATAAACGACTACTATTAATTTTTAAACTTTTCTTTAACATCAAAGCGGTTGATGTCTTCATAAAACTTAAGCAGTTTCATAAGATCTTTCATATCACTTTGGTTTCGTCACGATCAATTGAGAAATTGGGAGAAAAAATTTAAATTGTCGAGGTCGAAAGCAATAAGTAAGTTGCTTAACTGGAAATTTTGAATTGAAATAAGTTTTATTTGCGTAGAGAGCTAACTTTTATGAATTATAGGCAAATAGCATTAAAATGTTTTGTAATCAATAACCTTATGACTCCAACCATACTCAACTATTCGTATATTTAGCGAAGGCAAAGACTGTATCTTCTTTCATTTAACTTGGGTATACACTCGCCCCATCTATTTTCTAGATAGCTGTAATTTTTTATTAATAACTGCAATGAGTTCGGGTTGCGAGCGTTCAGAACAATTACAGCACAAATAAACAACGAATTACATTATTTATACTTAGAATTTCTAGTAGATCTCCAGATCAGTCATCAATTCGAGCGGTCCTTGCACACTTGCACCTGCACAGTATAATAATAATAATAATACATTCTGCAGCAATACATGAGGAAGCTGATTAAAATTATGTTTTAAACTCTACCATTAAATCGGTGGTCTCTTTCTTTGTATGTTTGTTCGCTATCTCCTCCGAAGACACTGGACCGATTAAATTGTATAGTAGCTTAATATTTTGCAAATTTTTAGACTTAGATCGTAGGCCGGTTTTTATTTACGTAACAAGTACGAATAAGTAAAGTAAAATTAACTACTAAACCCTTAATGTTCATATACTATTATAGTAGCGCCTTATTCAGCGAAGCATCATTGGTTCAGTTCTAGAATGCTCGCCTGCCACGCGGGTGGCCCGGGTTCGACTCCCGGCCGATGCATTTTAACTTTTTTCTCAAAATAACATGTTTAGTTTGGTGGCGAAACAACGATTACTATTTATGACTTGTTTCCGCTCTGTCTTGCAAGTAACGATAAGGACTCTAATCAGTTATAACATGTTATTACAACACCGCCGAGCCCCATAGCTCAGTGGTTACGCATTCTGCCTACTAATCTAAGGGTCGAGAGTTCGATCCCCAATCCCGGCGAGGTTTTTAAAAATAAAAAAAATGCGGATGAAAACTTCTACAGAATGCCATCATTCGAAAGTGATGTAAAGCCGTGACTCCTATGTTACTACGATGTGTAGCATGTAAAACATCCCTTGTTGGAACTCCTTAGTCTAGGCAAACTTTTAAGTAGGATTAAGGTACTTGATACTCTGAATGCCTAGACCTTATCCATGGGGTTGGCAAAAAGGGCCTATGAAGGCCTACTTGCCTGAGACTGATACTACTACTATTACTATTACAACACCTGAAACACCTCCATAAAGACGCACTAAAGAAATTATAAGTAGAAATTGTAACACAAACTCAAAAGTCGAATTATTTCAGAAACTAATATTCTGACTTTAGAAATGTCTTTATGTATTACAAGAGTTTACACACAGGACGTCCATGAGAACATTTACACGCAGGACGTTGTCGAGAAAATTTTTACAATAAAAATCTCGTGTGACAAGCACACAACTTCCTTTTACAGTTATCTTGTAATTAGTCAAAAATTTTATTTTGAATTTTTAAGCATTTGTCAAACATTTTCAAAAATTTGAAATTCTACAGAAACCATACAAAATAGGGCGTTAGTTGAAGAGACATATTTTCGCTAAAACTTTAAGCTGAATTCAAAAATGTAATAATATACCTGATGTTCTATTTAAAATAGGAGTTAATAAAAAAAAGGAAACAAAAACAAAAGCAACCAATTTTAGAGGCATTCAACTTGAAAATTACCGATCTCACATCAATTCACATTAAAAATGTAATAAAAATGTAAAGCTTGAAAAAAACGTTAAAGCCATTTTTGAAAAAATCGAAAAAAATTAAAACATTACAACAGTAAACACCATACTTCCGGATATGTGGTTTTCTTCAAAAGCTTGCTGTCGCATCTAGATAGTACACAAAACTTATATAGTTTCAACGCCATATCTCTTTTCGTTTTTGAGATATTCTGTTCACAGACACGCAGACAGACAGGCAGACCAATGAACAAAAACATGTTTTTTGGGTACAGGGGACTGTAAAACGTGAAGATCTGTTGAAAACTCAATTTCGAATTTTTGGGGTCAATCCAATACTTCCTTTATTGTAAAAGGAAGTAAAAATTACAACAGAGGTTCACACCCATAACAAATACAATTTTGAGTTGGCGTCTTATTTGCCATTTTGATTTTTGTATCGATTGTTGTATCGCCATGCCTTCCTATATTTACGTTGAAAAACGATTGTGGAAAAAATACTATAATAAAACTATGTAGTATATAACGTGAGAAACGTTACAGTTTTTTGAAGATGATGTCGAAGCAACAAACAACAAGAAGTAAAGTTAAGAATAAACTCATAGAAGTAAGTCGACAAGGCAATTATTTAAATCCACTGCCTTTTAACCTGTCTGCGTATAGACAAAATAAATAGAATGTATCCGAGCAAAACTACGATACAGAATAAGATGACACAGCATAAACATATTATGTTACGCTGATGAAGTGTTCGCAACCGAAGATGAACACAGACTACTGGAACTTTACAGGCAAATCTAAAAACACAGTAATTAATCGAGCAGCGAAGATGCAAATTAGAAATAAGTAGGATAATTATAAAGCGGGTTATGAATTTTAATTACCGGGGAATAAACATATCTAGCAACCTAAACCTATATAACCAGGTGAAAAGGCAACAGGAACGGCTAAGGGGGCTAGAACATCTAGATAATTGTACAATGCATCATCTTGCAAAAATAGTTAAAAGTGTAAATTTGAAACGTTGGTAATTATAAAGCGAAAACGCCTATTGTAAAATTTACATAGTTAAATTAACAACTTATTATGCAATGTTAGTTACATTAAGGTCTATATTTACCCCCCCCCCCCCCCCCAATTCCTTATATTCTTAAATATTAAGTTCGAACTGTTTCAAATGTATTTCATTGTTGAATGGGTACATTCTTTTGCCTTTTAACATAAAGAAATTCAAGAGATTATTTTCAAATCAGTTACTTTTCTTATCATAGAAAGCAATGCGAACAGCGTTACATTGGAAATTGGTCCATAGGTTGACGTCGCTCTCTGTTAGAGACGACTTAGCAGTCTCTAGTGGTTCTGTGTGGAATCCACGAAAGTCTATTCAAATCTAGCCGGTGCCTTTTTTTAAAATTAAACTACAGAACTACACAGAAAAAATTGCATAGAACAATAGAAGTTTACAACATCGAGCCATTTAAAAATGTTGCCCTGTTGGCTCTTTGGCAAATATAAACAGTTTATAAGAAAGGAAAATTACTACAGCTGTGAAGAAAACTGCATTCGCCAAACTGAAAAATAAAGAAATGCCTTTGCGGTCCAGAGCGGTAAGGGAAAGTCCTTATAAGTGATAAATTGTATCTTACAATATTTTACTTGGACACAACCTCAATCATTCGATACAAATGTACAATGCAACTCAAAATTATATGAAATGTCTTATACACTTACATAACTTTTGTGAAGACAACAACCAATTAAGAAAAGTCGAGTATGTCACATACAGTAGATGTAAACATGATAACTCGAGAACGACACAACCTACCAAGATGATCTCTTCCCCAGTTTGTGAAGAACTGCAAAACCTTTAATGAGTAGTATCAATCGCACTATTTTTTTTTCACTAGATTATAATATGTATTGTGATTGCACTCAACTATTATGAAGACAGTTCCAAATCGCGTGCATTTATGGACATATTCAATAACATTTATTTCGCAACAACCCTAATATTTTAAATCGAAACGACTGTTATGTTCAGTATGTTTAGCAAGAATGATTAGCTCGAAATAATGTCATATAAGAAACAGATTAGAAAGACTGAATGTGTCTTAATGAGCGGGGGGTTCCAAATAGTACATTACAAAATTGCTCCATGCCAACCCTGCTTCCAAGATAATCAAGTACTCTTTTGATTACTTTTCATGCTGCTGTGCAAAAGAATCTCGATTTTATTAAACTTTTGGATCCGATTGCGAGCTTTTTTTAATAAAAAGCTTGCACATTAACACTTTACACAGGGTGTTAAGGAAGGTATTAGCATACGTTCCTCAGAAATGTTTGCATTATATGTGCAGTTTTTTCACCACTCGATGTTATAGAATGTTACCACAAATTTGAGCCACTGCTAATTCTTTTGGAATTTAGTTAGCTGTTTGTAATGATTTTTATTTTAAAGGAAATGCACACATATTTATGCATTTTCTCTAAACATATTTATTTGGCCGTTGTCACCAGTTGAGATGTATATCCAAAAATCCTGGACATTTCCAGACAATGTAGATACTTGAATGGTACAGTTATAGGCTTTAAGGTCTCGATAAAGGGAAAATTTTAAAAATTTCACCTCTAACACCCGTTGGAGGTGAAAGAATTACATATCGTAGAGTTTATACGTTTTTCACCCGCTAAAATTAAGACTGATATAAACAGTCACATTTGACACTAGAAACTGTGCAAAAAGTTGCCATTTAGAAACAATATTGCAGAATTATGTATTCGTTAGAAGAAGACAGGCTAAGTGTATTAGAATAAGATAGAATGAAGGTTCCTTGGACCGTCTGATGGGCGTGTAAAGCTAGTTCAATATAATTTTTACCTTGCCTGTTAAAACAATTGGGTTTGATCTTGTCAAGAAATTTCGTTTAGTAACAAATGATAATCAAAACTATGTTAAGTGATGCTTATTATAGTTCCATGTCAGCAGTTTAAAAAATGTTCAAAACTGTTTTGTACATTCTATCTTGAATAATCTGTACATCTAATAAAAGACCGTCTCGTGACATTTTTTACTACATTTTTGTTATTCTTTCACTCCTGGAATTAATGCCACTGACTTTTCTAACACCCTGTATATTATCTGCTGAAGTATCGATAACGGACTTGCATTCTTTCATCTGGTTGTTCTGGTTACTCCTATCAAGTACTGAACAAAGGATGTCGCTGAAACTCTTGACACACCTGTTAAGGTTGCACTTAATTTTAATGCATTATTGTTGTTTTTAGCTTCAATGACATTCTTATCATGTGGGTCTACAGCCGATTTAAATCTCCTTTTTTCGAATTTATTTTGGTGCACAAAAGAGACTAAGAAGGGCCATTGAAAAAATAGCAAAAAAGCCCGAACAGGTGCTTACGCCAAAACCATAAAAGAACCAAGTTTTTGCCTTTTTCTGATTTTAATTCCCTTGTCTAAAAGACGAAGAATTGTGAAAAAATCATCTTGCGAGATTTCTTCAGTCTTCTACGTCCAGGGTCTCCAGATGATGAAAAACATGTTTTCTTAATTCCATCAGGTTTTCTGTTTGCTCTTTTGTCTGTCCGTCTGTGTCCGTCTGTAGGCGGTATAGCTACAAAAACTATTTGTTGGGGGAAGGTGATGTTCTGCATGCGGATTATATGTTCACCTGGCTCAAAACCGAATGTACTTTTGGTTAAATACATTACTATGATGTGATATGTCTTCATAGGTTTTAACGTACAATTAAATAAATAAATGTAATAAAAATTACTAAAATGACTCTCCTCTCATGGGATGGGTCTCTACATCCTAGTATTATTAAATTATAGGAACTAATTTAAATGCATTTGCTATCAAATTGAATATTTGGAAATTTTTATTATAATTTTGAAAATTAAAAACAGAATAATACGCATTTAACTATTGGCATCGTTTCTATGATGAAATTATAGCTGATGGGATTCAAGTGGAACATAAATATGGAGTTCCAAGCGCATACACTGTGCCTAACAAATTCGCTTTTCTTCAAGAAACAGTTCAGTTCTACATCATTACACGTTTCCTTGGCAACAACAAAAGCGTAAGTAAATAAACGCTAAAAAACCCTTAAGGGGCGCTCTTGCCGGAAGTTGATATCAAATAGACGCCACTTCAGAATTTTAAGAATAGAATCACACTCCTGACCTATTATGCTGCTTCCGCGATGGATAATAGGGCACCAAAAAACTCCGCAGAAACTTCCCCGTTGCTGTAGGTTCTGCGCTGACGAATATGGCTGTAACGACCCACACACCTGGCTTCCTTGCCGCCGGTGGCTTTTTTGGCTGTTATACTGCACCACTCAGTCTTTTGCCCCATCCTAGGGTTTCAAACTGCAGCAGGACAATCTGCTGCCTCGTTCACACTCGTCTTAGACTTCAATTACGCAGCCTGATCGTCCAAAACTCCTTCGGAAGCAACTACTGATCGACGCACTATTTTACCTACGCGGAAGCACTATCAAGCACCAGCCAAACTTCCACCGGTTCCACAAGGGATCAATAAATTACACAACTTTTAATAAAAACTGGGGTATTTATTTATTTATAATTTTAGTTTTAATTGGGGAAGCCAAACAGAACACAGCCACTAAGCTTGGCTTGCTCTCCCCAATTGTTTTGTTTAGAGATTTTATTGTTGTCGTGACAATTTAAAGCCTACTCTGATTAGATTTGTTCACTGCAAAGCGAATATGATTTCAGTTTTTAACAAAATTATTGTCACATCCATAGCAATATTGTACAAAAATGATACTACAAATCAGCACAACATGGAACAATTTTAGAAATTATTTGACATTCACGAAATAGCATATACAGGGTGAGCACATTAAAAAATAAAATGTAAAAGTAATAATAAATTTAAAACAGGAAAAAATATGACTATTGTAGGTCATGTTTCTTCGTTAGAAGATTTTGTAGCTAATTTTGTTGTTAATGGTTGTAAGTGAAATCATTAGTTGTGTCACAACATATTAGTTATTTTTCATTAAAAATCATTTTAAAGCAACGTTTCGCTATTTAATATAGCTTCTTCAGACTTAATACAATTTGTTTATAACAATTTAAAAATTTTATGGACAAACACAGTTAAATGCCACAAAGGTTTTTTTATCTAGAAATAAGATTTTATAAGTTAGATTTGTGAAACAATAAATTCCTGTTTTTACCTTTTGTTTTGTTTTTTTCATTTTAATGTGTATATATGTTCCAAGTTATAAAATGGTCGTACTTTTATATTATTAATTTCAGTTTTAAATTGGTTTAAGAATAGTGTATAATTGGATTTCACCTTTTGTTATTTTTAGTAGTTTGTGGTTATCTTAAAAAAGAAACATTATTTTTATTAAAATTATTTAAGATACTTAATTGATAGAATATCTTACTTGGTTAGTTGTTTGATTTATTTCTTATTTTTATTTCCCATCTTTTTCCTCTTTCTTCGACGTGTTATGGATATTTATTAGGCAAGGAAAGTTTGAATAATAATATAAATTATTTTTGGTGTTATTTATCTGATATTTCTGTAAAAATAAATAGTATAGGTTAATAAAATAGGATTTGTGTTCATGATTATATATTTAGTTCATTTTTAATTTTAATAATTGTTTTTTCATTGTCAATTTAAACGGATTTATTACCTTTTTACTTCCTTTTACAATAAAGGAAGTATTGGATTCACCCCAAAAATTCGAAATTGAGTTTTCAACAGATCTTCACGTTTTAGAGTCCCCTGATCCCAAAAAACATATTTTTTTTCATTGGTCTGTCTGTCTGTCTGTCTGTGTGTGTGTCTGTGAACAGAATATCTCAAAAACGAAAAGATGTATGGCATTGAAACTTTATATATAAGTTTTATGTACTATGTAGATGAAACAGCAAGCTTTTGAAGAAAATCGCATAACCGGAAGTAGGTGTTTACTCTTGCGATATTTCAATTTTTTCGAATTTTTCAAAAACGGCTCTAACGATTTTTTTAAAACTTTATATTTTTATTACATTTTTAATGTGTATTGATGTGAGATAGGTGATTTTCCAGTTGAATACTTCTAAAATGGGTTTCTTTTGTTTTTTTTTTCTATTTTTTTATTAACTCCTATTTTAAATACAACACATTGTATATTATTACATTTTTTAATTCAGCTTAGAATTCTAGAAAAAAATTGTCTCTTCAACTAACTCTCTATTTTGTACCGTTTTTGTAGAATTTGCAATTTTTGAAAATTTTTGACAAATGCTTAGAAATTAAAAATCTAATTTTTGGCTAATTATAAGATCACTGTAAAAGGAAGTTGTGTGAGTGTATCACACCAGATTTTTTAAGTTAAAATGGTTGTTTTCGTATTTTTATTTTGCTTTTCAAAATGCTGTTATTTGCTTTTTTTCCCCTTTCTCTTTAGTGTTGATGTTCTTCCACCCTGGTTTCTTGGCTTTTTAAGTTGTTTTAAGTTCTATATATGTATTTTAGATACAAATAAGTCCTTTATTTTGTTTTATTTTCACTTGGTGTTTTGTTTTTTAGTTTCTCGATTTTTTTTTATATTATTGAACCACTGTTTCGGTATGTTTTGATCACTGGAAGATGAATATACAATGGTTAGTTGGAAGGTTTTAATGTTTTGGTTTTTTAGATTAATAATGCTTAGCAATATACTGTACAAAAGGTAAGAAAAAACAGAGAAATTTATTGTTTCACAAAACTTATAAAATGTTTTATTTCTAGATAAAATAACCTTTGTGCCGTTTAACTGTGTTTGTCCCAAAAATGTTTAAATTGTTATAAACAAATTGTATTAAGTCTGAAGAAGCTATATTAAATAGCAAAACGTTGCTTTAAAATGATTTTTAATGAAAAATAACTAATATGTTATGACACAACTAATGATTTTACTTACAAGCATTAGTAAAGTTTGATAGTAACAACAAAATTAGCTGCAAAATCTTCTAACGAAGAAACATGACCTACAATAGTCATATTTTTTCATTTTTTAAATTTATTAAATAATACAGGTGTAACAAACAATTAATAGAAAAGTAATAATTTGCACATAGCGCAGGCTTGATGCAAATGAGACCCAACAGGTACAGGATGAAGAATAAACTTCGCATTGTTTTTTTTTTAATTGATGTAATGGGTAAGTGTTTCTTTTCCCTGTTTTAGTATTATTAGCAATGTTAAGATATTTGTATCTATTTTGGACGTAATTTTAACAATCTTGTTTTCCTTTGATATTATGAATTTGTAGTTTCAAAACTTCCACTTGCAAAGGGAAGTTCCCAGTAAAACCCTTTACCGATTTTTTAGATATAGCTTTCAAGAAAATAAACGTATAGTGTAGTAGTGCAGTATAGTGTGAAGTAATGAAGATGCCATTTATCTTTGACTCAACAAAGGAAAATATACATTGTAATGTTCTGAACAAATAACCAAATCTGATCATACCGAGTATCATACTTGATTTTTTTATTGTGATGATAAGTGTTTTCAGTAATTCTATTCATTTTTAAAGTAGCTATCGTCATTGTTGGACCAAATTGAGTTATCAATATGAGCCTTGCGAATTTTGCCAGCATGATTTAAGCACATTACCAAGCTATCTTTTATTCAATTTCATATGTAGAACTATTCATAGTTTTTAAGGGTTTTCATCTCTGTCATATCTAATGTGGGACACACATCTTTGCAATTGGGGGAAAACGAAGTTGAGATTAATGTAATTCCACGACCTGTTCCTGCTACTAAGTGGTACTGAAACATTTAATGGAATTAGTAATTTCGGGGAGCTCTTGATGTAACGAAAGTTGGTTCCTTTACATTTTGTAGGGTGCTATCCAGTTTTTGCCGGCACGCTAATATTAAGCAGGAGGAGAAGAATGAGTTTATCAATTTATGCCGCTGAGCCGCTTCCGCGATGAAGTTATGATGGATGGCGTTTCGGCGACGAAGTAAAAGCTTATAAGAAATTAAACAACTAATTGAAATTAAAGCAGGAAGCTATAATTCGCTGGCCAAGCGCAGGCAACGAGGTATTGTTAATATCTCGCGAGACAGCCAATTATTTGTATTCCGAACTCCATTACGCCCTAAATGCGGTGGTGTTATTAAGGCGGCGAATTCAATTTGTAGGTTTAATTATAAGTAAGTGTGTAGTTTGGTGCATGCTGCTTGTTACATTTAATACATCTGGCAAGGTTTAAAATTACCATGAAGAGCACTTCATCACGGCATACAGTGTTGTAGCTCATTATTGTTCCCGCAGCGTCTGGCAGTAGAAGAGGCGAGTCGGGTTTGCATGCTCCTCATAATTGCGGCCGCGGTATTAATAAAAACCAGAGCAAAGAACGTTCCGAACGCACTTATTGCACGTTATGGAGGGAATATAAGCATATTGAAAATGCCATCCCCGCCCTATCTGGAAGCAATATAACTTATCGGGCCCGAACACAATCGAGATCGGGGATTATATTGGTTGGGATTTTAAGCGATTCATTATATTCCGCACGCATTCCGCAGCCTCCTTATTGGGCGATAATTGATTTGCTTTCCATTTGCGACGTACTCGGAACTGCAACTCGCGATGCCTCGATTGCGGCCGCTGCATGTCCATTCGTGGTACCGCGTTATTGCTCCTGGGCCCCCGTTTACGACCCATCTCCAGATGCTGCATACTAAGAGCCGATCGCTATATCGACGAGATCCGGAATGGCGATTGCCTTTCTTCTGGTCGACGCGTCACGACTCTCGTCCATCTCGAACTTCTTTCAAATTGAGCTTGTGCTACGAATTGCCATTACGCTTTGCTCAATTGTTCTTGGAACCCATTCTTCTATCATACGGAAGGTTCTTTTGGTAAATGGGAGAATAATAAAGGAATCTGGAAATATGTGTAGGTAATCAATAAATATATGTGAGCTAATGGAGGGGTTATAGTGCATAAGAAACTAGCAAACAAGATAATGACGTCCAGTGGAATCCAAACAAATAAAATAAGAAGCTTAGAGGACAAGCAAAGATAAACAATAATATAAATACCAAATAGACCTTCTAAAAGACGAAATTATAAGATAAGTCTACCAAAATCGAAAAAAGACAAAAAGAAACATAGAAAAGGGAACAATACGAGAAGCACCTAGAAAAAATTGGAATAAATGTGTAAGTGATCTAGAGCATTACTTGTACAATAAAATGCTAAATAAAGAGGAAAAAGACAGAGTAAATAGAAATAATATTATTGAAAACAAATGGCTAGAATACTAGAAGGTTATGAACAGAAAACAGTGAAAAAATTGAAAAAAAAAACGAATGCAAGAGAACCGTACACAGCAGAGGTAGTGATGTAACAAAAAAAAACCGTTTGTTTTTTAATACGTTTTTTCAGAATTAAAGTGTAGTTAATAACAAGTAATATTCTTTGGAAAAAAAACAGATATTTTTAAATAAGAATAATACATTTCATAGGTTAAATTAATTATAGAATTTATAACAAAAAAAACAAATATTTCTAAAGAAAAATTAATGCATTATATTTCATAACCAAAGTGGATATAGAAATTACTCGCTAACACACGTGGCTGACTCGGAGTCACTATCCATGCAGTTTACCTATGTCACTGTCTGATGACTCTGACGAATCGCTAAGGTAACTTGATTCGTTGATCATAGAGTAATACGTAGTACGAGTAGGCAGTAGGTATAAAATGTTACTTTTGTTTATTAAACATTTGTCTAGTCTGTGCAGTAGTCTTTTTGAACTTTAAAGAGCATGTAAAATCAAAAATAAGTTTAAATTTTGTCGTTTGGTTACCTGCCGCCGACCATACCTACCAAAATTACAAAACAAAAATGAATAAAAAACAAAAAAAAAAACAAAAATAAACCGGTTTCTGTGTTTTTTTTACATCACTACGCAGAGCTAGATGCAGCACTAACTAACAGCAAGAATGAAAAAAATCAAGATAACAGATGGGCTACAAGTACACTACATCTATTCAACATGTTCGAAACAAGCAACAACATAGTAGTACACTCTTCCTACCTACTCTGAGCGTACTAAGAATAGCTCTAAATATACAGCCGATTTGTACATCTCTGTTTATTGTTGTTTGTTAGTACGAGCACTTACAAATAGATTTAGTTACTTTTAAAATTGCGCCAATGGGTTTGTATCGCCTCGGTATCTGGGCAGATCCAGCGCTAATACAAACGAGCATGCCAAAAATTAAGAGCTTTAGTGGGGAAAGAATAAGTGTCTGTTGAAAGCCTAACAAGCGCGTGTAATATGTAATTTTATTCGCAGGCCCAAGAATGTCGCCGAGGTGAGCTAGTGTTTAGATGTCCTGCGAATGCGAACCTCCTGCATTTACGACGGAAATACAAGCCTACAAGCGAGAAGAAGCGTTAATATAGAAGCCGGCGAGCTTCACAGGGTATCTGATATCTTGCCGATAAACAGCGGCAGCGATAAAGAGTGGCGCAATAGCAAAGGCATCGCCGTGAAGAGTTCCATATCCTGATTCAGGTATCCTGCCTTGCTACGCAAGGGTCGTAAACTAGGCCACATAAAGTCAGTTATAGCGGGCAAAGGAGTGTATGGAAGCGCTTTCTTGTGTTCTGTGTGCAGTGCACCTGAGCATATATGAGCAGTAGGTTGTCAACATAAAAACGAAATTTGAAGTAGCTGTAAGCGAGTCATTTAATTGAGCATCCGCGCAATAGAAACAGCTGTCGACTGGGTGAATTAATCAGTGATACTATAAATTGCGAGTAGAAACAGCTTTTCGCGCCTCGGTTAAATTTATGGTTAGAATAAATGCGTGGTAAAATCATCCTAAAAGCGGATTAAATACAGTTCTTTTGACGGTTGTGCCTATAAATTCGGTGTAGAAATGATCACTCGTTTTATAATCTCATTTATAACACTAGTATTATTTAGGATTGTTTCTTTCACATGCAACATATGGGCGTTGCTTATTTGTGTGTAAGGAATTTGGCTTTTTATTTGAGTGTGTTTTGAAGCTAATTTTTCAGCTTAAAACGAGTCCAGGTCCACTTCTGGTTTATTTCAATAGGGACTTAACCCCTGACCGAGGTAAATAAAGTAAGAAAAATATCATTGCTATTGAGCTAGCTGGTAGTAAAGTAGGGCAAAATTAATTTAAAAACTGTAGCGGCCTAGGACACTCCCCATTATAACCTATACATAAGAGAGAATATAGAGACAACATCAACAATTATAAATGTATAAGTCTCCTCAATAAACGATTGATAATATATTCATGCCACTACAATATTACTAAATATTATTAGACTTCAGCAAACCTCCGTATCATTTAATAGTTAACGGGACTTTTTTACAACCTTTTTGATTTTGAATGAAAGGAACGTATATCTACTGCGAAGGCTTTGATACGGACTACCCGGTAATTCGTCTAAATCTGTGGCACACAACTTGTGCGATGTCATTAATCCAAGATAGCGGCTCTTGTAGATAGTAATTTCGTTTTTCAGCTGTAACTGATTCTAAGGCGCCTCTAAAAAAAGTATCAATGGAATTTAAAAATTCCTAATTATTTTTTTATATCTTCTACCATTTACCGAGTAGACTTGACCAATGAACCACTTTATCAATCGTTCGTTTTCCTTCTTAAATTATTCTGGACGTCCAAGTCTTCCTAAAATGTTTTCTTTTTCTCAAATCCTGAAATCTTTCCTGAAAGATGGTTGACAGTTCGTCATAAAGCACCCGGTAACCTTACACCCTCAAAGAGCACGAAGGCCAAATGATGTTTACACTTTTCTAGGAAATAGACTATATTTATAGATCTTGTATTAGTTCCAACCAATAATTATGCTGGCAGAAGGGAAAACAATGGTCAACACAATGTGAAGGGTAGTAGCATACCAGCATGGTGCATAAAAGGCGTTATGCCTATCTTCTCATCTGGTATTTCAAGGTCTTCAGCATAATTTCTATCTAATGGCTTCATTCCTCCAACTAGCCACCAGGTTTCTTTTTGTCCTCAATGTATGCAGTACTGTTATATTTCAGAGGTAACTACGGTAATTTTTCTGCCCTTTTCCTTCGTATGAACGTTTTCAGTAGATTTGCTAAGCTGGTATCAAATACCAATTCAGTGTTATCATATTTGAGCAGAGAAAATTCTCTTTTCTTTTGAAATCAATTGCAAGACCTTTACCGATGAAAGTTTTTGCAGTGCTTACAGTTCTGCCAATCTCTCAAGGATAGTTCCTGTATAGATTTGCTCTGGTATATGTAATCTATCCTCAGTAAGAAATGAAGAGGCCTTGTTGTTGGAAATCTCCTCCAGACTCGTCACCAACGTCATAATCTCAAAGATTACCAACACACCTAACAAACATAATAAAAAATTTTCTTGGTTTTATTTTAATCTTTTTAGATTCAACATCTATTTTTCCCGTTTTGATCTGCACACTGAATTTTATCATTATCGATTTTTGAATTAACTAACTAGTTTAATTACTCTTTAGCTTCTGTTAAAGTACCCAATCATATATATTCTCATGAAATGAAAAATCTACAAATTTGATCCTTTGGGTAGTTGCAAACATCACATCATGAGAGTTCATTTTAGTTCAAGTTGTCCCACCACGTCTTAGTGATCTGCCATTCAAGTCACCTGTATATATTTAAAACGTTTTGACGGGATCTATTGATAAGTTGGTTTATCATCTAAATATTAAGTGTTCAATGATAATCCCCTTGTGGTAAACAAAAGAAGACCAAGAGGAGTTGTATTGTTTCTCTTATTTCAGGACGAATGGTTAACGAACGAATAGCTATTATATATAGCGTGCTCAAATCCTACACCATGTATAGAACCATCAGTCGGAGACGTTTCCTTTTAGTACGCTGCAATTAGACCCAAACCTCAACATCCAAAGTAAAAGTTTCCCTCCAGCTCCAAATTGTTCTATACAGTCCACATATTGTTTGGTAAAAAGTTACACCATTTTAAGCTTCGGGTTTGGGGGGCGGAGGGGGAGAAGTTAGTAAATTAGTAGTTTTTATCAGTTTTTCTTAAATATTTCGAAAACTATGCGGTTTAGCGCGAAAAGTGTTATATACAAAAATAATCTACATTAAATTGCGAACAAAAATGGTCCTGTGCATAATCTTGCTAAAGTGAACGGTTTCAGAGTTACGGAGGGTGTAAATGTAGAAATTTTTTAGATTTTTTGGAAACTAAGGAAACTAATTTTTTTTGTTCTGCTGTCATTTTTGTTATTGTTCGTCTTTAGAATACTGTGCGAACTATGTGATAATCACAGGATTGTGTTTTGTTAAAGCAAATTGCGATTTTAGTGGGCGGTGGTATGTTAGTGATAAGCCCTTGAAGGAACGACAACCTCACCACCTTCTCAAGGGGCGCTACTTTTTAAGGGAATAGAGGCTTCCACAGGCCTAGTCCATATAAACCTGTGGTACGGAGAAACCCACTCTAAACTTTCTCTGGACAATGCAGCATTAAGAATGAATATCTTTCCAACATAAATGATTTTAAAATATAAAAATATTATCTGTATAATAATTATGATACATAATTACATAATTTTTAATCATAATATTTTTAAAACTGCAGCTTTTAGAGGTTTTTCTTTAGAAAATAGGCATATTTGGCTGTATATTGCAACCATATTTTATTAAAAAATTTTAAGTTCATAAAACAGAGTTCAATAGTAATATTGAATAAAAATGTAGAATGTTAAATGCGACCTTAAGTTAATGTAAAGTATTCATAAGTGAACAATGAATGTATAGGCTGTTTTGCAATAGCCTTGCAAGTAACACTGGTAGCGAAAACAATCTAGATCTTCAGTGTTCTTGGCTCCAAACATCGCAAGAAGGAAATGCTTTCCAGCGTCAGCCACTGCACTGGGGTCAACTTTGGGGTTTCAACACACACTCCGCCATAATTCACACACTTTCAAGTGATTATCACATAGTTCGCACAGTATTATAAAGACGAACAATAACAAAAATGACAGCAGAACAAAAAAAATTTGTTTCCTTAGTGATGTCATATTTTTTCCAAAAATCTAAAAAATTTCTACATTTACACCCTCCGTAACTCTGGAACCGTTCACTTTAGCAAGATTATGCACCGAACCATTTTTGTTCGCAATTTAATGTAGATTATTTTTGTATAAAACACTTTTCGCGCTAAACCGCATAGTTTTCGAAATATTTAAGAAAAACTGATAAAAACTACTAATTTACTAACTTCTCCCCCCTCCCCCCCCCCTAAACCCGACGTTTAAAATGGTGTAACTTTTTACCAAACAATATGTGGAATGTATAGAACAATTTGGAGTTGGAGGGAATCTTTTACTTTGGATGTTGAGGTTAGGTCGTTTTTTGGACTAATTACACCGTACTATTTACCCATACTTGAAGACAGCTAACCTACCCTTGACGATAGACGACGTTATTGTTTCCGGACCTCAGTCTACTTGACTTTTTTGTGAAAATATCTGCGACAGTGGAAACCTCTTAAACTATCAGCCAAAATATTCGTTCTAATGCTATATAGATTTAAACGTAGAATAGCTAATTAATAGAGATACTTGAATATTTCGACAACTATTGAGATAATATAATAATAACATACCTTTTTCGAAATTGGATAAAATGATAAATTAGAATATAGATAAAAAAGGGATCGTTGGAATTCGAAATTACAATTTTGATTGTTTTTGCGATTTTATCTTTTTCGCCTTTAGTAAGCAGCTGCTTGTATTCGATCCTTTTTCCTAAGGGTTCTACTACTAATGTTTCTCTTAAATCTGTGTTTCGAATTGTATCTCTTCTAGTTATGTTCTACTACTAATGTTTCTCTTAAATCTGTGTTTCGAATTGTATCTCTTCTAGTTATGTTTTCTACACCTCTCAAGAATATCATCCCGCTGGTTTGTGCTCTTTATGTCGCTTGTTAAAGGTTCGTGTTTCAAAGGTCAATGTTATATAGTAATTTTTTCGGAATATTCCTTTTTTGCAACTTTTCTGATTTAAAATTCTAGGCAATGAGGAAGGAAAATGATATAAAAACTACGAACAAAACCAATAAGAAATATAAACCGGCAGAGAAGAATAGGAGTTATAATAACAAAAGAAAGAGAACCTACAATAATAAAATCTTTAGAAAAAAAATAGAACAACGCGCAAGATAAAGAAGCTGAACAAAAGGTAGAAAACACAGAAAAAATATTCATAGGGGCGTGAAACATAATACATTGGTAAGAAAATGGAGCTATAGATGAAATGAAAAAATGGAATATAAGAATAATGGGAATAAGTGAAACAAAAAAATAGGGTACGGAATTAAAAACCTAAATGAGAATTATATTCTATATTATTCAGGAGTGAATCTTGGATGTAGAGCAAAAGAAAGAGTGGTTATAGTGATAACGAGAGAATTAGATAAGTACGTGACAAGCTACAACCCAAGGTCATCAAGAATAATACAGATGAAAATCGAAATAAAGAAAACATTGAATATAATACAAATATACGCACCAACAGAAGAAACTCAAGAGAAAATGGTAGATGATTTCTATGTGGAATAGATTGGATCGCCACGGTAGGAAACGACACAAACCTAGAAATAGAAACAATCGGCAAATATGGCGAAAAATAATTGAATAGTAACGGAAGGAAAATGCTGTAATTCTGTCAGATCAACGATTTAAAAATAAAAAACACGTTTTGGAATCAAACAAACGATGACAGATACACATACATAGCAGAAGAACGAAATGCCCGAAGCATTATAGCCTATATAGTGTATACACGGGAATTAGAAGAAGAAGTAAAGCAGGTAAAAACACAGAAGGAAGCAGAATTAAGGACACAACATAGACTAGTAATAGCAGAAACACAAAACGCAGTTAGTAACCAAGAGAGTAAGAAAGATTATTGAAAAATAAAAATATGGAGATTAAAAATTGAGCAGCAAAAAAACGAATATCAAATAGAGACGGACTTGAAATTCAAAAGACAAAAGGAGCTAGATAAAAATAAAAAAGTGACTATAGATGAGAAATTCGAAGTTATGAAAGAAATAATCATTAATGCAGCAAAATCTATCTGTGGAGTAACAAGGTATAATAAGAATTGCAAATGGACTAGCTGGTAGAAACAAGAAATAAAGGAGGGAAACAAAACGAACCAAGCTTGGAAAAATATATAACGACTAAATTGGACAAAGATAAGCAGGAATACTTAAGAATAAGAAATAAAGTAAAGAAGATGGTAAACGAAGAAAACAAAGAAGTTGGGAGGATTTTAGAAGGGAATTAAATGATTCATACGTGTCATGAATTTGACACGCGACAGCCGGGTGTGAGAGCGAGGATACGGAAGCTCTAACCTTCCGCCTTGCAGGCCAAGGTCCTTCATGGGGTGTTAGTGCCTCACCATTAAAATTAAAATAAGTCTAATAACAGGTTATTCTGAAACAAAATCAAAGCGCTTAGAGAACAGAAAACGAAACAAATTAAAGGAATAATAGACAAAAATAATAAATTACAGCTAGATACAGCACATATACTGGAAACATGGAGAGAATTCTACAAAGACAAATTTGACCTAAAAGAAGAAGTTAGAGCAGAACGATCATACATAAGAAGAGAAGGACAAGAAGGAGAAGAAGTAGATACAGCTATCCGAAATTTAAAAATAGGAAAAGCAAGTGGAGATTACAATACAGACCCAGAGATGATTAAATATCTATGACTGGAAGGGAAAAGATGGCTCCTGGAGATATATAAAGAGGCATGGAGAAAAAATGAAATACCCACAGACTGGGGAAACAACATAATACTACCAATTTAAAAAAAGGTGATGCAACGCAATGGGAGAATTACAGGGCGATATGTCTAGCACCAGCAGCAAGCAAAGTTTACACAAGAATAGTAGAAGAAAGGCTACGGCAAGTAGAACATAAACTGGAAGATGAGCAAGCCGGATTTAGGAAATATAGACAAACAACAAACAATATATTCATCTTAATAAACTTAATAGAAAGACGCAAACAAACGGGAGAACAATTAATCTTAGCATTTATAGACCTCAAAGCGGTCTTTGATACTGTCCAAAAAGAAATAATATACTGGGCACTGGAGAAGCTGGAAGTGCCAGGAAAAATGATAACAATTGTAAAAAACATATACGAAAATGTTAAGATACGCATACAGACTAATGGTGAAAAGTCCGAGGAAACTTATATAAAGAAAGGCATCAAACAGGGAAATAATAATGGACAGGATACTAAAAAACGTAAGAGAAAAGGCGTTAAAACTACAAACAGTAGTGGGATACACAAATCTAATCCCTATAAAAATAGATTACCTAATGTACGTTGATGACGTGGTATTGATGGCAGATACATACGCCAAAATGCAAAAATTAATGAATATCTAGGTAAAAGAGATAAATAAAATGAAAATGGAAATTAACACAAATAAGACAAAAATAATGGTAATAGAAGATAAAACAAAGCTGATGGTATACAACACAGTAACAATCCCGATATTATTATATGGAAGCGAAGCATGAGTAGTACAGCAGAACCAAAAATCCCAATTAAATAGGGTAGAAATGAGATACCTGAGGAAAATAGCAGAAAAAACAAAGTTTGACAGAATAAGGAATGCAGAAATAAGAAACACCATAAAGCAAGAACCGATTATGTAAAAAATAGAAAGAAGACAACTGGAATTGTTTGGGAATATCACGAAAATGGAATTAAATAGAGTGCCGAAATTAATTCAAGAAATGCAATTGCTCGAAATCAATTGCTCGAAAATTAAATTGCTCGAATGTAACTTTTCTCGAAATACAAGTTCCTCGAACCGCAATTTCTCGAAAATGTTTTTCTCGAATTTATATGGTCTTAAATAATGCGTCAATACTAAAATCTTTAAAATCATTTGTAGTAAGTGGTCAAAGACAGTATTATGTTCTTGTAACAGAAAAGTGATTTTCATTGGAATGTAATTAGGGGTATTCATAATCAGGATAATGGGTTTGTTGTTATTACAAATAATGTTAAATAGGTTTTTCTTGATACACGAAAGTGATTATCATCGGAATGTAATACATACCTATACATATTTTTTATTAATAAAGGTTATAATTTGTAATTTGTGTTTTTTTATATTCGATATTAACTGATTCGAGTTAAGGCTATTTCCTAACTTTATTTTTTTCGAGCAACAGATAATTGCGAAATTGCTGTTCGAGAAACTTGCAATTCGAGCCAAGTCACATACGAGCAACTGACTTTCGAGCAACTGATTTCGAGCAATTCGTTTTTGAGCAATTGCATTCGAGCAATTTACCTAGAACCGTTCAGTATACACGGCTCCTGATATACAGGGTGTTTACGGTCTTGTGATTTTATTTTCAAGGGGTGATTAAACATCTTAAAAGAATGTCATTAACGTTAAAATGTCTTAATAAAAGTTTTATAATAAGAGAGATATTATATGATTTACATTTTAAGGGTTGCTTTAAAAGAAGGTTATTGATGCTAAAATGATTGTCGATAACACACAACGATTAACGCAAAAACAATTGATCAAAAAATTAACGCTAAAACGATTAACGTTAAAACAATTATTCAAAAAATTGTGCAATGTAAACATAAATTCAAACGATAAACTAGGTATTATGTACTGAATTTTTTACTAAGTAGGTTGATGCCAATAACTTTTCGCATCTGCCAAGCTATTTCAGTAGTTATCACTGCACTGTTTGTTTGGCATAAATTCTTTCAAATAAATCCTAATAAGGAACGTAAAAATGGTCTATCGCATAGGCGTAACTTGGGAGGGGCAAGGTGAGGCGGTGGCCCCCCCAAAAATTTGAGTTTAAAGTGCAAGTGCAGCATTTTTTGCAATTTAGGTTTAAAAATGTTGTGAAGTCTTGATTTTGCCTCCCCCCCCCCCCCCCCCAAAGTGATGCCCCAAGTTACGCCCATGGTCTATCGCACTAACAGTGAATACGTTGACATGTGAATTTATGGGGAAGTACACCACAATTCTGCTGTTGCAAGCCAATTATATGCTGAGCGGTTTCCTAACAGGCTAACTCCGATTCCACAAAAATTCACTTCTCTAGTACTCCGTGCATGAGAAACTGGTGTACTGCAAACACGTCAAGGTCGGGATGGTGGGCCTTGCTGACACCAACGAAGTTTGGATGCCAAAGAAAAAATATTAAACCTTGTTGAAGAAGATTTTTCCAGTAGTACTCGAGATATATCTCCCCAAGTAGGTGTCTCAAATCGAATTGTCTGGCAAACACTGCGCGAAAAGCAATTGTATCCTTTCCATGTACAAAGAGTACAAGCATTACAACCTGCAGATCATCCTTTATGTTTGAATTTTTGCCAATCGTTTCTGTAAAAACATGCTGAAATTCCAAACTTTTCTTCCATTGTGTTGGCAACTGATGAAGCAACGTTTACACGTAACGGCATCAACAACTGTCATAATGCTTATATCTGGGCAGTTGAAAATCCACATGCTGTTCGTCGTAATCATTTCCAGCACAGATTTGCGATAAACGTTTGGGTCGGATTAGTCAACGGACAACTTACTGGCTCTTTTGTGTTGCCAAACCGATTAACTGGAAATGATTATCTCTTTTTTTGGCCAAATGGTTTAGAACTGCTAGAAGAAGTACCTTTGAATGTACGTTAACAAATGTGGTTTGTTCAAGATTTTACACCTCCACATTTTAATCATTTAGTTCGCCAACATCTGGATAATGTATTCGAAAATAAATGGATTGGCTGAGGTGGTCCTGTTCCATGGCCTCCTGGGTCACCCTACCTAGACTTTTATTTATGGGGCCTTATAAAGACCATGGTATACTTACTTACTTACTTACTTAACCGGCGTTACAATCCTTGATGGATTTTAGCCTCCTTCACGGTTGTATTCCAACGGGCTCTGTCTTTTGCGGCTCTTCTCCAGTTGGCTACCCCAAGGATTTCCAGGTCGCGCAGTACACCATCCATCCATCTCTTCTTGGGCCTGCCCCTCGCCCTTCCGTAGTCTGGCCTCCATTCCAATACACTCTTTACGCTCCTTTCACACCCCATCCGCTCCACGTGCCCCAACCACCTAAGTCTTTGAGCTTTCACGAACCGCACTATATCCTCACCTTTTATTAATGCGTCTATTTCCGCGTTCGTTCGACGCCGCGGGTTGCCTCTATCCTGGACCGGGCCCCATATTCTCCTCAATATGGTTCTTTCCGCCGTTCTCAGTCTGGTTTGGTCATTTACTGTTAAAGACCACGACTCACACCCGTATGTTAACACTGGCCTTATTATTGTCCTATAAATTTTCCATTTGGATGCGTGCGTTAGTACTTTCGATTTAATTATATTCTTATGGATGAAATAACTTTTATTTCCGTTCTGGATGCGCCTCGTTATCTCATCACTCATATTATTTGTAGCGTTTAATTGCGATCCTAGGTATACAAACTCAGTTACCTCCTCAAATTTGTAGTTTCCGATTTTTAGATCCTGTAACTGGTGCTCGCGTTTGGTTATTCTCATGTATTTCGTCTTTTCCTCGTTTACCTGCAGCCCCACCACTTCTGCTTCTTTCTCAAGTGTACTGAAAACTCTTTTGAGCTCGCCCAGGTTTCTACTTGATATGACGAGGTCGTCTGCGTACGCGTTGATTTGGACCGTTTTAGTCGTGATATTTCCTTTAATGTTTAATTTCCTGATTACTGATTCCAACATTAAATTAAATATCATTGCTGATAAAGCATCGCCCTGCCTTACTCCCGTGTTTATCTCGAATTGGTCTGTCATCTGCTGCTGCACTAGTACCCTTGCTTTTGACCCGTGGAGAGTCATACACGCCAGTCTGATAAGCTTGTTTGGAATTTCGAGTTCTTTTAGTCTTTCGGCTATCCTGCTTCGCCTCACCTTGTCGAATGCCTGCTTAAAATCAATGAACAAATTGTGCAATTCTATGTTGTGCTCGTATACTTTTTCAAGGCTTTGTCTCATAGTGAAAATGCTATCCGTCGTTGATCTATTCCGCCGAAACCCACTTTGGTAGTCACCTAGTTGCTGTTCCGCGTAATTAACCAGACGATTATAAAGAACATTTGAAAATAACTTATAGGATACATTTAATAGTGTTATGCCTCGGTAGTTGTCGCACATGTATTTGTCACCTTTTTTAAACAGAGGCACTATTACACCGCACTTCCATTCCTCGGGCATTTTTTCTTCACTCCAAATTAACTTAATTAGGTAGTGCAACTGCTTCTCGACATCTGACCCACCGTTTTTTATTAATTCCCCCACTAATTCGTCATGACCCGGTGCCTTATTGCTCCTAATTTTCTTGATAACTATTCGCACTTCATCAAGTGACGGTGGTTCCTCCTCTCTTTGGTCTACTATCTCTCCACGCTCCCCCTCGTCGTCGTTTCTTTCCGATTGCTCCTCTCTTTCCTCGTTTAGTAAGCTTTGAAAGTGCTCTCTCCACCTATTAAGTATTGTACTTCTCTCGGACAGGAGAACTCCCTCCTTGTCTTTGCACTCATACGTAGTCGCCTTATAATTCCCCGTATTAATTTTCACCTCCTTATAGAATTTTCTTATATTATTCCGGCTACTGTATTCTTCCATTTTTTCGATTCGCCTATTAAACGCATCTCGCTTCTTCTGTCTGCATAACCTCGTAGCTTCTCTTCTTAGGACCGAGTACTCGTTTCTATTTGCCTCTGTGTCGTTTTGCAACATTTTCAGCCTTGCCGTGTTTTTCCTTTCCATGCTAATCCTACACTCCTGATCGAACCATTCCGAGTTTGCGCTTATCCTTTCTGCACGGCCTAGTACGTCCTCCGCTGCTTCAAATATTGCTCGTGAGGTTCTTCCCCATTCTTCGTCTACATTACCTGGTACTCTCACTAATGCTAAATTGTGGGCTAACTTTTCTTTATATCTCTTTTTAACTTCCCTCTTGCTTAATTTTTGCAGGTCCCACTTCCTCCTTCTACTCAGCTTTGTATTAGGTTCTGCTTGTAGTTGCTGCTTTAATTTCATTATTAAAATAGCATGGTCTGAGTCGCAGTTAGGCCCGCGATGCGCTCGCACGTCTTGCACCGCTGTTGATCTTCGCCTTGAGGTTAGCATATGATCTATTTGACAGGTGCTGCTATTGCCTGGCGAGCTCCACGTAACCTTGTGAATCCTCTTGTGCTGAAACATTGTACTGCAGATCACTAGGTTTTGTAGTGCTGCCAGGTTGCATAATCGAAGTCCATTATCGTTGGTTTTTTCGTGCAGCGTATGTTTTCCGGCAACTTCACTTATACTTTCTTCCTTGCCTATCTGCGCATTAAAATCGCCCATAAGAATTATGGTATCGTAGTTTGCTACTTTGTCGCAGGTTTGTTGTAAATTATCGTAAAATTCTTCCTTCGTCTCTTCATCCGCGTCGTTCGTTGGCGCATAAGCGTTTACCAGTGTTATATTGTAGTATTTTCCCTTAATTCTTAGTTTGCAGATCCTTTCGTTGACCGGCTGAAATTGCAGTACATATTTTCTCACGTGTTTTCCTATTATGAACCCAGTCCCTCTATGCCCTTGCTTTGCTGCGCCACTGTACATCATAGTAAAATTTTCTTTATTTATCGTTCCATGGTATACACCAACACAATAATGGATTTAGATGATCTTCGTAACCGCGTTATAAACTCATGCATACGTCGAGCTAGACTTTGCGTTCAACAACATGGCGATAACTTCGAACACCTAGTGTAAGATGGGTTTTTTTTAAAAATAAGAATTAAAATAAACCGTGTATTTGTTTAATTTAATTTAATATGTTTAATCACCCCTTAAAAATAAGAAACTAAAATCTAAAATAAAATTTTAAAAAGTCATATCTCCCTTATTATACAACTTTTGTTAAGGCATTTTGGCGTTAATGACCTTCTTTTAAGGTGTTTAATCATCCCTTAAAAATAAAATCACAAGACCGTAAACACCCTGTATACAGTAGGCTTCGTATGATTTTATTTTAACTGACAATTGAGAAACGACTTTAGACAAATGTTCTCCGCTTTGACTGTATCAAAATGGCAGCTGATTATATGCCAGTGCCCTAACAATCTCTAAATACGAAGAACCGAAGTTTGAGCAGCGATAAACTATTTGAGAAAGAGGAAAGCCATAATGACAGGTGAAATGTATTGAAGATAGATGAGAGGAGAATTTAGACCGAGAGGAAAGACTATAGGCTAGGTATATGCCTAGACAGAAATAGGATCGGGAATGTAATATCTAGCTTTTGTTTAATCTGGTACTCGAAATCTTTATTAGAGAATTCAACATTAAAACGTGGATTAATTTAAAAGCTTTCAAAATAATCCCATGTGTAGATAATGTGGTTTTGACTTGTAGAACGGAGATCAGATAGAAGTGTTTACAAATGTTGAACAAATCGCAAAGACATGTGGACAAACCGTCAGATAAAACCAGATTTATATGACTTTCCAGAAATAATTTTGCTATAACACGTAATCACAAAATATGCGATTATGATCCTGAGAAAATCGATACTAAAAAAAATGAAGAATAAATTTAGGCCACAGAAGTTATTGCAGCATAAAGGCGCTAGTAGGAAATTAAGCTCCGGACAATAAATCTGACATCAGAATGAAAATGTCGAGAAAATGCTAAATGTAAGTATGTAAACGAAAAAGGTTGAGGGATATACCTATTTGGACCCAAGATGAAGATTGGTGGCACTTAATGAATCATGAACTAATACTACTAATGAATAGACGAGATATTGTCAAATGTATAAAAGCTCAATATAAATATGAGGATGGGAATAAATATTTCGAAGAGGACTAAATGGAAGTCGTAGCTATGTACAAAAAGTGGGAGGCTGAAATTAAAATGAAGCGATGGAGTAATAAACAGAAAAGGGTGACGAGAGATTGTAAAACGTACAAACACACATCTAGCGTTTAAGAATAACGTCACCGCCATGTCGATATCTCGTCAATATCGAAAAAAGCAATCACGTACGCTATAACGAACATAGAGTTAACAAGTCATCTAGGTAAGTAAGTAAATTAGTATATCCTTCTCTACCTTATTCTCTTCATCAAAGGTTTTTTTTTCATACCACGTTAATTCGTTATGTTTCCAATCTCCCCGAAGCTTATTTGTTTTTATTTCAGCTATTGACGTAGTTTAGAGTTTTTGTAGATACATAGTTTAATCGAAATGGTAATTTTGTAGTAGAAGATTTTTATAGCTTGTTTTGTTTTATTGGATTATGCAACTGCATTGTTAGCTAGATTAGTTAATATTTATCGATTTTTAATCTTTAAAGATTTGGCAGGGAATCTTTCCCGGGCTTCAATTAGTTGCCCCGTATGAATTCATTTGTGCAAACATACTGATCGGTCCAACTTCCGGTACTTTTTGTTTGAATAAAAAAACGGCAATAAAAGTTGTTATTAATGAAAACGAAGTTAAAAAGTTGCAAAGGCGGTACGGTTGGGTCACGGCGAGTGGCAATAACGAGGAAAGGCCCGGTGTGCGTTACCGTAGCCGGTCTGTTGACTCGCGTAGCTCCGTCTCTTTTTACTCATTTCGACACCGACGAGAAAATGCAATTCCTTTAGCGTCCGAATTCACTTCGCTCCTCACCTTCTCAGCGGCTCGGACAGTTGAAAGATTTCCAATATACGCGCTACCCAATTTCCTCGTCGCGATATCCGCTTCGGACCGGTTGAATCTAACTCCCTTCACTTTCAGATGACTTGAGTGATAAATACGTTTCTTATTATTTAAATAACGGCATTGTTCGGGCTCGGATATTGGTTCTGGAGCACGCAATATTCCCGTTGATTGTTACCGCGAGACAGGCGCGGGAGATGAGTTTTGGCTGCAATTAAGCCGTAAAGCGGGGCTTAGCCGCCCCTAAATCATCCGATGACCCACCGGCGGCCGCCCCCGGCTTCGTGCCGGATTCTGCAGATAGCCAGATAAGATCGGGATAATATGCGAGTTACATATAAACAAATAGCAACGTCGTGATCCGCGGTCACCGGCGACGGATAACCCCGGGGGCAAACTAAACTCGTATAACATATAACCGAGTGAACAGCAAATGGCTTTTTCTTTGAGTATAATTTCTGGAAGGAAATTGAGAAAATCTCTTACATTTCCCTTTTTCATTTTCTTTAGGCCGATCATTTTTCATGCCATCTCCATCCGATCTCGCAGTGCAGCGGCTACTCCCGGTTCCCGGTCCAGTTCAATTAAGATGGTGGCGGTCCGTCGGGATCCGCGGCTTCCGCAGATATATGATAGCCCCAGGCCGCATGATCATCTCTCGTCCATCTGCAGCGGCATTACGCGATTGCAGAACACATAAACAACGGCCTTAACGAAACCGGCGGCGGCCACTTATCCCATTCGTATGGAAATTCTGCTTCCTTTCCCATAGATGATCTTCGATGATGCCATTTTTAAATGTTGCCCCGATTAATTACCTAGCAACCGAAATACACTTATTATATCCAAAGATATTGAATAGCTCTATTATACCAGAACAATTCCAATATTTAGCAACGATACTCAGCTGTTTTGCTGATCATTTAGAACGCCTATTTACATCATAGTATATTTAATGGCTCAGTACTTAATCATATTGAGACATATCAATTTCAAACTAAATACAGCCGCCATGGCGCGCCATCTACTGAACTAAGGGAATTTATGTAAGATTCACATTCACATTCCTTTTCTACTACCAATTCCCTTCAGGAATTAGTAGTTTTCAATAAAAATCCCACCCCTTGATTAGAACAATTTGGTGTCTACCGTTTTGACTGTTCGTCGTGGGACTGTTTTTATATTGGTCAAATTGGACGTACTTTCAAGAAAAGCATTAAAGAACATTCCGCTTATACCAAAAACAATAGTTTTACAATCGATCAACCCAATAAATCTGCTTTTTCTCATCACATTTTGCAGTCTAACTCCAGTTTTGATCCTAATAACGATTACAACATTTTCATACAGCTAATAAAGGTATTTTGTAAAATTTTTGGAATTATATCCAATAATAATGAATTCAGACTCAATAAAGTCACGGATTTTGATACTAATCACATTTTCTTGAATATACAATGATTTGGGCATTTCCTTGCTGATTCTGGCCTTTACTTGGTCTTTTTCCTTTTTGTCTTTTAACTTTTTGACCTTCTTTGGTAATTTCATTGTCATTAAATCTAGCTATTTTTCGAGTGTTAGGTTAAGTTATTGATTGTATTTAAACTCGTTCTGGGTGCAGCCATCTTCAATGCCTGTCACTCTTTAAATTTTTCAAATTTTAAGTTTTATGTATTAACCAGTAGACCAATTTATATACTGTAGTTTGTTGGATAATTAGTTACTTCTCCATGTGAAGAATAAACACAAACCGCATCGTTTCAGTCGAGCAAAAAGGTAAACGCTTCTGGGTCGTTTCAATTCCCCCAACTGGAGGGCGGGCTGCTATAGGGACGTTGCGCCCCTCTTCAGTTAATGGGAATTTCAGGGTGGGCGAGAAAAAGGAGAGGTGGAGAATGGAAGAGAGGCCAAGAAAGGTGGAGAAGTACTGTCCCGGTATTCGCCGCATAGAAGGTACTCTGTTGACTCAGACAAACCGCCAAAAAACCTGAATCACAGCAGACGGCTACGGGAATCGAACCCACGACCTTCCGAATACTAAGCAGATGTGGTAACCACTAGTCTGCAGAGCTTGCTCAGACGAGCATAATTTGACGTTCGATTTATACCAAAACGCGAACTGTTTCTCAAATACAAATATTCTATTCTAGTTTTTACTCCACTTCTTGGTAAAGTTACAGCTTTTGTCTAAAAACAGTTAGGTACTGAAGATTCCAAAATGTTTCGAACAAACATTATTAAATTTTCTACATCTCAATAAGGTGTCTTCTACATGTGTTTTCTAAATTCTACATTTTTTTGTTATTCATCTTAATTTCGCACTAGTTTTAAATGAACGTATGCGAAATATATATTATTAGGTGGAATGGAAGAACGGCGTAGCCGAGTTCAAACCTTCCGTGTTTTTTCCTTACACCATAAAGATTTACTTATTTTTTAATTTTATTTTTTGATGTGTAGTGATTAGATTTTTTACTTTATTTTGGGTTTTATAATCATAAGAGCCTTCACGCTGAGTGTTAATTAAATTAGGAGAATCAGTAAATACTTCCCGCCCTATAACTCCAAGAGCACGTATTAAGAAAAAAAAATTGGGCTCGTTTAATGTGACATTGACCCATCCACTACATTAATATTGATTATATCTTCCAAAATGGAGAAGCTAAGACAATCAATGGACACTACAATTTTATTAATGGTTAAAAAAATAAATTTTTTAGTTATCTTATTCTTTTATGTTACAAAAGTTTTTTTTTCAAAAATCACAAAACGGAATATGATCCAAAGATAAGAACCAATACAGAACCAATACAGAGCCTCATACAGAATTTCATCTATATCTATCGAAGTGTTCGATTTTTTGTTGACTTTGAAACAGAATACGACACATGTTTGAATATAGGTAAGATCAGTTACATCATCCTTGTGAATGGTTAACCTTTTTACAGAGTATAAATATTCTTTTGCTCCCTTTTTAAGTCTTCCTAAATTAATACATGATTTTACTATAATCGATTCAAGATAGGAGTATCTCCTCAACTGTCCTAGTCCTTTTTTGGGTGGAGGGCAAACCAGATCCATCCGCACTTAGGCCTGGGCTTATTGTGCACCTCCAAGTCATGTGTGTGTGTATATGTTTTGTATGTAGTCTTGTTACTCTACCTCGATAAGTCTTCAGAGGAGAGCGACGTTAGCTTATATTCTTAGTAGATATCAATGGTCGATACTTTAAGGGTCTTAGTCTGGTATGATATCCATGATCCCCACTCTTTAAAGTTCTGTTCATGATACGGCAAAATTTTATTAAGAAAAATTGTTTAGAATGATAAATTATGGCCCAATACAAAATTTCAGAAAGATCTGTCGACTTATAAAAAACCGTTATTTTTTAGATAATTGTATGTTATTTTCAGGTAAACTACCCTTTCTGTTCATAATACGGTAAAATGTTATTAATAAAAGTTGTTTAGAATGCGAAATTATCACACTATACAAAATTTCAGAAGGATCTGGCGACTTAGATTAAAACGTTATTTTTTAGATTAACCAAGTTGCATTTATTAAAAATTACGGTTAAAGTCGACAGATTTTTCTGAAATTTTGTATAGGGCCATAATTTATCATTATGAACAACTTTCCTTAATAGAATTTTGCCGTATCATGAACAAAAAGGGTAGTTTACCTGAAAATAAAATAGGTTTCGCTTCCCTGTCAAAGCCTACTTGTTTTTCAAAAAATGAAATATTCTTAAAATTCTTTTCAAACCAAGAAAGACCGAATCCCAGATCCTTAAAATAAAATTCAAAAATTTTTAGTACATCTCACCTCTTGTAACATCAATCCTGGGACACACTGCATAACATTCGATGGAAAAGTTATATCTATACGTAGTTTTTTATGTTCATAGGCCGCGCTGCCACAATAAATTATTCCACGCAATAAACCTGATTTAACTACGGAAAAGTAAATTTTCCATGTTCCAAATACCTACTTAATATATTTGTTAATTTGTTAATCTAAATAGGATGCTCCTTTTCAATCAATCCTATAATATGATTTGCCCGTCTTACATTACCGTTTATAATAAATTATACCCAAATATTAAACAGTGCTTGATGTTTCTAAGTCAATACTATCAATTAAATCCGGACAACTCGTTTATGTGACCACTAAATACTAAAAACTTAGTTTTTTGAAAGTTGTTGGTTAATAATTTCTAGTCGAACCAATTCTTAATAGGTCTAAAAATATTTATTATATTTGTTTTTAACCCTTACGAATTTTTGTCTTGGTAAGACAAAACTGTATCGTCCACTAAATCTATTTAACAAAGAAGTCATCTAGCGCAGTTTGTAGAGCGTTATGCTTGTACCTAGCAATTCTTCGGGTCGAACACCACGGTGGGTGGATTTTTTTCGCAACCTTGGCGATTGATATCGGGTTCGGTGAGATCGTTCACAGTTGGATACCAAATTAACTGTGCTCTACTTAGAACCACACACATAAGAAATAGAGTAACAAGGTCAACACATGACCAAGACACCTAACACAATGGTTTCTACGCAAGGTCAAAAGGCGCGCCCCAACTTTGCAACCCGAAAGCGAGGCAAGTTGAGAACTGCAGCACCAGATGGTAGCGTACAAAGCATCAGCGGTAGGTAAAGGGTAAAAGATAAAAGATAATACGTACATACAATCTATTTAACTTAGAAAATCGTTGACGTATATAGTAAATAATAAATAATAACAGTCCATTTACAGTTCCTACAGTACGCCATAGTAAGTTGTTCACTTTTTACGTATTGTTTCCTGTAAGTATACAACTTTCCATTAAGTTTAAAGCGACACCTAATCTTTTTTAGAGATTCTATTAAGAACGTGAGCTACTACGTTGAAAGCTTTGAAAAGACAAAAACCCAAATTTGGTTGCAACTTTTGCAAACATTTCTAAGAGATTATTAAATGTACCATCAAGTTCTACTGGATTATTAGTAATTGTTTTATTTTCTGCTTGTATTTCTTTAATACGGGAATTTTTAACTTGGGAAATCGTTGCTTCATTTACGATATTCCAAAAGATATTACTATCCTTAGTATCCGTTTCACTAAATTTAGATTTATAGTACTTATTTCTTGTAATTCAATTTTTCTGTATGACCAACTTTTTTGGTGTCGGTACCACTTTCAACTGCATTAATATTTTTTTTTTTATTAATTGACTCTTTTTATCTACGCTTTCTGCATTGTAAACATCTGACCAATATACTCATCCCATAATTTTAGGGAATTTTTTGGGTTGCACGCTTCGCAGATTAGTTGAATTTTAAATATTTAAAGCTATTTGCAAGAACTTGAAGTAATTCACAATCAAATTGCTCTATTGATTATAAATAACAATCGTTTGTCTGTCAATATTGTTCGATGCAATTTATACAAGAAACAGAGATACGGTGTCATGATTATGTACTTATAATCCTAGAATATAAATAATAATTGAGACCTTATTTAGATTACAAGAATAAGTGATATTACAAATTCAGTTGTATAACTGATGTGAGACTAGAATTTTGCGGAACTTTGTTTTCTGTTTATTGTTATAAAATTAATAGTAATTGATAGGTAATGGATGACATTTAACAAGCCTACGTCTATGCTCAGCGGTAGGGTTACTGCAATGGCGTCGGCGTAAGGGGTGGTTGGGCGTTACCCTCAGCTAGACACTGGATTTGATTGGAACAAAGTTTATTATATTTACACATACAAATAAGCTTATAACTAGGTAACATTTATATACAGAAAAAGAAAAGAAAATGGCGGATTGGCATCCGCGATTGGAAGCGGGTGTGGTCCTTCGGAGGCGGGGCCGGCGGCTTCCTCCAGTGGTTGCAGCGGCGGCGGTGGCGACTGGCGACGGGGCGGCGAGCTGAGAGCAGCGGCGGCGGCAACGTCGGCGGCAGGGCGGATCTCCTTGGCGGAGGCGGCGGCTGGCGGCTTCCTTCGGCGGTTGCAGCGGCGGCGGTGGCGACTGGCGACGGGGCGGCGGGCTGTGAGCAGCGGCGGCGGCAACGTCGGCGGCAGTGCTGATCTCCTGGGCGGAGGCGGCGGCTGGCGGCTTCCTTCTGCGGTTGCAGCAGCGGCGGTGGCGACTGGCGACGGGGCGGCGGGCTGTGAGCAGCGGCGGGGGCAACGTCGGCGGCAGTGCGGATCTCCTGGGCGGAGGCGGCGGCTGGCGGCTTCCTTCTGCGGTGGCAGCGGCGGCGGTGGCGACTGGCGACGGGGCGGCGGACTGTGAGCAGCGGCGGCGGCAACGTCGGCGGCAGTGCGGATCTCCTGGGCGGAGGCGGCGGCTGGCGAAAGTGGCTTTCCAAAGACGGCAGGCAGCAGAGTCCAATGCGTAGGATTGGTTCTAAGTCCACGAGGGTGATAGGCTCTGGAGAGGCTGGAGCTGCTAGCTGGTCCTGGAAGCTAAAGTGGCTCGAACTCCAAGTCCCACGAAGGCGGCAGACAGCTAAGTCCAGTGAAACGGCTGTTGGTCCTGGAGCTGAAGTGGCTGCTGGTAGTCCTGGAAGCTGGAGTGGCTGCTGGTAGTCCTGGAAGCTGAAGTGGCGGCTGGTGGACTCTCCTTGGCTGAGTTGCTGCTGGTTCGACTCTCCTGGATTGAGTGAGTTCTTACTGCCAGCGTCTGACTATTTAAAGGAGCCAGTCCTTTGTCCAACGCGATCTCGACGCTCATTGGTCGAAGTAGAAGGGATGTTTTGCCCGATTTCGATATATTTTGTAATTATAGCATTTAATTGAGCGGCGTGATCAATTAGCGACTTGGTTTTAGTCGCAATCAATAGTTGATGAAATGCCGAGTCTAACGACACCCAATTTGCTACGATTTGAGTAAAAAATTAGCTCAACTTGGAATTTTTAATGCAATGTTCCGCGTAAAGCTTAATTAAGTATTTTTCTTATGGCGTGTGTTAAAAAGTTTATTATGCTTTGATCGGTTGCGCGCTATTTTTATAAGATTATTGAGACCAATTACGCTTTTCTGGGATGCTTCCTTCGTTAATTAAAATTTAATTTGTAATCTGCATCTTTGCTCGCTGTACTCGGTCGTGGCCCCTGATTTCTTCGTTACAATATGCCTTTCCTCGGGCCGCTGAACTCTCGGCCGCTCTCCCGGGCGCGAGTTTGGCTGCCTGATGGAAAAATTGCTTTTTCTCCACCTGTATATGTGCTATCGCTCTGTGGTTTGTTTTAATAGGTAGCGGTTAATTTTTCCTATCTTCTGGTATCCTTTATGTGTGATTAAAACAGAGCGCACTCTGTTTAAAGGGCGTTTTAGTGAAAAAATTCTTAATTTAATCTGCAAACATTCGTGAGGCGTATTTCGCTGGCTGTCACCTTTCTTGGCCGGCCGGTTCCAATAAAGTTTTATGGTTGCAATCTTGCTGCACTTTAGAAATTCGTTGTAATGGCACTTATTTTTATGATTTTAGGGTTTTGAAAAATACTTTTGCGTAGGATCGCGGCGGTTTGTTAAGCAGATGTAATATTCTTTGTTCTTCTGGCGCCTTTCGGGCGGCGTATGTTTCCTTTGATTTTATTCGATCTGTTTAACGGTTCATATCAATTCCCCCCTCCTTTGGCGTCCGCGATCCGGGCGCAAAACAAAAAGGTTAGGGAGAGAAGAGGCGGAGTTGGTCTGCGTGAATTTTTCTCCTCGACAACGTCTAACTGGCTTAGCGGCGGATTCCTTGGTGGTACTGCGAGATATGAGTGGCCGGTTATCCATAGACGCCCTTGTGAATCCTCACATGGTGATGTTTGGCTGCGAGCCGCATGATCCTCTGTAGCAGGTTGCGGGAACCGGGGGGATCTTTCCTTTGCGGGTTCGCTGGCCGTCATACATCTTTGGACTAAGCGGTCTCTGAATCCCTGTGGAATGATGCGCTGCTCGGTTGGAGGTATCTCGATGAGCGAGATGTTGGGCCGTTGAAGGTCGTTGTTGGGGCCTTGGCGGCGGTGAGAAGCGTTCCGATGGAAGGTGTCGTCAGCCGGGACTCGTGGGGGGCGGATGTCGACCTGGGGTGTTGGAAACTTCGGCCAGGACTCCTGGTACCTGGGGCTCGTGTCCAAGCGAAGTCCCTTGGGGCGTGGGCTTTTTCACGTTCTGGAGCAGATCTGTGGCTGGGCGTACTTCGCCAGTACACGGCTGGTGCGGGCGGAAGCTTGGGGGTCCAGGCGCGGCCAGATCGGTCCTCGGTGACATAAGCGCGATGCTAGGAGTTCGGGGTCTTGAAGTGCGTGCTTAGGCGGAGTCCTCTCCTTGACGCGGAGTTCCTATCCTTCTAGGTGACCCGACTTGCTGACGTGGAGACGGCTGAGGTGGGACACCTTGTTCGGGGGCTGCTAGGGCTAATCAGACGTGTTGACGTTTGGGGGAGAAGCCAGGTGGATCCTCGTCATAGAAGGTGCCGTGCTTGATATTCCGGAAGTGGGAGCGCGTGACCAGGCGAAGTATGGCGGCGTTGCGGCAGTCCTCACGTGCTGAGCCAATCTGCGGAAGGATACACCTCGGTGGCACGCGGTGGGTGCGGGCGGAGGCTTGGGGCATCCTTGGCGCGGACAGATTGACCTTCGGTGGTGGAGGTGGCAAGTCCTAGCTTCGGGGACCTGGGGCGCCTGTTCCGGCGGAGTCGTGAGCTTCGGCCTTCTAGTGAGCGTGCTTCTCTGTTGCGCTTCTCGGCGAATTTGCGCTAAGTGCAGGTGCTGGAGTGCCTGCAGAGAGTTGGTGGCGAGCTTCTGGCAGCAGATTGGCAATGCCGGCCAGAGAGCTGGTGATGAGCTTCTGGTAGCATATTTGAAGTGCTGGCCAGAGAGCTGGTGTTGGGGCCTTGGTGGCGATGGAAGCGTTCCGATGAAAGGTGTCGTCAGCCGGGACTCGTGGGAGCGGATGTCGACCTGGGGTGTTGGAAACTTCGGTCAGGACTCCTGGAACCTGGGCTCGTGTCCAAGCGAAGTCTCTTGGCGGCGTGAGCTTATTCACGTGCTGGGGCGGATCTGTGGCCGGGCTTCGGCGGCACGCGGTTGGTGCGGGCGAAGTTTGAGGGTCCAGTCTTGACCAGATCGCTCCGCGGAGAAGTAAGCGTGATGCCAGGACTTCGGTATCTTGAAGTGCGTGCTTAGGCGAAGTCCTCTACTTGACGCAAAGTTTCTGTTTCCCTAGGCGACCCGGGTTGCTGACGTGGAGGCGGCTGAGGGGAGACACTTTGGTCGGGGCTGCTTGGGCTAGTTGGACGCGTTGACGTCTGGAGAAGAAGCTAGGTGGATCCTCGTCGTAAAAGGGGCTGTGCCTGATGTTCCGGAAGCGGGCGCACGTGACCAGGCGAAGTATGGTGGTGTTGCGGCATTCCTCACGTGCTGGGTGGATCTGCGGAAGGATACACCTCGGCGGCACGCGGTGGGTGCGGGTGGAGGCTTGGGGTATCCTTGGCGCGGACAGATTGACCCTCGGTGGCGGAGGCGGCAAGTCATAGCTTCGGTGACCTGTTGTGCGTGTTCCGGTGGAGTTGTGGGCTTGGGCCTTTCAGCGAGCGCTGTTCCCCTGTTGCTCTTCTCGGTGAGTTTGTGCTGATCCTTGAGATTGCTGTGAATCGTTGTGGATCATGGTTGTTGGTGGTGATGTTGTTGATGTTTGTTTTGGGCGCCACTGGGTGTTTACTACCACTCCCAGAAGTGGTGTTGGTCCTCTTCATTCATTTTGGTTTTCCCTGGGTTGAGACACTGTGGTGGTGTCCTCTGTCCACATGGAAACGGGGATGCGCTGTCTTCTGTGACTTCCGAGCGATGCGGGCTGCCATTTTGTTGCGGTGTCTGCTGAGGTTCCTTGTTGGTCCTCGGCGGAGTTGCGTCCAACCTTCTTAGTCGACTTCACCATTGTAGTGGGCGTGGCTTCCCTCTGATGTCCACCAAAGGCTGGCCCCACGTTCCGGGCGACAATTAACAAGCCTACGTCTATGCTCAGCGGTAGGGTTACTGCAATGGCGTCGGCGTAAGGGGTGGTTGGACGTTACCCTCAGCTAGACACTGGATTTGATTGGAACAAAGTTTATTATATTTACACATACAAATAAGCTTATAACTAGGTAACATTTATATACAGAAAAAGAAAAGAAAATGGCGGATTGGCATCCGCGATTGGAAGCGGGTGTGGTCCTTCGGAGGCGGGGCCGGCGGCTTCCTCCAGTGGTTGCAGCGGCGGCGGTGGCGACTGGCGACGGGGCGGCGAGCTGAGAGCAGCGGCGGCGGCAACGTCGGCGGCAGGGCGGATCTCCTTGGCGGAGGCGGCGGCTGGCGGCTTCCTTCGGCGGTTGCAGCGGCGGCGGTGGCGACTGGCGACGGGGCGGCGGGCTGTGAGCAGCGGCGGCGGCAACGTCGGCGGCAGTGCTGATCTCCTGGGCGGAGGCGGCGGCTGGCGGCTTCCTTCTGCGGTTGCAGCAGCGGCGGTGGCGACTGGCGACGGGGCGGCGGGCTGTGAGCAGCGGCGGGGGCAACGTCGGCGGCAGTGCGGATCTCCTGGGCGGAGGCGGCGGCTGGCGGCTTCCTTCTGCGGTGGCAGCGGCGGCGGTGGCGACTGGCGACGGGGCGGCGGACTGTGAGCAGCGGCGGCGGCAACGTCGGCGGCAGTGCGGATCTCCTGGGCGGAGGCGGCGGCTGGCGAAAGTGGCTTTCCAAAGACGGCAGGCAGCAGAGTCCAATGCGTAGGATTGGTTCTAAGTCCACGAGGGTGATAGGCTCTGGAGAGGCTGGAGCTGCTAGCTGGTCCTGGAAGCTAAAGTGGCTCGAACTCCAAGTCCCACGAAGGCGGCAGACAGCTAAGTCCAGTGAAACGGCTGTTGGTCCTGGAGCTGAAGTGGCTGCTGGTAGTCCTGGAAGCTGGAGTGGCTGCTGGTAGTCCTGGAAGCTGAAGTGGCGGCTGGTGGACTCTCCTTGGCTGAGTTGCTGCTGGTTCGACTCTCCTGGATTGAGTGAGTTCTTACTGCCAGCGTCTGACTATTTAAAGGAGCCAGTCCTTTGTCCAACGCGATCTCGACGCTCATTGGTCGAAGTAGAAGGGATGTTTTGCCCGATTTCGATATATTTTGTAATTATAGCATTTAATTGAGCGGCGTGATCAATTAGCGACTTGGTTTTAGTCGCAATCAATAGTTGATGAAATGCCGAGTCTAACGACACCCAATTTGCTATGATTTGAGTAAAAAATTAGCTCAACTTGGAATTTTTAATGCAATGTTCCGCGTAAAGCTTAATTAAGTATTTTTCTTATGGCGTGTGTTAAAAAGTTTATTATGCTTTGATCGGTTGCGCGCTATTTTTATAAGATTATTGAGACCAATTACGCTTTTCTGGGATGCTTCCTTCGTTAATTAAAATTTAATTTGTAATCTGCATCTTTGCTCGCTGTACTCGGTCGTGGCCCCTGATTTCTTCGTTACAATATGCCTTTCCTCGGGCCGCTGAACTCTCGGCCGCTCTCCCGGGCGCGAGTTTGGCTGCCTGATGGAAAAATTGCTTTTTCTCCACCTGTATATGTGCTATCGCTCTGTGGTTTGTTTTAATAGGTAGCGGTTAATTTTTCCTATCTTCTGGTATCCTTTATGTGTGATTAAAACAGAGCGCACTCTGTTTAAAGGGCGTTTTAGTGAAAAAATTCTTAATTTAATCTGCAAACATTCGTGAGGCGTATTTCGCTGGCTGTCACCTTTCTTGGCCGGCCGGTTCCAATAAAGTTTTATGGTTGCAATCTTGCTGCACTTTAGAAATTCGTTGTAATGGCACTTATTTTTATGATTTTAGGGTTTTGAAAAATACTTTTGCGTAGGATCGCGGCGGTTTGTTAAGCAGATGTAATATTCTTTGTTCTTCTGGCGCCTTTCGGGCGGCGTATGTTTCCTTTGATTTTATTCGATCTGTTTAACGGTTCATATCACATTAATTTAAGAAATAAATTTCTAATTATTGAAATTATAAGAATATATCCTTTATTTAATATAAAACAGTAACTATGCTATTGGGTAACTAAGGTGGGTGCTTAGATATAGGAGGCATCAAATTAACAATAAGTTTTTGAATATTATTTAAAAAAAATACGATATATAATTTGGAATGGAACAAATTTTAAAGAATCCAATAAGTTTATATGGGATAATTTACTAAGTAAAATACAGTTTAATAACCAAGAAAACTCTTATTACTAAAATATGTAAATATAAGATATTACTCAACTAGAAGAACATATTCAAGAATATAAAGGCAAACATTGTGGATTGGTGGTTGTGTTAAACCGTTGCGTTGCTGTGACTGGGTTGGAACTGGACACTCATCTGCAGTCTTGTAATATTTAACGTTGTAGATCATCTGCAGAATGACGAGGAGTTGTAATCAGATGGCTGTATGTTAAGGTAAATCATTAATAAATGATAAATAGTTACCTGAAACCTACTTGTTTCGTCGTGCCTTGTGATGTGGAATGTTTGATGAGTTTTTAAAGTATAATTTAATTGAAAGAATGCTACATAACTAACCTACATTTTGAACATAAGATAATATTGCATTGAAATTAAGTACATTACACGTCCCAACCTGAGAGAGAGAGACTTCGATGTTAAAATTATTAATTAAACTGAGCTAGTTTATTGAAATGTAATTAACAACACATTATAATACAGGGTTAAAATTACTTTATTTGTTCCTCACTTGTAAACATCAATTTATCAAGTCACTGCATTCACCTTGAAAATGTTTCTTAACTGGCTAGCCAGTTAATTTTTTTCTGGCTAGCCAGTAAAATTTTACAAGCGTGCTCATAGATAAAACATAGCGTACAAAGCCAGAGTTGTCTTCCTTAGTATGTGTCATATTGATGAATTTAATTGCTTGTCAGTTTGACATTTTGAATAAATGATAAATTTCTAGTTATTCACAAGTGAGGAACAAATAAAGTATTCAACAATACAGGCAAGGTAACAGGTTTTACTGGCTCAAGAAGGTGACTGGATCGCCTGCGGCTCGCCAGTCGTATCCTTCTATTCACCAGTAAAAACCCTCTTACCAAGCTAGTAATGTTAAATACTATTATAAGAGTTAATACCCACATATTGAGATGGTATTATGCCCACAACTTGGCTCTGTTTGCAGTGCAGGATAATTGACCGATTAAATAAGCACAGAGTTGAAACGTTTTATGCAATTGCAATGTTAAACTAAAGTAAAATATTAAATGCATTGACAACGAGATGCGAGAAACAGTAAAGTAGTCGAGAAAAAAACGCAAAGACAAAGCTTATTTTCACAGGTTTCGAAATTGACTTTTAAATAAATTAAAATATAATTTTTGACCACTAAACAAGTATTTTACAAGCTAAAAAGTATTGCCTTTTATTGTGCACGTCAGTGTTTATGTGGTAGTGTTGGTGGAAGATTCCGCCACACAAAAATTAAAAATTCTCCGATCCTATCTACGCGGACATTGGGAGCGAGCACTTCAAAATTCCGAAGAAGATCTACGGGCAACTAAGTCATCGGAACCAGAGGACAGCAGACCAGGGCATAGTACGATTCTGCAAGAACGTCTCAACCACTTTTTGCAGCCAGGCGAGCATCTCCAGCAGGAAATCCAAGCAGCATTGCCGCAAACAGCTCCGAAGCCAGCAAACGAGGTAGGGTTAAGCCTGCGATTTAAGTGTTAAAGTTTGGGGAAGAGCAGCATAATACGTGATCAAACCTTGTCGAAGAGGATTGGCTCGTTTCCAAGGCTCCAGCTACGCCATAATTTGCGTAATAAGCAAGGCGTCATCAAATTTTGCAAATTTAGCAAGAATCCCAAGCGACAAGAAACAATTGAGCAGACGGCGTCTGTCCTACATCATTACTAAAACGAAACAGTGTTAATTGTTGCCATGCGCGAAAATGTAAATATTTACCTGATGTTTTCTCATATTTTCACGAGTTTAAAGGTTCAAAGAATCGCTGGTGCACTGGGACAACATTTTGTGTAATTTGACAGATTGTGAATATTTGGACTAACGTCGCGTATTTGAACTACTGATTTAGAATTTCTGGCGATAGTAAAATTCAGATTAAAAATATAGTCAACCTGAGAAAGAGCTTGTGTTTTCCCATTGAGTTAGCGTAATAGATAATTGCAATTGAATAAAATAGAAAGAGGGGCATGCAACCATTTATTTGAGTAATTGAGTGTTACATTTCAATTTTAACCAGCCTAAATTTACTCACAGATAAAAAATTGGAGCAAAGCGGAAAAATATGAACTTATTAAATATTGCATTTATTGGCATCGAAAACGTAGAGCTTGGAGAAAGCTTCCTTTGCAATATATCTTGAGGTAAGTCAGTACAAATTTCAGAAACCATTTTTTTACTACTGCTATGCCCGCAATCACAATAATTATGTTCTCTCGTTTTTAAGGATTATCTAGCAATTAATTTAAAGACGGCCATTGCACACCTCTATATGAAGAAAACAAATTCAATAGGGTGTGCAAGAATGATAAGCAAACAAAATAACCCAGGGCCACGAGAGCCGGCTCCCAGGATTAACGAAACCGACGTCGGGCCACTTAACCCATTCACATGGAGATTGCACCTTAAGCATTATCGCGTAAATACATAAAGCCGCGTGATAAACAACGCCGGTCCTGCTGCGTTTCTCATATTGATTCGTAATGTAAGAAGCTTAGGTTGATGTTTAAATCACGCTTAGTGAAGCGGAATAGCGGGTAAGTGGCCTGGGGACAATGCGGGCCACTAATATATGTACGAGTTAAGCTTATGCACATACTCTAAATGACATATCCACAAGAAGAGCGGGTCGCGGAATGCACGTCGCTCTCCAGGGGTCATGGAGAGCCTGCAGAGGATCGAACGGATCCCCTGAACGGCGACACGATGTTTCTGTTTGCCTTTATGGCATAACATTACTAACGCGATTACATTAATTTAAAGGCACGTCGGGCGAATAAAATCCGCGGGAACGCCGCGCAATATGCTGAAAAAATGCTAAACGAGAGACCCAGGATATGTGCCTTCCCCGGCTGCTTATGAGCCTGACATCACGTTTGGTTACTTACCGTCGTACTAAAATTATATAACGTTTCTACGAGTACGAGTGTGCCACGTATTCTGCAGGTTCCTATCCACAGGGAGGCCTTTTATAAACTGCTTAAAAATGGTACAAACGTCTTGAATTATCTGAAGACATCCCAGTAGGCATCCAATGCCATAACAATCTAAGACGTTGTCCATAAGAAAGCAGAACGTTGAATTTTTCTTCTTAAGCATTGAACAAAGTAATCGTAATAGGTTATATTAAGGGAGTGTTCGGCTCCTTTAAAGATTTTGGCTACATACCTGATATTCTTACACAGAGAAAAATTAGGCGTGATGCACGCACACAACTTTATTTACAGTGATCTTATAATAAGTCAAAAATTTGTTTTTAATTTCCCGACCACATCATATAAAAAAACCATTTTAGAGGCATTTAACTAGAAAATTACCCATCTCACATTAATACACATTAAAAACGTAATAAAAAGGCAACGTTTGAAAAAGTCCATACTGCCGTTTTTGAGAAAATCGAAAAATCACAAGAGTTAAACACCATACCTCCGGTTATGTAATTTTCTTCAAAATTTTGCTGCCGCGTTCAGAAAGTACACAGAACCTATATTGCGATGAACTTGCCCGTTTGTTTATTTTGGTACAAAATGTATAAGTTAAATTAGGGACAATCACAATACAATTCTCAGGTTGATTTTTATACTGTGCTCACTTTGCTTGTCAGTAATTTAAGGCTAGTTAAAATGAAATGTATTAGCTGATGTTCAAAATAGAATGGTTGAATGCCCCTTTTTTACTATTTTATTAAACTTCAATATTATTTAAGCTAGCTCTCGGCAAACACAGAACTCTTATCTCATGTTGGGTATATTCACAAATTAGTAGTCCATTTTAGATTATTCGTCCTTGAGTAGCTCATATACGCGGTTCTGGTAGATAACATTTATAATCTGTCAAATGACACAACAATTTCGTCAGTGCAACAGCGGTTACTTGAATGCTTAAAATGGCGAAACCAACAAAGAATCGTCAGGTAATTTGATTTAATTATCGCTTTAGGCAACAAAACCTCCACTTCATTGTTACACGATGACGCAGGCCCACGCTAACTTTCATTTGTTACTGATGCTTGGAAATCCACCAATTTCACAAAATGTCCTAACTCTGTGCTTTATTGACTTTTTTAAATATTTTGTACTGCAAACAGAGCCAAGTTGTAGGCTTAAAACCATCTCAATATATGAAGTTTCAACGTCATATCTCTTCGGTTTTGAGATATTCTGTTCATACAAACACACAGACAGACAGACTAATGAACAAAAACATGTTTTTTGGGTTCAGAAGACTCTAAAACACGAAGATCTGTTGAAAATTCAATTTCGAATTTTTGGCGTGAATGAAATACTTCCTTTATTGTTGAAGGAAGAAAAATGCTGTAGTATAGTTTTGCACAAGGTCGGTTAATTGTGAGTTGTACGTTTTTTTCGTTCAATGATTGGATTAATAGGATTGTTTGAAGACGTGAGATTTGCTATGACAAATTATGCAAAGCGAGTTGAAGTAAGCAAAAACAATATTGTGTTGTATTTGTCCACAATGTTGTATTTTTTATGTAAGTAGTGCATCCTTATTAAATATGTATATGGAGAAAAAAGACAAATAAACTTGAGAATTTTTAATGTGTCAATTGCATTATTTTCCTCTTACATCAGAGACTCAATGCATAAACAAATGGTAATAAACTTCTGTTGGTGCAAGTTCTAGAATTGCGATGTAAAGGTAAATAATAATTTAATTGATGCAAGTATTAGTAATATACTATGAAATGAGTGAGAAAACAAAATTTGAAGCACGAGTCCAAGACGAGTGGCATAATTTAAGGATTGTTCAATAGAAACATGTTTAGAGGCTGTAGCATAATGTCTATTAACTCAATTTAAAAAAAATCTATTAACATTAAAGCATGAGTTCCATTGTTGTACTAATCTAGAGATTCCTTGTTGGTAAAATTCTTGCGACTATTAACGAAACCATTCTCTAACGGTAATCTAAGCTTCAGGGTCCGAAGTGAACCACTGTCCCTTTAGTTTTTATGAACCAAATACATGAACTTTAATAAGAGCATGGATAATTGAATTAATACTTCCCATACTGATGCTCATCATTTCAGAAAACTCTCTGAATTTAATGCGTAAAACAGTTTCCAAACGCCTCACATTTTTATTTGAAGTTGCAATACGAGGTTGTCTTGGACGAGACCCTTTTTTCGTCAACTTGCTTCCTTGTAGCAATTTTCTGTATCACTAAACAACTGCCATGTGCGAATATCTATAGGCACTATCTACAGCTTTCGTTCTCTCATGGATTTTGAGTGGTTGACGTCTTTCGGCGGCTAAAAATTGAATAACAATGTGACGTTAGCGCCGGCCGAAATCGTATTTTTACGTATTGGAATACGTTCGAATTTGACCGCCGCCAAAACTTCGTCACAAATTGTCCGAAAACATCGCCGAGGCACGAAGAAACAATCGAGGTGCGCAGAAATTACGAGCCGCCGGCGCCGTCGTCTTCCAGCGCATCCCTGCCTAAAATCCTGCACAAATCACGGCGTATGGTAATGTATAAATAAGAGGTATCGTACGTTGTGAAGAGAACTTGACTTGCATCCAGCGAGCCGAACCAGCTTCCTGCCTGGGGCCCCCCTGAGGGCCCAAAATCCTGGTCCCGCCCGAAGGACAATTTTTGACTTTTAGTCCTAGAACCAATCGTTCCCAGAAATCCCCGAAAGATCAAAGTGGCCCATTGATTTTCAGTGCCTATTGATCTCCGTCGAGCCTATTCAGGAGTTATCTTATTTAAAATTCAGACGTGGATCATTGTTTATATATGCCTGTCTGGAATTTATATACGTTTACTCCTCGAAACCGGTGTGGTCTAAAACTCGTACGTGGTTCGTTGTACATATACGCCTGATAAGAGTCTTAGACCTCCTCGAAACCGCTCCCCGACAACGTTCACGTAATTCATTCAGAAAGCATTTTAAAAACGTGGCCCTCCAGGTCCGTGCATAAGCTTGAACAAGAATTGCGAGGTTAAGTACCCGCACGAAACTCACGTAATTAACGTAACCGTAAAGATTCAAAGCTTCACTTACCTAGAGCAATCTCGTCCTGAAGATTTCCCGTGCTTTCTGCAGTGCCGCAATTCATAGTACATAATCTAAACCAAAAATTGTGTGAGGTTAGCTTCAAGCTAAAAGTAATTCAGGTAGCTTAAAGGAGGGTTTAGTCACCTTGAATAACGTAATTAGAAAACCCCTAGTTATCACCTAGACACCCCTGGAATTTCAGTAACAGCTTTAAACGCAAATTTGGCTTAAAAGTTATTAGCTGACACACGATATGTAATTCTACCGTATTTTCACTTGTCACACCAGGTTTTTGCAGCACACGAGGTTTTGTGGGCACTGTAGAATAGCTTCGACGTAATGGGATTACGCCTTATATCAAGTCCAATCTCAACACCCCCGAAATAAAAGCAAACATAACTTTATTTCATGCCCCCGATAAAAGTAAACAAACTTAACCTAGATTCTGTTTCCAGTTTAGCCGAGTAGAGGACGCTCTTCTAACTACGAATCCCTTCGTCCTGCCGCCGACAAAGTACGAGAAGAAGTATCGTGGCTTGCCTAACCCAGTAGGCGTCAGCCTGCCCGTGATACATTGAAATTCAAATCTTTTATTTGAAAATACATGGAATATTTTAGTTATTATTTTAAAATGTAGATAGGTATACAAAATAAATCGCTTTGTTTGATGTGTACTTGATTGTATATTTGAGTTAACCAGATTGGACCCTGGCATCTGTGGCTATCCGAGAGTAAAAAGTTTATTAACATTGGTAATCATTCATAGCTCAAAATTAAAGAATTAACGTAGAAAACCAGGTTATTACATGGCCAGCCCGAGCAGAGACATAAACTCAAGTATATAGTCAAGTAATTCATCGGCTTCACCAGCACGCAATCCAAGTGGCGCTCGAGCAGTTTTACCTGAAAAATAATTAGTTATCAGTTAAAGTATAATTAATTATTTTAAATGTTGTACAAACCGCGACCACAGACATGTACCAGAACCAGATGTTACCGCCGCCAGAACCGCCTGTGACTACCTGCAGAAATGTTGGAAAACGGCCCCATAGAGGCCACCAGCTTGTCCAACACCAGAAAATTAGAAACCTCCAGAGGAATGTTGATTCCAAGTGCGGAAAAGAGGGAATCCAGTCCATAGAGAGCTCCTGTTTGAAGCCCAGGCCGTTGGAAGAGTCCGACCGGCGAAAGCCAGGGCATCTACGCAACTAGGTCACCTCCAAGTGGCGCCAGATATTCCAGAAAGTACAAAAGAACCAGCTGAAGTCCAGAAATCAGCTTTGAGCACAGTACTAAGTTTTGGAGTCCAGATCATCCCCGTGTTCGTAAGTTCCCTCCATAAAAACTTCCCCCCGAGACGTCTCCTGGTATACAGCTTCACCCTGAGAAGTACAGCCAGCTACAATAGACGTGGAGCATCGTGCTATCCTGCAGCACAACCTCCCTCGCGAGAAGTTTTTGGAACGCGAACCCTTCAGGGAAATCACATCCAGTGCAAGATCTTCAAAGTTGAAGCCATCTTCGCAGAACCGAGGTAACCTGCAAACATACAAAATGTCCATGAAATTGTAAGTTGGTCTCCGCAACCTCTACTAATTTCTTCCAGTTAAAGTTCAAATATTGTGAGAAAGTCGGTTAATCCCGTAACCTAAATACTTTCCCGCGATTGAACAAAACCTGAATGAATGCGAGTCGATACCGCGAGCTCAGCATCAGTAAGTAGCATTTCTTCTAGAATGCACCCCGTAGAATTTTATGAGCCCGGAGAATGAATGTACGAAAAGACAAATGATTCGATACCGCGAATATTTAGTCTCATCTAGCCTGAAACTGCTTTCACGTGGTTGATTGCAGTACATGAAATTTCATTCCGCTTATCCAGAAAATTCAAAAAAATTACCAGTCCTGTCCATGCCCGTTGTACCCGCCAGTATTATTAATTGCATGCATGTTGTTGAATGTCTCCTGAGAATGATCACGCTTTCGCCTTGGTGCCTATAAGAAAACGTGCATTTGTAGAGCATGAACCTATGGAATTGTATGCAACCCGTACCGGAGTACAACTAAAATTTTTCCTGAATGTTCCCCGTGAAATTGAACCCAGTGAAGATCCAGGTGGAAATTAATGCCACAACAACCGCCTGTTGACCAGAAACTGCAAGCAAGTTTCCCTTGCATATCAGCAGTTGCCTGTCCTAGCTTTCCGAACTTGTTTTTTTTTCGAGAAGTCCTGAAAGGAGTATAGGTCGAAACCGCGATTTTTATATCTCCCCCAGTTGAAAGTATTACAAAAGTATACTCACCTAGTAGACACTGCCAGAAGAAACGCCGGTTACTTCCATAACTTCCGCGTTCCCTAGAATGTATGTTGTCCGAGTTGTGTGCCGAGAATTCCAGGATCCCCAGGTGTTTTCCAAGCCGAAAGGGGTACTTCCATGAAGAGGGCGTCCACCCACCGGCGGTTTCCTCCATAGGAAGGGGCTTGTGTGACGTTAGCGCCGGCCGAAATCGTATTTTTACGTATTGGAATACGTTCGAATTTGACCGCCGCCAAAACTTCGTCACAAATTGTCCGAAAACATCGCCGAGGCACGAAGAAACAATCGAGGTGCGCAGAAATTACGAGCCGCCGGCGCCGTCGTCTTCCAGCGCATCCCTGCCTAAAATCCTGCACAAATCACGGCGTATGGTAATGTATAAATAAGAGGTATCGTACGTTGTGAAGAGAACTTGACTTGCATCCAGCGAGCCGAACCAGCTTCCTGCCTGGGGCCCCCCTGAGGGCCCAAAATCCTGGTCCCGCCCGAAGGACAATTTTTGACTTTTAGTCCTAGAACCAATCGTTCCCAGAAATCCCCGAAAGATCAAAGTGGCCCATTGATTTTCAGTGCCTATTGATCTCCGTCGAGCCTATTCAGGAGTTATCTTATTTAAAATTCAGACGTGGATCATTGTTTATATATGCCTGTCTGGAATTTATATACGTTTACTCCTCGAAACCGGTGTGGTCTAAAACTCGTACGTGGTTCGTTGTACATATACGCCTGATAAGAGTCTTAGACCTCCTCGAAACCGCTCCCCGACAACGTTCACGTAATTCATTCAGAAAGCATTTTAAAAACGTGGCCCTCCAGGTCCGTGCATAAGCTTGAACAAGAATTGCGAGGTTAAGTACCCGCACGAAACTCACGTAATTAACGTAACCGTAAAGATTCAAAGCTTCACTTACCTAGAGCAATCTCGTCCTGAAGATTTCCCGTGCTTTCTGCAGTGCCGCAATTCATAGTACATAATCTAAACCAAAAATTGTGTGAGGTTAGCTTCAAGCTAAAAGTAATTCAAGTAGCTTAAAGGAGGGTTTAGTCACCTTGAATAACGTAATTAGAAAACCCCTAGTTATCACCTAGACACCCCTGGAATTTCAGTAACAGCTTTAAACGCAAATTTGGCTTAAAAGTTATTAGCTGACACACGATATGTAATTCTACCGTATTTTCACTTGTCACACCAGGTTTTTGCAGCACACGAGGTTTTGTGGGCACTGTAGAATAGCTTCGACGTAATGGGATTACGCCTTATATCAAGTCCAATCTCAACACCCCCGAAATAAAAGCAAACATAACTTTATTTCATGCCCCCGATAAAAGTAAACAAACTTAACCTAGATTCTGTTTCCAGTTTAGCCGAGTAGAGGACGCTCTTCTAACTACGAATCCCTTCGTCCTGCCGCCGACAAAGTACGAGAAGAAGTATCGTGGCTTGCCTAACCCAGTAGGCGTCAGCCTGCCCGTGATACATTGAAATTCAAATCTTTTATTTGAAAATACATGGAATATTTTAGTTATTATTTTAAAATGTAGATAGGTATACAAAATAAATCGCTTTGTTTGATGTGTACTTGATTGTATATTTGAGTTAACCAGATTGGACCCTGGCATCTGTGGCTATCCGAGAGTAAAAAGTTTATTAACATTGGTAATCATTCATAGCTCAAAATTAAAGAATTAACGTAGAAAACCAGGTTATTACAACAATACGCATATGTTGGACGGATTTTCTATACTAAGAGTCATTTTCGAGCTCTATAAAAATGCATAAAAAAGCACCATAAAGAAATTTGAGAGACAATAAACGATTTCAACTACATCATACAATTACCATAACGATCAAGTCGCGCCTACGCCAAAACCAAACGTGTTTCTATTGACACAGACTGACACAAAACTTAACCTGCAAATCTCGAATTTGACATAGCTTAACAGTGATACCAACAATGTAGCAGTGAGTGAGATGGTTTTTATCTCACTAGTGGATAAAGTGGCACTTTAAAGTTCTAAGATCGATTTAGTAATAGCCTTATAACTAGGAGGTGTTGCATAAATTGATTTATTTTTATTAATTTTGTTACTGACAGTAGCGTTTGACGTTTAAATTTATCAGAGCCTCCTGATTTATGTTTTACCTTCATGATGTATTGATGAATAATGAAAAACACCAAGAATTTCATAGCACAAGCAAAATTGAAACTGTTGACGATGATAAATGATACTGTTTGTTTAATAATAGTATTAATTTGAACAACACATTTTTCAGATGCAAAGCAATAATTGCCCTTAAATTGTTACCGCTATTCCTATAACCACTTTTACTTAAGTCAAAATTAAGGATACAGTAGAAACCAAGCGAGGATGAGATGTTAGATAGCTTCATTTCATTTATCAATAATGACTCGCAGATAGTATTTTTTAAGTAGGTTATAGATATTAACGATACAAGTTTGATTATGCGCATCTTAAGCTAACTGCCAGAAGCAAATTAATTCTGTTGTCTAATTCACTATCATCTAATTTTAAAAATGTTTGGTCTTCTTCGACATATGTGGTCTATCGGGGTTGAACAAAAATAAAGGGAATCTCAACTAACTGCAAATGTTTCATTATTTTCTTGATGATGAAGGTTCATGTTCCTAATTTGAAAATGTACATTCTTATATATCATGTTTTGTTAGCAATTTAAATAGTAAATCGTTTATTTCAGTTAGATGTCTTGTTTCATTTGTTTTTCCTTTGAATTTAAATATGTAAATATAGTAAATAACAGGGCAGAAATTTAAAATAAAACTCTTTTAACCAAGCCAATATTCCGGAAAGCTGTATTTCTTTTCCAAGGTAAAAAATAGTACTTCATAATTAACAACAATCAGAGCTGGGCAAAATACTTTTAAAAAGAATTTAACTAATAAATACTAAATACTTTATGAAAATCGAATATATTTAAATACTAAATACTTTTTATGACCAAAAAGTAGTTAAATAATAAATATCTATAGTATTTAATAGTTAAATACTTTTATAAAAGTAATTAAAGTACTTAAATATTTCAAAAGTATTTAAATATTTTAAAAGTATTTCAATATTTTAAAAGTATTTAAATATTTTAAAAGTATTTAAATATTTTAAAAGTATTTAAATATTTTAAAATTATTTAAACACTTTTAGTTTTTAGATGTCACTAAAATGTAAAAGGACTTGTGAAGTATTTAAATAGTAATGCAGCATTTCTAATATTTTCAGAATATCATATTTAGAAGAATATTTTGTAGGTAACAGAAGAATTCATTTTGTTGAATTATAACATCAGACACATCTTTGCAGTCCCTATGCAGATAGTGCACAATAGGCATTTCGCACCATCTACTACTACTCGTTGAGTATCATTTTATGTTGAACCACATACTAGGTAAGTTTTTTAACGTGTTACAAGGCGATATCTGGAAAACGGTTTAAAATATTTTGATGAAATTTTGGTGAAGTAGTAGGGAGATGGGAGGGGGGGCATATTTAAACATATTTTTGACATTTACCCCCTCTCTGTGTTTCGAGGGGTGGGGGGTAACTTTGGAATTTTAAATTGGATGATGTAGTTTTGTTTATAAAATTCGAATCTACATAAAAAACTACGTATGTGTACAATTTTTTTTATTTGCTTTTGACCGAATCCGCTTTGCCCGCTTATTAGTGGCGCCTGAAATCTTACAACGAGTACAAAATTCATTTAGAAAAAGAGTGAGAAAGTGTTTGGAAGTTCAAGGGGGACATTTCGAACAAATTCTCAAGCATGGCAGACGATAAATAAGTTGAAAGCAAGTGGTAAATATTTTTTTTTTACTTTATAACCTAATAAAGCATACCTACATCCGTAACCATAACCAAATAAAAAAAAAATATACACATACTGCTACGAACAAAGTTTTTTTAAACCTAACTGTACTTTTTATTCTTTAAAAGTTCAATCACCATAAAACCTACCTTGTTGTAGATATTTTCTTGTATATAATAATTGTTCACTCGGCTAGCTCTATGTTTCTCTTACTCTGCAGGGTTGCATTATATTTGACAAGACACTGCAATCTATAACAATGTACTTTTTAAAAAATTAAATAATATATTTTAGAAGATAATATTTAGATTTTATTAATGTAATCAATTATAACCTTTAAATGACAATTATCATAATTGTTACCTATTCCTTTAATATAAAAGTAATTGTTAATGTTTGTTTTGAAGTTGCTCGTACTTTAACAATTTAAACAAATTTTGTTGATGACACTTTCAATAATTAAGTAAATGTTTAAACTTTGGGTTTACAAAACCACTCATATTTTATACATCTGACTTAAATTAATTCAAAATTTCTGTAGGCCTTTTTTTATCTTTTGCATTTATATTGTTCGTAACTCAGTACTAAGAATTGATTTTAAATTGACTCACTTTGCGTTTTTCACTTGTAGCCACGTGTCTGCAATCTTCTCTGCTAGAAGTTGCCCCTGGAACTCGCTTGATCTACAGCTTCTGTGTTGATATCTTCCAATTATAACGACAGTTCTTCAACTAATCACTTTTAACATTATTTTAAGTAAATTCTACCCAGAGTTTGTTAGATTTTACATTAATTCTGGAAGAATAATTTTATATCTGTCACAATTTATAAATTTTTCTATCCGCCTCCTTCTTTTATCAAAACATAAACAATTTGTTCTTTCCTTTCTTGGCACTCTTTTTCAGAAGGAACATTTATTAATTACCAACTTAAATCAATCTAGATAAACTTTTGACAAAAGTCATTTTTTTAGTTTATCAATATTTATCTATCATTTTATAAACATATTTGAAACTTTCCTACATTATAAACAAACCGTCACACTAACAAAAGTAAGTTATATTTCAGCACGTTGCAACATTCTGCAATGCGTCTCATATAAACAATAAACAATTCTACACAGTTCAACCACTTGCTTTGGGCCATTCTATTGTCAATTGAGCTTCAAAAGAGTGCATTGAATGAACACTTATACGTTATTCATTATCGATACCGATTTATATTATATTAATTGACTCTTTACTTCGACACGAAGTGTACGAAGTATTGAAATTCCCTCATATCGAAAACCACTCTGAGTCAAATATCTCTAAAATTCGAGCCAACCGACTAATGAACCCACTATATCAAATCTCCGTCTCGGCGGTGCGGATCTTTTGGTGAAGATCCCAGCCCACTAGATTAATCCCCCGTATTGGGGGGTTCCTAAACGTGCTGTGCGGGGGATGTATGTTCGTATGTGTATACGATTCCGGTCGCCAGGAACCTTTTTGAAGTCTTGGATCGTTTTCATACGATAGGTCCTCCGAAAATGAAGTCAACATCAACTTTTGAGCTATGGTCGTCGGCAAAAAAAATTTTTTGATAAATAACTGGTTCATAGCATTTCATTGTATTAGCGAAACGGAGTGATGCTGAGTATCGAAGTATTCTTGGAAAGCACGGAAGGGCGCTTTTCTTGGGTGGGGAGTACCGTATATTTTATTTTTGCAGATGTTATACCAATCTTCGCCAGTTTTAAGTCATTCAACCTTTTATAGAATATATTGTTTACCATTTTAATATAACAGCAATACATAGTTTTCTAGGTATATTCGAATTTTATAAACAAAAGTACATCATCCAATTTAAATTTCAAAGTTACCACCCACCCCTCAAAACAAAGAGAGAGGGTAAATGTCAAAAATATGTTTAAATATGTTCCCCATCTCCCTATCATCCCATCAAAATTTCATCAAAATATTTGAAAGCGTAAAGATATCGCCTTGTAACACTTTAAAAAAACTCGCCTAGTAAAGGCATAAACGTTCATTACATATTCCGTCAGTGTTCTCAATTTCGGCAATGGATATTTATACTGGAATATAAAAACGAAGAAGGCGATTTGCTGTTGGGACCCCCGTCCCGTGCGCCAGCTTCCTGTATGAAGTTTTGACGACTTATACCTATTACCGTCTCCGGTAACAACAGCTTGGCACATTTCTGGTCCGCATTCAATGCATTGCAGGCAAACTGTCATGGAATTTAAAATTTCCAATTTATATTTTTCACTCCACCCTATTGCACAGATATTGGTATAATAATGTCGTGTGGCTTGTGGTAAGAAGCACTTGTAACATAAACTAACGATTAGCACCGAAATGGCTAACGTTGCATACCTCGCAAGACCATTTTACCGGCACTCGGAATATGTGGCCATGCAAGCAGCATGCAGATATTAGTTGCGATTTGAAAAAATGAGTCTTAGACAGCAATGGACGACTGTATCATAATAACAGGGTGAGGCGTTTGCCTCTATTATATTATTATAGAGTTCTGTTAACACTGGCGCCGGCAACTATTAGTAACACCTATGGTTAGATTGAAGAAGGCAAAGACAAATATAGGGGGACAAGGCATACGCCATGGTAAGTAGATCGGCGCGCAGGTAAAGTGCGGATAAACGGGGAGCCATCGACGTTCTTCGGCGGAAAATAATAAACAGTGACAGGGCTATAGGTGACAGGCTATAAAATCAGCACACAAACACGCGGGAACATTGCGAACCCGGGATAATGGAAGATTGAATAAGAGTGGAAGACACAGGATGTAGCCGAGACAGCGGGATCTGCGACAAATAGACGGCCGAGGCGACGCGTGCTCCAATATCGCGAGCTCCGTGCCCAAATCCTTGATGAAACTCGTTGACGTGCCGCACCGCATGCACTGACACCCTTAATTGATATTTCCCATCTCGCATGGCACCACATCCGGCCCGCTATCGACTGCTGCACTAATAGAGGTTACACACCAAGTTAATGGAAAAATTACCGAAGTGAAAATTCTCATTAAGGCGCCGCCATAATGCAGGAGCCACATTGTGGCGGTGTTGTCCTCGGCAGCGCGTGTAATTACAATAACTTAACGAGACGCCTTTGATATCTTTGACCGATGGGAGAGGCGCCCCGGCATGAATATAAATCTCCTATATTGACATCGGCAACATAAGCTGGGGCTCGAGCCAACCTATTACTCCTCCACCTCTTATCTTAATTAGATCGCTCGCGGAATGAAAAGAATCCATATTTTCGATTTTATTTGAACTAATTTACATCCTTAAATTGAAAATTCTATCTACGCCACTTCGGCACAGTTCCCTTGCGGCATTTATCAACGCGCGAGTACTACGGATAGGTCAAAATGGCCCAGTCACATTTTAAATTAGCCGCCGTTTTTTGAAAAAGGGAAAAAGAGGAATTAGATTTACCCTTCCCTTTCCAGTATTCAACAACAGTCCTCCAAACTGTTTACGCTCTCGCTAGACCGCGAGTAGGAAAACCGTCGAAATTATGGAATATACCGCTATTAGCTCTTGATTGGATCGTGGGTTCGAAATCTTTCTATGGGCGTCAGGTTTAACAGTATATCTATAAATATTTCCTAAATGGCGAAGAACACTCCAGATAAACCGTTTAGAAGCCAAAGTTCCTACTAACACTAAAGTAATAACAGGCATATACATTTACGCTATAGTTTCTAGTAACAAGATACAAAAAATCGAAGGAAAAAAAGGTTCAAGGTAATTTCAATTCGCCCAACTGGGGTCGGGCTGCTATAGGGACCTTGAGTCCCTCTTCAGCCAAGAACGGGAATTATAGGATGGGTGAGAATGGAAGAGAGTCCAGGAAAGGTGGAGAAGTACTGCTCCTGCATTGACCTCAGAGAAGGTACTCTCGAGTACTCTATTGACTCAGGAACACCACCTAAAAACCTAAATCAGAGCAGACGGCCACGGAAATCGAACTCGCAACCTCCCGAATGCTAAGCAGACGTGGTAACCCTTAGTCTACAGAGCGCGGTCAAAAAATGGATTAATGATTAAATTTTTATATAAATCACATTGAAATTACTAAAGAAATATAGAGACATACATGCGAATATTATTAAGTTTGTACTTGGTCATCGAGCACCCAATCTGAAAAATCACCCTTAGAACCATCAGATGGACTTTTCTTATATTCAAGCAAAGAGTAGCACTCTTTGTTCATCATTTATTAATTCGGTATATATTTTAGAAATAAAAGCGATGTCTCGTACCAAGCTGCAGTAGTCAAATATAATTATGAAGATTTTATATGTTTGTGGACTATTGTTGGAACAAGAATAGACAGTTTCAGCTGTAGGGTGCCACTAGCTCAATTTTCATTTTTGATAAGTTGTTTTAGGTTCAGTAACAGGAGTTCTTATACAAAAAGTTCAAAATAGCGGCTACAAATGAGGTTTTCAATAAATGCGTTTTACATTCACAGCGAAATTATAATTCAAGATTTTTCTGGACAATATATGAAATTTACGTAGTTTCCTTTAGAAAAAGATGGATGCTGATTTCAAGCAAGTGAAACGGAAACTTGACCTTGCTCGTCTGATTGTCTTCAGAATAGAATTTCATTACATCGCCGATTTGTACATGTATGCTATCTGTTGTTTGTTCGGGGATATTAATAATAATATTTAGCCCAATAAGTAGAAGCTAAACGCGCCAATGATCTCGTACCAATATGCGTATACGCATGCCTCGTGGCAGTGTCGGACGCGGTCGGATTTTGTAAAGGTATTAGCAGTGCTATTCACTAACTTACTTCGTTATCTAAACGATTTTCGTTAGGAACGAATTCGTACAGGAGGGTCATCCGATTTTCGTTATAATTCGTATTCAGTACGGGAGCCTCAACGAATTCGGTAACAATTCGTTCGTAAACACTCCGTAACGAAAGAGGGAATGTTTTTAACTAGAATAGTACAGGTAAAGCAACGCGTCTTAAATCCGATCATCTAGTGGTCAGCTTTATAAGTAGTTGTGAAGTGTAATCTGTCTCTTTCATATTTATAAGTAGATGTATATCTATTGCATTTTAACTACCGTTGCTACAAATATTCTGCTTGGCTTGGCGGCGGCAACTTTAAATAAAAATACGATCAGTCTCAAACGTTTTTGGTTGCAAAAATGGCGAAAATGAGGAGTGGCAGCTTTTCTTTGACTATGAGTGGTATATTAATAGAGGGAGATCCGTCATGCTTATAGTAGAGATTTCTTGATATAAAGCAATAAAAGTTATGCCATCCCGGATGTCGTACACCTCTTATCTTGAAATTTTTAATTATTGTGTTTTAATCAATGTAACCATTTGTATAATGTAGTTTACTGGTTAATTATTTCTGATTGATGTTTTAATTCCTTTTTACTTAAATTTGTTCAACTTTTAAATTTTAACCTCACTTTTTATTATTTGCTTCATATGTTAATAAGCAGGATTGTTATCGTCTGATGCTGAAACCAATCTGATTTTGAAAGATGTCGCTACACACAACAATAATAAAATCGTGGACAAGACTTAAGAGTTTTATTGCTTCATAGCATAGTTATATTTTAATCATATTATGTACATCGGTATAAGTATTATATAAATGCAATTGCACTAGTATAAATTTGCCGATAAATCTTTTCACTGTATTTCCGGTTGATATAAATCTTGTATTGTAGCGACCCTGTGGTATAGTAAGTTCTGCACCAACAATACACGTAAACCGCCAGGGTTGCAAGGGGTAGCCCGAGTCACCTAACAACCATGACAATCTTTCACCTGCAACAATACAAACTTCTTTACATAAAATGTTTATTTCAAATAATTTTACTTGCTGTTGCAAGAGAAATTATTGATATTAATAAATTATAAATAACGTATGTACCTTCAACAAACTGTCGCAAGTGCTGGTCTATAATGGATGTTGGCCATATTGCCGCATTGTCAACTGATTCTGGATACCACACATTTACTGCCAGCAATATTAAGTCAGCATCGCATATGGCTTGCACGTTAAAGCTGTCAGTTTTTCGATTTATATATACTCGTCCTGAAAACTATTCGTCTTCAGCGGGAGGAGCTACTATGGCTATATGTGTGCAGTCAATTACACCACTGAATTGAAATTTCCCATAAAATCTCAATTTTGTTCTCCGTTTCTCTTTTGCGCTGGTTGGAAACTTCACCCATATATTTAACAAATGGTCATAAGTGGCTTTTGTAACGAGATTGATACATCGGCTAACACTTGATTAATTCAAACTAAACAAGTAACTTGTAGCCACACATTTTTGGTAAGAACCATTTGCATACCATTTTGCTCAGGTGGGTTAAAAGGATCACTTTGATCTCTTCCTCTTAGAAAACAGTTTTGAAGATGCAGATTTTCTCTGAAAAATTATACTTATAAATATAATTTGAACCAAACACAACAGCAATAAAATAACATACCTGTTTACACACTCTTCTTCTCCAATAGCCATCAACAAATGTATAAAATTATCGTCAAATTCTATTAAAATTATTACTTTATAAATACGTTTGTTTGTCCGATTTATAGGTTATGTTGATACTTTACTGTCAACTAATCACCAACTACGCAAGCGTACACGTTTTACGAATTCGTTAAACTCATAACGACAGGGCAAAGAGTATCGTACGGGAACGTCAGCCGCAACGAACGGCGTACCGAAGTTATTACGAATTTGTTAACGAAGTGGGTTTACTGAACACGAACTTGCTCACTTTACGAAATTTGGGATATAACGATTCGTTGAGAGCTAACGAAAAGCTTACAGAATAGGCTAGTAGGAGTCCAATTCGACTTGGAGTTCGTAGAGAGCGAATATCTGCTGCTAGTGTAGTCATGGGTGCACGCTGGGCGAGCTAGTTTTTGAGGTCTTGATCAGCACTAGCAGAAATCAGACGTTCCTGCTTTTCCTGATTAGCTACAAGAGCAGTAGTGCTGTAATAGAAGCCGTTCAGGCCGCACAGAGAGAACTGAAATCCTATTATTGCGCTGTCGTTGTGCAACAAAAGAAGCGGCCGCGTCATCGAGTGACGCAGTAGTGGATACATTGCGGAGTCGAACTGCGAGAACCCCTGCAGATGAGTTCTTTTAAACCATATTTGGTCGAGTGAGTCATTGCGTGCCAGCGTGCGTAGTAGTAGTAGTAGTATTTGTTGTGGGGAGACTGATGTCAAGGAAGTAGGGCTTCATATGCCCTTTTTCCAACCCCGCAGACAATATCTAGGCATGTAGAATACCAGGTACCTTAGTACTGCTTAGAATTTTGCCGAGACTAAGAAGTCCCAACCCTAGCAAGAGATCTTTTACATGCTACATATTGTAGTAACAGGGGATCCACGGCTTTACATCACTTCTGAAAGATGGCATTCTGTAAAGGTTTTCATCCGCATTTTAAATTTTTTGAAAACCTCACCAAGGTCGGGTGACCCTTAGATTAGTAGCCAGAATGATTAACCACTGTGCTATGGAGCCCGACGCCAGCGTGCTTACGCGCACGCTTTCTTGTGTCCAGTGTAACGTCTGCACTGTAGACTATTATTATAAACGCATCATAGAAGCAGGTGTCGGAGTGTAAATTAATTATGATCAAAATAAATGCGAAGTAGAAACAACTTTTTGCACGTAGATTGACATTGATGCTCACATAAAGGTGCGGTAGAAACAGTTATTCGCTACCTTGTTCAGTTCTATTAATAGTTAAATTGTCTTCTACAGGAAGTATAGACGTTTGTTATTAATTTGTGCTTTTGCCTTGAGTAGATCTTTGGAGCTAACATTTTCAGCTTAGCAAGAGTACAGATCAATTTCTGGTTCATTTCAACACGAACTTTTTTTAAGCACGTACTGAGGTAAGTAGAATAAGAGATCTCATTGCTGTTGAGTTAGCTAACAATGGGAGAGGGCAAAAGCAGTGTAGGGTATTATTAAGCCCTGTTACAGAAATCTTAGATTTTCCTAAAATTACTGGCAGAACACAAACGTTGTAGGTTGTGGCATTGTTTTAGAAACTGTGAATAAATGAAAAAAAAGACAAGTTTCACCTGTGTTGGGATACTCCGCCTGAGTTTTGCATAACGAGATTCTTCTTCACTGTTGCGATTTCAAGGAGTTAATACAATTTTCTGTATTTCACACATCAAGGAATAGTACAAACGCGAAAATTATTTGAAACAGGCCGTTACATCTGTTAGACGCTTGCAAATTCCTACACGCACAACCCTAAACTAAATATTTGACGTGTGCTGCATACACTGCAGGTCCACGATAACATTGTAAGTACGATGTAAACCAAGTTTTTTCATGACGGACTATTTAAAACTCAGATAGCAGAAACTGAGTCACATAATCCGAAGCTGAATGTAAACTGGGTTGAATATAGTTTAGGCTGCAAATGAAACATTATCTCTTATACCAATTTTTGTTTGATTTGAGTTGAATTCGTATATATTTAATGAAGGAGTCGTAATTGCCCATATGTAGCACTTGCGTTATATTTATCCATCCGTAGTACTTGCCGGTTAATATCGCCAGAAAAGTCCCCGTTTAATTTATGCGGGTAACGAGCAAATTAGAGCCACCGCGTTGACCTAAGAATGTTAACGACATGTATACTGCATTAATTACTGGCGCACTTGGAATACTTGATGCGATTACGGCGAATGCACGGCAGTAATGCGAGCCAGTATAGCGTAATGGATGGCGTTACTTAGGGCCTTTGTGGTGCGTCAACATCGTAACCGCCGTAATTATAATTAAACACCACGCAGCCCGGATCGGAAGAGCTGCTGCCCGCATGCGAACGCTTGCGACGAGACACCGGGATGCCTGGCATTCTTTCTGCAAGTATCGACTAAATAGGACGCAAAAATAACTTTATAAGCCTTCGAGAGCTCCACGGACAATTACGACCGCGCCGCTACAAAAATTCGCCGATCTACCGACTACGGACTTGCTCAAACATTCTTTTGCGTTTTTACTAAGGTCGTTTAAACAACCGGAGCACTTATTTGTAATTAAAGGCTCTGCTTAAAAGTTCAGCAGGGAGATACCATACCAAATTTAGAACTAAAAGAGAAAAATCCGCATTTGAAATGGATTGGATCTGTTTTACGAGCGTCAGCAACGTTAGTCGTGGTCGGCACTCGGATGGGTGATTGACTTTTCGTGGTAGTAATATCGCAGCCAGCTGTGCCTCTGAGAGCAACAAAAGCTATGAATAATGAAATATCAAGTTAGAAGAGCTATACGGAAGCTGAAACATGATAAATCCCCTGAAATCGATGGCATATCTTCAGATGTACTCAAAAGCTATGGAGAAACGGGCGTAAATATTATCGGATCTGTCAGGGAATATGGTGAAGCGGGAGCTGGCCTAATGTATAGACTACATCAATACTTCTACCCTACACATGAAAAGACCCAAGGAAAAGTGCAGAAGGTACAGACTCGTATAACCCTAGTCTCACATGCTAGCAAAGTCCTCATAATCATTAATGAAGTCAAATCATACTTACAGTTGCAAATTCATGACCAGGTAGCATTTGTAAAGGGCGCGCGGGAGCACATATGGAACATAAGACACATCATATAAAAATATCCATCTGACAAGCATGAACAGAAGAAGAAGAGCTGCTCTCAAGAAGTCCTTTTTGTCGTTGTTAATTAAAATATTCACATTTCTAAGTGTAAGTACACCTGGTTGTATTAAAATCGACCACACCTAATTTTTGGATGTATAAACTTGTATTTGTAGTTACCTAGTTACTCGAACTGCCAACTAATAATAACTACATATATTAAGTAAAGCTTTATTTTACTAAAAAAGCGTCTACTTGACTTTTTAGGCCTAACCGATTTCACTGAAACCAAGTGTAAATCAGATACATAAATATATAGCACTGAAATGGATAACTAAATACAGGTGTCATTCTTCTTATCGCTTGGTAGAGTGGTAATAATTTAATTACAAAATAAAGGACCAATCGTTATAATTACAATATTAATGAATGGGCGCCAGGCTCTGTGAAGTGACTGCGGATACCTCGATAGAGCTATTCGAGGTATTTATGTTGATCATTTAAGAACGACACGAAAATCCAGATAAAAACCATATTTTCAATTAATCACGCTCATATTTAATAAGGTAAGTATCTATATATACAGTGCGCACCAAAAGTATGGAACATACCAAATAAAACTGAAATAAATGTTTTTTTGTAAAAATCCCGAAACACGTCAATTTCTTGTTTAAAAATTCACATTGGAATGTCAAAATCATTTTCCGAAATTCATTTGTTTGTAAGTGATGACGTCATCAGTATTTTTTTTAAATGTCAACTCCCATTTTTTTGAGTTTTTGATAGATCATTCAATTGTTTAAATGACAGTATAAAATATTGATACCTTACATAAGAGAATTTTCGAGAAATAAATTATTTAATGTTTAATAAACGCCTTTATTGAAAACCACAATAAACAATGAATACACAGAAGATTTTAATGTAAAAGCAACTGCAGGTATCAAAGTAAATGCTCAAAATTCCATCCATTCACTTCTCGACAATAAGCAAGTCTATCCACATGTTCTCTTAAGACATTATAGATAACATCTTCAGTAATTCTTTGAATTTCCTGTCGAATACGATTTTTCAGATCTTCGATGTCTTGCGGTCTAGTAGAATATACTTTTGATTTTAAATAGCCCCATAAAAAATAATCGAGGGGTGTAAGGTCAGGCGACCTAGCTGGCCACTCTAGTGGTCCTCTTCTACCGATCCACCTTGCAGGAAAGCAATTATTCAAAAAATCGCGGACAGTACGCGCATAATGTGGCGGGGCGCCATCTTGCTGATACCAAGAGGTATTATTTGGCACATCTGTATCATCTTTGTTAAGAATGTGTTTCTTAAACATTAAATAATTTATTTCTCGAAAATTTTCTTATGTAAGGTATCAAAATTTTTATACTGTCATTTATCTAAACAATTGAATGATATATCAAAAACTCAAAAAAATGGGGGTTGACATTTAAAAAAAATACTGATGACGTCATCACTTACACACAAATGAATTTCGGAAAATGATTTTGACATTCCAATGTGTATTTTTAAACAAGAAAATTGACGTGTTTCGGGATTTTTACAAAAAAAACATTTATTTCAGTTTTATTTGGTATGTTCCATACTTTTGGTGCGCACATATATACAGGGTGTAAAAAAAGTCTGGAATATAGCAAATATTTCAAAAACTACTGGAGATGAATTTTTCAAAATTGCCAGACTTATATAGGTAAAAACGGACAAACTGTTTCTGTAACTGTACAGGATTAGTCAGAAAAAATACCAACTTTTGTATTTCAAATTGGACACCCTGTATATTACCGAGGAATCAAATAGTCCTTCAAAAGACAAATTCAACGATATAGGGTTTGACGGATTTATCTGTCAAAATCTGGTTTCAACAAGATGGCGCGCCCGCTCATTTTGGTTTACAGGTGCGCCAATTTTTGAACCAAATGTTCCCAAATCAGTGGATAGGGAGGAGAGGCGAAATTGAGTGGCCTGCTAGATCCCCTGAACATCTTATAAAGTAATTTATATCCAATCTTCATGTATTTCCTATTTACACCGTGTTCTTGTTAATTTATTTCAAATTAGTTTTCTTAAGTCTTTTTAAGCAATAAATCCGTCAAACCCCATATCGTTGAATTTGTCTTTTGAAGGACTATTTGATTCCTCGGTAATATGCAGGATGTCCAATTTAAAATACAAAAGTTGGTATTTTTTCTGACTAACCCTGTACAGTTACAGAAACGGTTTTGTCCTTCCTAGATGCGCGGTTTTTACCTATATAAGTTTGATAATTTTGAAAAATTCATCTCCAGTAGTTTTTGAAATATTTGCTATATTCCAGACTTTTTTTACACCCTGTATATCATCCAAATAATAATTCAAGTGCGTACATCTGCATGTAAAATATTACAGTTAAAATTTCTTAACAATCTGACAAATTGTAGATACAATGCGTGCTTGTAATGCTAAAATCACGATTATTTTATATTGCATATGATAATTCTCAAATACATGTTTTGAACGCAATCATGATTAAACATCTGGTATCAGACCAATTTTCAGTACCTTATTGCACACAATGAATTCACAATAAGAGGAAAACAGAACCTTCAGCGACTCAAATCGTTGTAAAAACATCTAAAGCAGACAAAAATCTATGACAGCACAGAAGAACGCTCAAAAAATGGTAGAAAAAGGTTGATCAAAGTTGATAAACCAAACTAATAAATCTGTAGAGAAATAATTGATAAGTACTTTAACGCTACGCCATGAAATCGACTCACCCCTTAGTTAGTGTTCGGGCTTATAAGTGTAACTGCAAACATTAAATTTCCATTTCAGGATGTGGCCATGCCCTTCAAGACAGTAATAGACAAACGCATCGTTACCATATTTAGTACAGAAACCAAGAATTCTTCTTGCCTTATACAAACTTTCTAACTAAAATTTCTATACCGTTTTGTTTATGTCTATCAACAATCTCCTAGCTTTTATTTCTCCACCAATATGTAACTAGGAAAACGAGAGATTTCAAATAGCGTCAAAGTTCCGCAACAATTTGTAATGGCAACAATCTATACGTCACCTCATTAGACCTGTATAAAGTTCTATGTTTTATTTGTCATGTAGAAACGTTTCCTAAGGAATAGGTGCAAAAACAACATGCATTAAATTTATGACTGTTACAGCTTCCTTTGTCTTCGTCTCCTCGGCAGTTATCATCTACCGGCTGTTGGATATATGCCTTCATTTTTACTTCCTTTTACAATAAAGGAAGTATTGGATTCAACCCAAAAATTCGAAATTGAGTTTTCAACAGATCTTCACGTTTTAGAGTCCCCTGATCCCAAAAAACATTTTTTTTTCATTGGTCTGTCTGTGTGTCTGTCTGTCTGTGTGTCTGCCTGTGAACAGAATATCTCAAAAACGGAAAGAGGTATGGAGTTGAAACTTCATATATAATTTTTGTGTACTATGTAGGTGCGACAGCAAGCTTTTGAAGAAAATCGTATAACCGGAAGTAGGTGTTTACTCAGTTTGTTCGATTTTTTCAAAAACGGCTCTAATGATTTTTTTTAACTTAACATTTTTATTACATTTTTTAATGTGTATTGATGTGAGATAGGTGGTTTTCCAGTTGAATACTTCTAAAATGGGTTTCTTTTGTTTTTTTCTATTTGTTTATTAACTCCTATTTTAAATAGAACACCCGGTATATTATTACATTTTTGAATTTACCTTAAAATTCTAGAGAAAATTTGTCTCTTGAAATAACACTCTATTTTGTACCGTTTTTGTAACATTTGTAATTTTTGAAATTTTTTTACAAATGCTTAAAAATTTAAAATCAAATTTTTGGCTAATTATAAGATCACTGTAAAACGAAGTTGTGTGCGTGTATCACACCAGATTTTTTACGACTGTATACAGTAACGAAAAGTTATACTTTCTAAAGTTAATTGTATACAGTTTTTGATTCCATTCTTCGTACGCTATTTCATATCCATTTTTGGATATATGATTCCTCGTTTTCTTTCTTTTTTTAATTATAACTAAAATTTAGCCCTCCTAAACTGTGGTAGAATATTATGCCAAACTCACGAATAAACAAAAACATTCCATTCCAAACGGATACTCTTATACAGTTTCTTCTATTTTTGATTCTTCCTCATCTATTATCGATATGTATGGTTTTTATTTTATACACTAACAGAAGAATTTCTATCTCTAAAACAAATGACTAATTACCAAGCCTAATGTACCTTCTTCACTTTTCTTCTTTGCTAGTATCTGTCTATGGATTTCTCTTCAGTTAAATTGGAATAACGAAAGAAAAATATCGCATATGAAATAAATAATTTTATATAGTTTTCTTTTCGGTTTAGCTATAATTCATTCATTGTTATAGATTCTATAAAACCTTGAGAAACCATTTTTGGCGAATAGCGCCACTAGTCTCTTTCGTTTCAGAGTTATGGTGTCATCCCCATTTTTTTAGATAAAAATACATAGTGAATACATAATGAATTTAAACAAAATTCTCCAACCTTATGTATACAGATAATCTCTGTTAATAGTACAAAATGGTTAATACCGTGTGGTAGGTAAACACTTAAACAGCTACTAGATTTCTACCTGAATCGTTCTAGGCACACTGGTTATTGTTCGTGAAAACGTAAACCTTTAAGGTTATGTAAACATTGAAAGACTTACAGCGAGAATGCAAAGGTTGGAATAAATAGGTTATGATGTTATCAGCTTAGATATTTAGGTATTTTACCCGAAGCGTGATAGTGCAATCCTGGAAAGTAGTTTGCATGGTTAAGTAAAAGTTGATTACAACGTAATTACAAATTTATTTAAAATGTTTCCTATTTTTTGTTTCACCTTGTATTTATAATATTTCGTGGTTAAGTAATCAGCATGTAATTTATCAGCAGCTATGCGGCAAATATTTGCATTAAAATCGCAGCGATATGTAGGATTGCTTTCAAGGAGAAAGCATGGCAAGCGTTTAATGGCTGTCTGCTTCTGTGTGGTTTGAAGACAAATAAATATTGGTTTAAATTTGTATTTTAATTTTGTAACTGGAACCTTTTTAACTTTAAACAAGAATCGCAGTGCAAGTCCTTTTCCTTTCGATCTAAGTGTTTTACAGCTTCAGATGCTCAATTTCGCAATGCTCCTTTGTGCCCATTTCGATTGAAAACGTATCAAGAATTCTTCGAAATCAATAGTGGAACCAGTCTTCACATGCCTTTAGCAGTTCCTTGTCATCACAGGTACAAGGAATGGTGCTATATGGAGGGTGTGGAAGCGCATTTAACCTGGTCGTTGCCAAATAGACGATATATGCAGTTGTCCAATGTGCAGTGGAATTGTCCTGGTGTAGAAACCATGACCATGACTTTGAATGGAGACTTTTGAGCTCCCATAGAATGCAAGGCCCATCTTCTACGTTTGTCTGACCACGTACCCCGAAATTTTCCCGGATGTGAACATCATATTTTTCATTGACCTTGATCTTCTGTTTGTGATTGGAATTGCTTCATCTGCGAACACCACATCATGTTCTGAGATTCCGTAACGATGCTACTGGCATTACGAGAAGCTCAAGTTTCAAATTTCGATAGCATTTCCCGATACCAAACAGCATGGTGCCTCATTTGCTCTTCTTTTTCTCTATCTGACGGTATGTCAACTATCTCTCTTGCTTCAAAATTTCAGCCCCATATTGCAAAACTTTTCTAGTTTCCTTTCTATGGTAACTGGCCTATTCTAATACAAGTTCTTGATTTTCTTCAATTCCATTTTTACGAATTTCAGACAATTTGAAATTAGTATCACTTCACAGTCCCCAGGAACTAACAATATCATAGTTAATAATTGTTAGTACCGACTTTGTGACCCCGAGGCTCAAAAAGACACTTACAGGAACTGCTCAACACGTAATAGGAAGAAAGGGCTTTGTAAGAATGGGTATATTCACGATTGGAAGGTATCTTAGGTTTGGCGGCGGAAGAATCTACACTAAAAATCGACGAAGGCGATCACAATCATTGAGACTGATTATACTTACTAACCAAGACGCCAGACAGGCGAGGTGAGAATTGCCAAAAACCTACAAATATTGGCTGGTTATGAATAGAGTTAAATGAAATTGGTCCTTAGCCCCCAACGGCTTTGGAGTCTCTAACCAAGGAACCGGTCAAAGTAACTACAAAGCAGAGTGTGCAAGAATCGCTGAGGAATCGACCAGGCTACCAAAAACCAATGGATTCGAAAACAATATTACATATAGCCACATACAATATAAGATCACTGAGCACAACGATAGACTAACAGAACTAAGTAGAGAAAGAGACGGTCGAAATAAATGAGATATCATAGAATTGGCGGAAATAAGAAAAAAAGGTGAAGCGGGTTTACAAGTGCAATTTAGAAACAATTTATACTGGAATGGAAGTGAGGTGAACAGTTTAAGCGGTGTCGAATTTATAATTAATAAGGAAATGTCGCCATTGGTTAAGCTTAACAAAGGTATATCAAACGGAGTTGCTTATCTATTCTTAACCATCTCAGGAAATTATGCTATCAAAGTAGTATAAGTTTACGCACCAAAATCAACTTATAAAGACGACGCTGTAGATTTTTTTACGGAGAACTCACTCGAGCGCTAGATGAACATCATACAAGAACTGCTACTATCTTGGGATATTTTAATGCAAAATTAGAAATTAAACTAAAAATCAAAACAAAATAGTGAACTTAGAATATGGCCCACGACATGGAAGAGAAGACAGACTAATGGAATCTGTAGAAATAGAATGACTTCACGCCACAAATATATTTTTCGACAAAAACACAGAAACGATGGACATTGGCCAGTCATGATAGTAGAAAAAAGAATCAAACCGATTATATACTGTCTTCAATTATGAAAATAATTGAGAGTTCATGTGGCATCAGCGCATTTACAACAGGAAGTGACCACAGGTTAGTATTAGCGAGATTAGGCATAAATAAGAAACTAGAAAGAGCAAGTGTTTAAGAAAACTAATATATTATTAAGCAACGAGACACTAAGACGTAACCGTGAGCAGTGCCAGAAAGAAATTAAAACAAAATTAAGAATATGTCAAAATATGCAATGAAAGAACATGCTAAAGAGATTAAGGCAGCAGGTTTCTAAGAATGTGGAAAGAAAAAGTAACAAGATCAATGAGAACGCAAAAGAAATTATAAAGAAATGTAGAGCCCTACTAACATCAAGACAAAGAAACACCAGCAAATTCTCGGAGATAAACAAATTAATTTGAATAATCGGTGAGAAGACTTTAAAAAAAATATGATAGAAACATTAATAGAAAAAAATAAAAATCTGAATTACTTAAGGAATACACAAGGAAAGAAACAAATCATAAGCCTAAAGAACAAAGAAAATATAGAGATTATAGGCAGAAAAGGAACATGAAAAGTGGTAGAAGAATTTTATCAGGAACTCTACAGCTCCAGGTTAGAATTGAAGCTTTATGTTGAAGGAGAATTAAAGAAGAAAATAATAAACGTCAATTCAGAGCACATGACAGAAATAAACGAAATATAGATAACAGTGAAGGAAATTAAAAACGAGGCCCCAGGAACAGATTATGTCACTTCAAAAAATTTAAAAGAGGGAGGTGATGTAGAAGTTCTTAAGCTCTTACTGAATAAATGTGTCCAGGAGAGTCCAGTTCCTAAAGATTAGAATGATGGTACGATGGTATTGCTTCTTGAAAGTAGACAAGGCAAGGTTCTAAAATTATCGCCTGATTACTTTGCGTCCACTGATTTACAAGTTGGTGACTAAAATCTTGACAAAGAGATTATCCAGAAAATTAGATACTTCCTAGGATCGTGCCGGCATTAGGGTCAGCTATAATACGCACGACCAACTGCACTCAACAAAAATGTTGATTTAGAAGGCCAACGAATATAATATCCCATTACATTTATAATTTGTTAACTTTGAGTAGGCCTTCAACAGTGTAGAGCTATGTGCTGTTGAATGGGCACTTCGGAATTGTCGAGTTGACCACAGGTATGCTGCAACTTCTATAAAACTATAACTTCCAGTATTCGTCTGCATTCAGTAACTAATCCTATCGTTATCAAAACAGGGATATGACAAGCAGATACGAATTCCATAAAACTATTTTCATTAGTCTTAGAAGATCTCCTCAAAAACTTGGACTGGGGCCAGCAAGGTGTTAATGTAAATGGAAAGCGATTAAATAACCTGAGATATGCAGACAATATACTGTTGACAGCAGACAATTTTGAGGATTTACAGAAAATGATACAGCAACTACATACGATAGACAAAAGATCTGCAAAAATAGGCAAAAAGAAAACCAAAGTTATAAACAACACAGAAGATAAAGGCGGTAGTTACATATACGTAAGACAAGAAATACGGGTTGCTAAAGAAAACCAGACGGTGGAAGCCAAGAGACGGCTTAGTTTAGGATAGGCAGCATTTGGAAAATTGAGCTACGTACTAAAGAAAAAATCACTACCACAACATTGAAGACATAAAGTATTCGACATGTGTATTTGGCCCCCTATCCTACGGTCAAGTCGTCATACTCTCAACATCTGAAAACAAGGGTATTTAATCAGAGTGTTCTCCCCATACTTACGTATGCATCCAAAATTAATCTAGAAAAACTAAAAATAACACAAGGCGCATGGAAAGATCGATGCTAGGGGTTAGACTGAGAGATAGAAAACCAATTACCTGGCCTAGAAATAAAACTAAATTAGAAGACGTGGTGACTCACATCGCCAGGTTGAAGTGGCAATGGGCTGGACACCTGAGGAGAAGAGAAGATAATAGGTGGAGTAGGGGGGAACTACATTCGACAGAACAAAATGGCAACAACAAGGGTAGGCGTTTGTTCAAAAATAGAATAATGTGTGCTGATAAATGATGATGATGATGATGATGATGAACCTACGGTGTCCAAACATGGACGTTCACAAAAAAAATTTAGAAAAGCTAACTAAAGCCCAGAGATCCGTGGAAAGAGCGATGTTCGAAATATCCCTAAAAATCCAAAGACGAATGGGTATAGGTATAAAACCAAAACAACAATGACAGACGTTACAGAGAGAATAGCGCATCTGAAGTGGAAATTGGCGGGTCACAACAAACGAATACAAGATGCTAGATGAAACAACAAAATTAATTGATGGCGACCCTTGTATGGAAAACGAAAGAGGGAGAGGCGTTAGATACGTTGAGTGGATGACATCAAAAATAATCGGTGACTTGGGATGTATGCGAACAGACAAAAAGGGGGAACAGTGAAAAGGCTTATAGGAGGCCTAGGTTCAAAATTTTACTAGATGAGGCTAAACAGAAAGAAAGAGAGAGAGAGAGATCACTTCAAAATGAAAATCCTCAACTGTATATGCCCTCTTTGCTCGTAAGCCTTGCCCTCCGAAACTGAGGAAGAGAACTGCAGAGAATGTTCCACCTATTTGTCAATACTTACAGGGTATTTAACTTGATCGTCTCTGCACCGAAAAATATATCATTGACGATCGCACAAGAGCCCGTGAGATGTAAATACAACAGGTGATTGAAAAATAGTATTTGGAAATAACTGTTGCCAGCTATCGAGCCTCATTAAAGAAATTAGAGAGTATACCGCACAATCAAAAAGAGTAACAGGGTGTCTCAACTCTACCATCTGGGGGTAATTAGTACATACGGAAGGAAAAGAAGGTTAGTATATATAAAAGTGCAACACGACATGCAGAGCGCAAACAAAACCATAAACATAAATAATAATGAGAAGAATAGCTGGGAAAACAAAACATGAAGATTGAACAGTAGAATAATATAAGAGATGCATGTAAAACTTAAAATATTAGTTAATGAAACTTCCACATAGGTAGAATCGAAGAAAGTAGATTGGTTCGAATCACACAATGAAGCCAACATAGGGAAAGAAGAAGTAATGGGCGACTCACTAATATCAGAAATAATAGTTTATTTTAAAAGTTAGCAACAGAAGAAGAAGAAGAGTTTTGTGGCATCTAGACTTTGATTTTGTGCTGCCCACCAGATTCGCTACATCGATTACATCATTGCTTCCTTCTCACAGATGTTGGTCTGCATGTTTTGCATTTACATCTTGTTATATTATTTACATTGGTGTATTACATTTATTTTATTGGATTACGTATTACGCTTCGTTCTTATGAGTCCTTAATTTTTCTTTTCCATATCTTCCTATCATTTGCCATTGTTCTTACTTCGCCCCAACTTATTTCTCGATTCTCTGCTCCTAGTCTGACTTATTCTTCCCATCTTTTTCTTGGGCGTCCCACTTTGTTTCTTCCTTGGATTCTCGCTTCGTATATTTACTTTGCTATTGTATCATCTTTCATTCTATGTAGGTGCCCCAGTCAACTCAGTTGTCTCTCTTCTATAATTTTCTCTATGGGTTTTACCTTCAACTCTTCCACTATTGCTGAGTTTCTTATCTTATCCTCGCTAGTAATCCCTTTGATTTTCCTTAAAAATCTCATCTCAGCGGCCTTGATAGGACTTTTATTTTTGTTTGTTAGGACCCCAGATTCACTTCCATAGGCTAGAAAGGGTCTCATGACCTTTTGGTATACCTGTGTCTTGGTTTCCTTTGGAATCTTTTTTTCCACAAAATGAATTTCTAAGGGTGTTGTATAGTCTCCCTACTTTTTCTATTCTCTCTGATATTTCTTTCCCTATTTTTCCGCTGTTTTCTATCTTTGTTCCTAAATAATTTTGATTTTGCCACACCATATCATCCGCGAATAACATGGCTTGGAGTTGGATTGATTTCATTTTCCATGTTCCTATTTCCATATATTTGCATTTTTCTTTGCATTTCCTGGTGGCTTTATCTATTACAATTGACAATAGTAACTAAAGAAATAAATAAATCCATCACAAATGTCATACAATAAGGCGAAAGAATAATAATGATACAACTAGAGTCACATGCAGGAAAAATAAACATAATTCAAATATACGCCCCAAAACGGCAGAAAAGGATGAAGTCGATATAGAAAGATTCTATACAGAACTTAACGATATATTAAGAGCAACGAAAAAGAAGGATATCACAATTATTCTCGGCGACTTTAATGCAAAGGTAGGCAGAGGAAGTGTTGACAATTGTGTTGGACAGTATGGATTAGGTGAACGTAACGATAGAGGGGAAAAATTCTGTCAAGATAAAGATTTAATAGTTGCAAATACTTGGTTCAAACTACCTGAACGCAGACTGTATACATGGACATCACCTAAACACAGAGAAGATCAAATAATAAGAAATCAAATAGATTATATACTTATTAGCAAACGTTACAGAAACTCAATTCTGTCTGCAAAAACATATCCGGGTTCAGATGTAGGATCAGATCACAACCCGGAAGTGGTAAAATTCAATATAAGACTAAAAAAGATCATAAGGAAAAATAACAAACATGTCCTAAACCGACAACTACTAAAGGACAATCTCATAACAACAGAGATAAAAGAAGACATCCAGAAAAATCTACAACAAATCCGGGAGGCAGAAGACCCAAACGATGACGTAAACACCAAGTGGGAAAATATGAAAAAAGCATTGATGCACAAAGCAAAAGACAAACTAAAAATCAAGAAAACAAAATGGAAGCAAGAATGGATGACTTCAGAAATACTAGAATTAATGGAAACCCGTCGTAAGTACAAGAATAACGATATCACAAAATACAGAGAGATACAGGCACATATTAGAAAAAAGATTAAGCAAGCAAAGGAGAAATATATGACGGATAGATGCAAGGAAATAGAAGCATTACAGGCAAATTACGACACATTCAACGTACACAAAAAGGTGAAAGAACTCGCAGGACTAGGCAAAAATAGGCAATGTGGCCTATTGAGGGACAAAGACGGTAATATAATCCTAGATCCCAAACTTAAGATAAAGAGGTGGGAAGAATATCTACAAGAACTGTTCGGAGATACCAGAGCAAAACTACAAGAAATAAATATCGGCACCAACGCAATAAAAATAACTAAGGAAGAGATAAAGTATGCAATTAAAAATACGAAGAACGGTAAAGCAGCAGGACCAGATGAGGTTTTCAGTGAAATTATTAAGCTAATTGAAGAAGAAGAATTATAACATCTGATTGATCTATACAACATGATATATACAACAGGCGAAATACCTCTAGAATGGAGGAAATCAACATTCTTAGTAATGCCAAAAAAACACAACGCGAAAGATTGCTCTGATTACAGGACTATAAGCCTCATGAGTCACACACTTAAAATATTTCTGAAAATAATACATCTGCGAATACACAAGAAGCTAGAGAGGGAGATTAGCGACACACAATTCGGATTTATAAACGGACTAGGAACTAGAGATGCGTTATTCGGAACAAATGTTTTACTACAAAGATGCTTAGATATGAACAATGATGTATTCATATGCCTGATTGACTACGAGAAAGCGTTTGACACAATTCAACACGAAAGACTAATCCAAATACTTAGAGACAAAGGAATCGATGCACATGACATTCGAATTATACAAAATCTATATTGGAATCAAACGGCAGCTATCAAGATAGATAATGAGATAACCAAAAACATCGAGATACAGAAAGGAGTAAGACAAGGATGTGTGTTATCACCTCTGCTATTTAATATATACTCCGAAGCCATATTCGAAGAAGCACTGGATGGAGTAAACGCTGGCATAACAATCAACGGTAAATCTATAAACAACATCAGATATGCCGACGACACACTGATGCTAGCCGACGATATCTCAGATTTACAAAGAATGGTCGAACGGTTGAATACAATCAGTCAAGAATATGGCCTGAAAATCAATACAAAGAAAACAAAATTCATGGTAATCTCTAAAAAACCAATTCTAGCATATCCAGCACATCTAACAATAAACAGCATCCAAATTGAAAGAGTCAGTTCTTATAAATACCTGGGTACAATAATAAACGAAAATAATGATCAAACGCAAGAAATAAGATCACGAATAGAAATGGCCAGGGCTGCTTTTATGAAAATGAAGAACCTACTTACCAACAAAAATCTAAATTTGGAAATCCGAACCCGACTTGCGAGATGCTACGTGTTCACAATCCTCTTGTACGGAATGGAGGCATGGACGCTCAAAAAACGAGATACAGATAAAATCCAAGCTTTCGAACTTTGGGTGTACCGCCGCATGTTGCGAATATCATGGACAGAGAGAAAAACAAACGAAGAAGTCTTACGCCAGATGGACAAAGAGAGAGAAGTAATTAGAACCATAAAGACCAGAAAGCTGCAATATCTCGGACATGTTATGCGAGGAGAACGGTATGGACTGCTTCAACTGATTATACAGGGCAAAATATCGGGAAGAAGAAATCCAGGAAGACGACGGACATCATGGCTTAGGAACTTAAGAGAGTGGTACAATTGTTCCTCGATAGACCTATTCAGAGCAGCGGTGTCCAAAATCAAGATATCCATTATGATATCCAACCTCCGTTAGGAGACGGAACCCCAAGAAGAAGAAGAAGTGGGCTAAGGACGCATCCTTGTTTAAAACCTATCTTTTTTTTAATTCTTTTGATTCGCCGTTGTGTGTTCTCACTTTGTTTGTATTGTTCTTGTATAATATCTTGACTATTTCTATCATTTCTTCTTCTATGCCTCTTTCCCTTAGGTCTTCCCATACATCATTTCTTCTTATCTTGTCGAAAGCCTTCTGCAGGTCTATGAACACCATATGATGTTTTCTCCTTTTCTTATTAGTTTTTTCTCTATTTGTCTTAATATGAATATTATGCCTTGCGTGGTTCTTTCTCTTCTAAACCCGTGTTGTGCTTCTCCTATTGTATCATCTATTTTATCTCTCAGTCTGTTTTCGATTATTCTCGTAAATACTTTGCTTGGTATACTTGATAGGGTAATTCCCCTATAATTCTTACATTCTCTTACATCTCCTTTTTTGTACAGCGGTAGTATTATACCTATGTTCCATTCTTGTTATATTTCTTTTGTTCTAATAATATTATTTAACAGGTCTTTGAACACTGTTCTTGCTTCCTCTCCCATGTATTTTAGCATTTCTGTTGTAATATCATCTTGTCCCGCTGCTTTTCCTATTTTGAATTTGTTGATAGCTTGCGTAAGCTGTTGTTCTGTTATCAGTTGTATGTCATTTCTTTCATTGTTTCTTATTTGTAGTGTTTCTCGTTCTTGTTATTCAATGCTTGTTTTTGTTAGTTCCTCAAAGTATTGTTTCTATCTATCCATCATGTCCGTCTCATCTGTTAATATATTACCTTTTTTGTCTTTTATATTAGCTAATCTAGGTTTTCTTTCGATCTGTTTTAGTGTATCATAGAATAACTTCCGGTTTTCCGAATACTGTTCCTTCATTTTTTCCCTCAAATCTGCCCATGATTGTTTATTTGCTTCTTTCATTGCGTCCTTAACTTCTTTATTACTTATTTTATATGAATCGTAGTCTTCATCCGGTTGTGACTTTAAATATTTTCTCCATTTTTTTATCTTTTATTTTCTTTTGTATTTCTGGGGTCCACCATTTACTCTTTTTGTTGTATATGTTAGTCGCTTTGGTTGCCCCGCAACTTTCTTTCGCGGCTAGAATTTTTTTTAATTATTTTCATTTGTTTTCTATTTCTTTTACCTTTTCTGCTTCCTCCCTTTTTAATCTATTTTGTAGTTTATTTTTGTACACCCTTGGTTTCTTCGTCTTTTAGTCTGTAACTTTTATTAACTCCTTTATTATTATTTTCCGTTTGGTTTGTTTTGTTTCTTCTTTTTTCTTCATAACTTCCATCCGTACCAATTTCTGCATGTGTTTGGACTTTTACATCTTTAATCGCTTTTCTATATTTTCTACTTACTATGAAGTAATCTATTATGGATTTTTGGCCTTTTGATTTTACTTCTCTAGTAAATTTATGTATGCCTTTATGTTTGAATATTGCGTTTGTCAGTGTTAGGTCGTTACTCACACATAAGTGTATGAAACGTTCACCGTTACTGTTCACTGTTGTTTCTCCATATGGTATCATATACCTTTGGATGTTTTCGTTGTTGTTCCCTACTCTTCCGTTAATGTCTCCCATAATTATAGTATTTCTCGTTCCATTATTTATTTCTAATTGTAGCATTTGGTAGAACTCGTCTTTTTCTTCTTTTCTCGCGTTGCCATTAGGGCTATAGGTTATTATTTCTAATGTTAACAGTCTTTTGTTTATGTATTTTTCTTTCTTTATATTTTTTATTTTATCTGGACTTACTATCAGTCCTACTCCTGCTGCCCAATCCGTACTTTCCACTCCTGAGCAAAATGGCATCCCTCTCTTAATTCTTGCACCACTTTACGCTTCTTTTTGGTTTTTTATGCTGAGTAAAATTGTTTTTATTCATTATTTTACCATTTAAAACTAATCTAATGAATCCCGTCCTGATTGTTACTACACTTGAGATAAGGAATAGCTGTATTTTTTTAAATTTTGAATAAATACAAGTCAGATTTTACTAGCTTTAGTAGATCGATATCTAAACATCAACATAACTTTTTAAAACTGAATTAGTTTCTACTAAGTTTGGAAAATTAGTCATTTCTAGAATGCTTACTTCCTAAAGAATTCACCACGTGTCTAAACTATGACTATTTGAAAGAGGCTACTGTCTACCAAATGTTTTGCGTTTATTTACAAATGCTCCCTTGATTCTTATTTACTTCAACATTATGGGAAATACCCTTCTATTTAAATGACTGTTTTTTCTTCTTGAGAACTAATCTAATACAACCCATTGTTATTGTAACTATCCTGCATTTTGTAATCCTAAGCTACAGGTTAATTTCCAACAATTTTCGTTTTAAACTTTGCAACATTTTTGTGGCATTTCAAACTTGACCATCGCCAGAATTACGAGTTCACCTCGACTTCTTGAAGCTAGGTGCAGGGGCTGACCAAATTTTGGTGTTTATTTACAAAACGCGGTCTTATCTGAGCGATATCGCTCTCCCTCGGGAGCGGCGTAGCTTTGAGCTCCCCACGAAGCAGGCGACACATGCATAAATTAGTTTAGTTAGAGTAATGAAAAACACCACGCGAAATTTGGTTCGCGCCGGGAGATATAATGGAAGTGATGGGTCATGACAGCACACCAATTAGGCGCGTATAGGTAAGCAAACATACATATGCAAACACATGTACGGCACCTAAATTAAATTAAATTTCCACTTGGAACAATAATTAACGAGATAAACTACAGCCAGTCTAATTGCGCCCATAATTGGAGGACTATGTGAATTGTGAGCGCAGATAAAACCGTATAATTGGCAACAAGCTCTAAACGAAGCAAAAGTATTTCCGAGCAGTAAAAAGCGTAAGAACGGATAATGAAACATTCATAAGAAGTTGCTCGAATGCGAGCCTTAATAATGAGACTTGCAGATCCACAACAGTTCGAATAAACCTCCTGTTTGCGCGAAAAAACTGAAACACCAATGTAAATATAAATTAAATGTAATGGAATGTAATTAAAAACGAGAGAGACGCCAACTGCCGACAAGGATGAGGCAGAAGAGAGTTTAGCAATAATTGTAATGTACACGGTGAGGGAGAGGGCGCCACTTGTGCGGGCGCTAGAAAGAGACGGGCGTGATTGGCTCGTCGGGTGCCAGTGTTTTACGTGTAAACCACTGAAGTCGCGACTAACAGCGGCGAGAGATAATTAAGCAAACAAGCTCCAAAAGCTCTCTATGCATACACTAACACCCCACACCTCCGTTCCGTCAGCTGCATGTGCCCACTTTAATTTAAGCCTAGGATAAATAATTGCTACGCCCAAATTCATTATACTTAAGGGTGTGTTCGAATTTTCAAATTCTTGTTAATTACCTGCTACCTACTAGCTAACCCTTCGCGCTGGGTCTCCCCTCACCGGCGCCAAAAACCGGAAACCTTCTACTACTCTTACGAAATAATAATTTGATTTCGATTAGTCTTCCGCGTTTTAGCTGTTTGGACCCTTCCAGCGTTGTGAGACCTGCTCCGTCAATCCAACCCTTCAGAAAGCCGTTAACTCATGGAAGCCCATTAAACAGAAAGGTTCGTTAAAAACCTGTCCCTATTGCCAATCTCAGAGTCGTATTTTAAATCAATTTAGGAATAATTCGGATATTTGGAAACCTTGCAATTTGCAAAGATTCAAGATTCAACGGTTTTGTGTATTGTACAAAACCCAATAGTATAATGTGATATTCATATCATCGAAAATACACAGAATTATTTGTACTTGTTTGTGCTCATTTCTTACTTTCTTTAGTGTCGTCATGTTCCTTTATTATTCAACTGGCAATGGAACGAACAATAGAACCGCTTGCAAAAGCGGTAATACCTCAGCGAAGACTCAAAATGCAGAATCACTGATATGACC
>OW679197.1:53198068-53283924 GCA_940337035.1 Agriotes lineatus
ATGTAAATGCTAAGCGTCGAAGTTAACTAATAATTTCTGATGAGTAACTCTACAATACATATTTGCCTCCAATGAAATTAAAAATTAATAAAAATGCGATAGACCATCTTAGAATAGACACGCGTCACGTAGCTGCTGTAAATGATGTTCCATCATATAGGTGGTCTAATATTGACTACCATCGTCTTCTTGTCAAAGATAAAATATGTGGTCGTATTTCGGATATTAAGTAAATGTTGATCTAGAAGACCTTCTCCTATGATGTAGGAGGACTAAAAAGCACATAACAAACGAAGCACATGAGAAAGCTAATGTTTCTAAGCTAAACTAGGTCTCAAACGGATTTAAGGTTGTAGAGTGTTACTTTTCGAAAATATAGACAAAACATTAAACACAAGAGTATATACCACCAGTAAAACCCCGTATTGACCTTACCAGTTTTCGTACTGATTTTACATTATTAGTACCATTTTCATTCATCTTCACATGAGCTTTAGTCATGACCGTTATTGAATTGCGTAGTTCTAGGTTACCAGCCACAGAGTATTATGTCCCCTAACGATATACCATACCAAACGTGTAGGTTATATGAATCACAAAGGAAGCCCTAGTTGTGTAGTCGATTTCATTGACTTTTCGGCTCTACATTTATTGTTAATCCTTCTTGAAATTATGCGATTTCAAGTTACTGGCTGCAGTTCTTCTCGTCGCCAATAACTCTTTTGGGCCCAGACGCCATTTGGATATCGATCTTCCCTCTTAAGCCATTTTTTGTCAAATTTTACCCGAAGATACTTAAATTCCCTTCTATGTAATTTTCCTTGATGTGTAGAGTGTTTTATAGTTGATTAGAAATGGAAATAATAAATAAATCAATGTCGAGCAATGGAATGATAATAGTATATGGTGGGGATGAGTATATGATAAGAACAACTAAAGCGAATATATACAAATCAATAGTGGAGAGCAGTTTTAGATACGGAGTAGAAAGGATGATCAAGAAAGTAGCAAAATAAACTTATTGTGGCAGAAATGAATGAATTCCACAGACGTATAAAAAAACTAGTCTAGAAATACTTGTAAATGATTGTACACGACTTGAAAGAAATGCTAAAAAAGTTTGGATAAAACTTCCAAATGAAATGCCTGAAGATGTCCCTAAAGAGTGGTTGCAGTGGATATCATTATAAAGGAAGAAATAAGACGATTACCAACATTATGGAACAAATCTGCTAGAAGAAGCGTGGAATGATAAAACGAAAAAAAATGAAGGAGCGTATAAACTCATCAAGGAAGAAGAAAGGGAGACTATATATAGCACAGGTAACTCGTATGGCGAAATTATTGACTTAATCTTGAACGAGGCATTAATGTTGACATTTATGGAAACTATATAATGGTTCTACTGGAAACGTAGTACAAACAAAAGGCGGCCAGACATTATTGACTTAACCGTGACCTACTTGACTTAATTTAAATATTTTGAAGTAGAGTCAATACTTGATTTACTGGCGCATTATGTTACTTCACTTGTTTCCATAGGACCTGCCAAGAGCCAAGATCTAAATTAAATCAGGAGTAGCATAGCCACTCACGCTAATGTGTTCCACTATTAATTTTGGATGTAAAGGTTTGGCAGGGACACTCATTTTGTTCTACGTCGACAAACATTGCTGTGTAGCACGTTACGATCGCGGCGATAAGAAGACCATTAGAGTGCACCGCATGTAAATCGCCATTTCCGAGCTAATTAAATGTACTTGGCGGCTGGCGGCGCCCACTTTTAATCATGTAAGCCGCAATTAGCCAAACTTAAAATCTACCTCGGCGATAGTCCGAGGCCGAATACCTATGGCTTGGCCTGGAGCCAACTCGGCAAATGTGTCGTCTCTTTTTACCTCTGTGTATCTGCGCCCCTCGCTAATGAGAACAACAAGGTGCACGCGGCCCTGTTTGGTTTTTGCCCTTTCGTTATCATGAGGTGTAATGCGGGTCTCTCGTGTCGGCCCTGGACGTCTTCCATCAGATAGGCCGCTTTAGACCCGATATTAATCATTCCCACGATAGAAAAACCATGCTAATCTCCAGCGAAGAGCTCGAGCACGCACTCTTCAACGGGGATTTGGAAGGGTCGCCTCTTGCTGATATCTTGGAAAGGAAGCCGATAATTATTCCCAAGCGTTTATTTTTATTCCCGGTAGAAGTTACGACCTAGTTGCAGCAAAAAATGCTAGGGATGGTCTATTTTTGCTCGAGGCAGTTTTGTTTTTAATGAGATTTTATGTATTTCTGACAGCAAATGATGAGACTAATAACCAAAACAATTGCAATTATGTTGCTCCCTCATTTTCAAATCTGGGTTGAGGATTTGGTCCCGACTAGTCAATTCAGTTCTAAAACGGGCTTCCCTGTTTGAAAATACTGCATCATCGGTCTTAAAATAGCAAGATTGTAGATACAAAGGGTAGGTCGGGGTCTCCAGACTTAAAAACTCTGAAAAGTTAGATAGTTTTGTATTACTTTTATACCATTCTCTGTGTCCGAATCAGAAATCGTTATGTTGCTACAAGAAAAACTAGAACCCTAATGATACGGTTCCCACACAGCGAATGATACCAAATCTATTTTTATGATTTCTGCTATCACAAACACCCTGTAGTAGCTTCATAGTAAAAAACAATTCGCTATTTCAACGGTTGTTAATTCTCAAGTATTTAATTCTTCCAATATTATCATCTAGAAGAAAACTTACAGAATATACATATTAATATGGTTTTAGGACTTTAATCTCATATGGGTCGAGTCGCTAACTCCTAGCAAATATTATTTTGATTTGTATAAATTATAGGAAATACATTTGCCATCAACTGAATTATCGTGGTATTATTTTTAATAATTTAATTGTAAACACTAACTACTGGGATTCCTACAATACTGGATATTATTTAACTAAGGAGAACTTAATTCAAATATAGCGCAAAACAAGTTCGCTTTATGCGACAAATATTGGTCATTACGTAATTCAAGCGTTGCCTAGATGATAACATTTGCAGTAAGTAAATACAAGTCACAAACAAAAAACGCTTCTGCCGGAAGTGCACAAAAACTAACACTACTAAGAAATTCACTAAACTCAATCTATTAGGATATATTTTCCTGACCTTTCCTTTGAAACTAGGGCTTAGCTGGAATCCCCAGCAAGTCCGACGTTGCCTGGGCTCTCTTTCTTCGTTGGCCTGCAGATACAAACTACTGAAGGTCCTGCAGTCCTCCAATTCAGCCGTCGCCTCACACCTGGGATTTTATCTGCTCTCCACGAACATTGCTCCCTAGTTCTAGCTCATCGGGTTCCAATTAAACTGTTCGAAGCTCGTACACAATCTCGAAAAATCCACCCAACACTTGATGCACAAATCTAACACTTTTTATACATCTGCAGAGGTGCTATTAATTACTGCAACATTTCTACAGCGTACGCGAAAGGTATAGAATTAATTTTCAAACACACTGAACTGGGAAAAGGGTATTTATTCACCTATTAATAATTATTTATAGGGAAAATCAAAATTAACACCTCTACACAGCTTGGCTTCCTTTCCCCAATCGTTTATCTTCAATCTTACATTGTTTCACAAAACCTACTTTTTTTCAAATCAAGGCTGACACTATTTTTAATACTGCATTAAAAATTATTATCAATGTCACTGCTATTTTATACAATTTTCAAAAATTAAACTATCATGAAATACATTTTTGGAACATTTTATAAAATAATATTTGATATGCTTGAATTGCCATTACAATCATAAAGGCGTAGCTTGTGCTCATACCAATATATTTAATCAATTGCGAAGTATCTTTTCGAGGTTACGTTTGAACTGCGCATTTTCTTCTTCTTCCGCCTTCACAGGTTTTTCACACTTTATGATAGTATTTAAGATTGATCTTTAATTCTCTTTTATCATCTGAGAAATATTTCAGGATGTCTCTTCGCTACGAATTTAAGTCCCCGGCTATTTCTGTTACGTCGATGTCATCCACTTTATTATATTTACTACGTTAAGATAATCTCTGAAACTTCTTTGTGGCGTGAAAATTAATTTGCAGAGTGGCGAAATACCCAAAAAAGAATATGAATTATATTTACTACACCTTCCAATCCTTGCTATCCATAATGAAACTACGTTTTGTACTAATTTTCCTGTGTTCACTTCCACTCTTACTGCAAGCACCGTTGATTAGTTTACTAGAACTACAAGAACTTTTGGTTTTTCAATCCACTATGATCTGTTTCTTCTTAGAGAAAAGGAGAACATAATATTCTAAACCAGTTTTTCAACGTTATGTGGTTGATTCTACGTCAGCCGGTCTTTTAATGTTTAAGTCATGACCAAACAATACCGTTATCTTTAAACGTTATAATGCGATCCAAAACATGTAAGTTTTCAATATTGTTGCCGACTAGGTATTTAACGTGTTTTTAATGAGTTGCCAAGCCCACTCTTTTTAAACGTCATATTATTAAATGTTCGTGCTTTATACGTTAAAACGACGTTTTATTAACGCCGATTTTTAGTTAAGTGCTAACGTTATAAGCACGTTACGTTTTAAGCACAACTTAAACTTGTTGTTTACGTTGAAATGGCGTTTTATTTAATACAAGTTTTAAATGTTATTTACGCCAAGTATTAACGACAGAAAAAAGTTAATTTTTGTCTGTGAAATCTTTATTGTGCCACTCCAATACAATAAAACGGCGACTTCAGTTGATAAACTAAATCTCATAACAGATCCAGTAGCTGCCTCAACATTGTGTAGTTTTACTCAAAGTCGACCGCCGCTTTATCTTAAATAGGAAAAAATCAAGCTTAGTGGAATATGGGACATACTACCTAGTACTACGTATGCTAGCCATAGGTCAAACTGAAATAGCACACAACGTTCTGATCACAAATTTTCAGATATTACCAGCGACACAAATGACGACCTTAACAGTTACATCACCAGACAAAGGTAAACAACGGCTTGTCAGCATATCGTGTAACTTGTTTCAATTGGTCGGCACTATTATGTGAGCAATGCCTTTACACGTGATAGGCGCGCTAACACGTGTCCCTTGCCGACCTTACTGAAGAAGGGTGCAACTTACGTGTTTTGTGAAGGTCATATCAACGTTTAACGTCAACTGCTGGTCTAAAATGCACTTAAAATCAACGACAGAAAAACGTAATGCAACAACGTTATATCGACGTTAAGAGTCGACTACTAATCCAAAAAGCGTTTTATATTAAGGTTATTTTAATATAATATACAAAATGTAAAATTTTAGTGTTTATAAAAACGTAATACCTACAATTTACATAAACTGTTGATTTAAAAAGCTAATAAAATCAACGACATATCAGCTTCATATAAACATGCTCAATAAACGTCATAGCCAACACGTTTAATGAACAAACTAATTACCTAAAGAGTAAAAAGAATTACTAAAAGTGAATGTCTAAATCAGATTGAGAAAATGAAAACTGTTTGACTAAAATTCAAAGTTTCATTTTGAACGAATAACGTCTTTTTAGGTATGCCGACGTCTTTTTGTCGTATTTTAAACATACGTATGCTTGCTGCAATAATACTTCTAAAAGCAATATCACGTTAGAGGATAAGTATAGTTCGGTGTATCGATATTTGGTTGACTTTCTAATGAACTAATTACTATTGCAATATTGGCCTTTCCTTCTTTTTATCTCCGTGTTCTTCCTACCAGCAGCAATACAGTCTATTAACTTACAATCTAAAGTAGGACGGCTCTAGTTGCAAATTAAATTCTACAAAAGGTTAAAGCATCTCTACTCACATTTAATTTTTGAATTAATATCAAAATTCTGAAAATGTGCCGAGGGTGTTAATTGCAAGCACGAGCGATAGAAAACACGTGCTAATAAAAATAAAACACATTCTCCCTCCCCGTCCGATAGGATGGGCGCTGAATGCTGAGTTTAGCTTTGCAATATCGTTTTCCGCAGCGATTCGTGCGTGTAATTCTCAACTCGTGCTTGGATTAATGTTCCCTGTTAATAGAATTTGCTTCGGGTTTTGTAAAATTGGATTCGGCGTTAGTCAAACTGCATGATCGCGATTTATAAAGTCGGCGGACTAAGCATTTTTTATGGTTCTCTGGAAGGTAGTTTAATTTTGCCCGTCATTAGCATGCATGCGCTAAGAACTTTTTTTATTTAGAGTTTGTTTCCAAGAAATTATATTTGCTTTTCTGTCAAGATATACCTTGTAATTTATACGAGGAAGATACGTTAGCGTGGAATAAGAACTCGTCTTTAATCTATCGTGAATGTACAAACACCCTCGTCTTACCTTATCTCACGTAATTTGATGATCCTACGGTTGCTCAGGAATACAAGAAATATGTGAAGAGTGCATTCTACAAAAAGAAAATTTAATTATAGCGGGTAAACTGGAAATAAAGTACGAAAAGTAAGAAATAAATACTATACTAAAAAAAAACATATAGAACACCCAAAAAGATGTTCAGTTTTCAATGGGAATTCTGTAGCTCAAATGATTATTTATATCCATCGGTATTTGATGTTCTTTCTTTTACTCTCCTTGGTCTATAAGAACACTGTTAAATGTAAACTAACCAGAAAAGTTATCATTGCCTTTTATTTCTTTGATTTACACATTAAGATAGAACTGCTCAAAAGTGACTCTTTTTTTCTCTAAAACAAGTGTATTGAATAAGTTTTGAATAGAAAGGACACCTTTCTCTATTTTATATAGATTTATCTTCCCTTACCAGTAACAATGCATACCTATCTTACCATACATTAGAAGAAGAGTCCGCATGACCTGTGGCAAAAAGGAAAGGCATTAAAAAACCGCAATATTCCAATAAATATAGAAGGAAATATTTTGCGGACTGCATACTTTCAATGATAACCCAGATGACCTACAGTATAGAGCAATTTCTCTAACTGCCAAATTTTCCAGTAAATTCATAATAACACAGCGAGCTATCAATAAGATTATAGCGAGAGTACACTTAAAAATCTTCTAGAGAATGAAAAAATTAGAAGAGGAATCAAAATAGAGGAAGTAATAATAGTCACAGTAAACTGAAAATGGAGGTGGGCAAGACATGTTTCTAGGCAGCAAAATCGCAGATGGATAGAGCACAAGACCTAATGGACCTAGCGCTACAAGACCTAAAAGGTGCTGAATAGATAATATAAGAGAAAAAGTGGAAAAAAAATGGTGCCATTCGTACAAAACAAGATAGAATAGTGAAAAGCTGTTAGCTTAAAGTGATTCATCGCCTAAAACTCTCAAAATCATAACGTCAATGACTACCTGGATACAATTTCTGGCCGGCTAACTCATGGAGACGACATGCAGTTCTTTAAGTACTTAAATTAATTAAAATCCAAAAAGGCGCCAACGAATCTTTAAATTTTTAACGAGAAATGCATCCAGGCATCACAGAGAATTCGTAAATTTAAAGTAGCACAATAATCTGAAATAAATCACACGAATCCAGCTTGCAGTAACAAAGAACAAGACAAAACGCTGATATTACAGTATACAATCACATAATTAAAATAGAATACAGTACCAGGTACCAAGTACAGGTGGTCATTAAATATAGGTCAAACGTAAGGCGGATTAATATCGGCCAAATTAAGGTGCACCTCATAACATATATCTACTGGCGAGTAGGTTAACATATAAAACAATTTAAAAAAATACGCAAATAAATTACTCTATACACTACAACAGTTTAAAAAGATGTAACGGAGACTACTCTATGCTCTAAAGATAGGAAAATGGTTAAGTGCACTACATATGCTTGGTTCGTAAAGTGAACGACAAATTGACGGCGAAGTCTAAAGCAAAATCTACGAGGTCCTGAGGGAAGCCCGGTAGATACTCAGCAAACAAATGGGATGGTTAACTGATTTTAAAGTAAGGGAGCAAAAACAATAAACCTGTTACTGCCATTCCTTTTGTCGAGCCTTCTTAAGCTTACTCGAAGCTGGCAGAGTTCGTTGGAGGTTATGCCCCACATAGAACATAAACGACTGGGCCGCCAAGTGGGTCATTGAAAAACCTTCCGGAACGACACAAGTGAGTTAAAATTTGGGGCTCCAACGGCGGCTAGATAAAATGCCAAAAATAGGATCGCGAGCATCTTAAACGCGGTTCGAAGAAACTTTAAGCGACTTACCCTATAAAACGGGCACGTGCGAGTAATGAAATCAACGTTCTCCTAGGCTTTACCAAAAATTTGACGCGAGAAAAAACTTCTCACCAAATTACCAAGCCGTAATATTCCGCCTTCATAATCGAGGGCAAATTTCACTAACACGAGGGCCGAACGCCGCAGGAACTTGTACAATTGTTGGGACGCTTAACTGCCGGCCATGAGCGCAAAAACCAAAAGTAAGCGCCAAAACAAAATCCACTATTATCGCATTCCCGTGCCGATAACCAAACATACAGGCAGGCTGAGAGCGCACGCGAAATTCAAGTATGTACTACAGACATCGAAAAACATAGACGACGAGCATAGAACTGCGAAATTGAAGAAGCACAATCTAAACGTAACAAATCTGCTGACAAAAAGAAGGATCTTGATCCCTTTCCAAGAGATATCCTGTATTTTATCTTGAATTACTTTAAGGTACACATAAACTTTTGTTTCGTGCAGTTCTATTCATGACCGTATTTTTTATGCGCTGTATCTAAATATATACGTCTTTGTGATACAGTTTTATATCATCTTGTCACTTCTATTAGCAACAAGAGTTATGAAAGGAATTTTCTATAATTTTTCATAAATTATGCCGTCATATAAATAAATTTCATCTACCGAATTTTTGAGAAATTTTAATTTTATATAATTTTTCACTGGTTAGCATAATTTTACAACGAGGGACTAATAAGTGAGTTTACGATCTACCTATCTGAATAGTTGGAAATAGAATTGTTTTCTTTTCTTGCACTGTTTTTTTCGTTTTTTGCTATTCATTTCTGTTTGCACAAAATACACTAGTTATTCTAATTTCTAGTTTTTCTAATCCTTTCTATTTTTTCCAAATAAAAAATTTATAATATAATAATTATTTCACCAGTACCTGCAGGTAAAACAACTACATTAACTTACTCTCTCAAATGAAGTATTTAGAAAGCAAGGAAGGCAGTACTCCTTCTTCGTATGTTACCCTCAACAGCAAAATTATACTAGTGTTCTAAAACCACTGTGACTTAGGTACTTATTGATCACAAAATAACTGTTACACTCAACTTACTGTCATTGACGACCAGTAGTCAAGCCAAGAGTGCTTTAGCTTGAATGAGACATGAGCGGGGTTTACTGTGAAAGCGTTAATTCGGCAGGGACGTAGAAAGTACTGATTAATGATTTGTCTGGCACTACTGAGTCGAAGATTTTCTCCTAAATATGTGATTGGCGTCCTCCATCTCAGAAGAAGACGGCCAAGACGTCGGGAGGAAGTCGATGTCGGGATAACTGCATTAACCCACTTTGCTTCCACCTGCCTGATACTTGCTTGGCGCATAAGTGTACATAACTGCATATGGTAAATCGATAAACACAATGGCACAATTAAAAAGTTATATTGAGCATGCAATAGTACAGGTGAAATAAACAGAGGGCTGCGGAAGCTGGCCTATTATCAAATTATTATTATTACAAAGGAATCCTGCCTTAACGGTGACGTCACGGGTTATATACCGCGATTAATGGTTCCTATTAGGCTGGTTGCAATTCAGACGACGACGACGTATTAAAAATGTGCTGGACGTTCCCTTGGTTAGGTACGAACAAGGAGTTAGACTAACACGCAAAAGGTATAGAGTAACAAATAATTAAAACATAATGTAGTTTTAACAATATCGCTATCAAGGCAAAACGAGTCTGTAGCTTGAAGTTGCAGCTCCAGTTCCCAACGGTCTAGCTGGTGCTGTAGAAAATGGCTAAAACCCAACCTGGAAGCAGAGCTAGTCTATTAGAAAGTTGCCTGAACAGAACAAACGCTAGAACTTGACCTGGGGCAGGGCTGGCCCATGTGGAAGGTTTGGGTAGCCGAAGCGCTGGAAAAACCTGACAATGAAAGCTAACCCACAAAGATGATAATTCGGCAGGAGTCGAAGAAACCCCAAAGCCAATATATATAAATTTAGGGTGATACAAAGAGCGCGCCCTCCTTGAGGGAGATTGTTCGGGTCCACGGGCATATCATTAACGATAACGGAATCTCCAACAGGTGTAAGAAGTTAAGAAATAGTTAAGGTCTGGTGTCTGTCGATTTTCTTGTCTTTCTTTCTTCAGCTTAAACAATAACAACGACATACTGTTTCAAGAAGGTAACCAGAAACGGCTCGGCGCTTGTCTGCGACGAAGAGCGAAGGGCTGCATTTGCCAGTCGCTGCTTGACTTTCAGCGCGAACATCCCCGAGGGGCGAGATCATGGGCGTGCATACGGAATCCAACGACGTATAAAATAGCGGAACTCATAATCACTAAATACAATTTTAGCCTACTCAACTTTATCAGCAAAAGAAGAATCGACTAGGAGAAGTACGTCATTGTTTAATTTTATAATGGTGGTAAGCAACTGCCCGGTTTTGTATAAACAATGGTCTTCAATATCTTAAAATGCAAGCTTAGCTAACAACCAATTCACTTTTCTCTTTTTCTGGGTTATAATCTTTTTGTGGAATTTATTTATTATGAAATTATGAAAATGCCTCTGCCTATATGTTTATGCTATAAGGTTAAATCTACTCATGATAGTTTTATAAATTGATGCAAATAAGAATACAAGGCTTTATTATTTACAGATAATAGAAAACCCAATAATTGACGGTGTAGGAATTTGCACAACTTTGACTCGCATTTGATTTACGAGTTTTTATAATATTTTCTGATTTTATAATTATTATCATTTACTTCTTGAATTATTTATAATATTTATAATTCTTTAATCAAGCAACGTCATCAATCTTAGAAACAATATCCTCAACGAAAGTCAATTCAATACGTGATTGAAAGTGAAGAATAGATAAAAAGATGAAGAAACGTTGTACGATAAAGCTCTATATTTTCCATTTGCACGAACGAATCAGAAATTAGAGACCTAAATGGAATGAGCGAATATTAAGAGGAGATAACGTGTGTAATGTGCAAAGAGTCATTAACTATACCAGCAAACCTTGTATAACTTCTGATTAGGTTTTGTCTGTTTCTTCAGTTTAGTAGTTTATTTAATACAGTGATACTGTTTATCACTAAGTTTTCAGGCGTAGCTGCATTATTTCCTCTTCTTGTCGTACACTTGGTTTTTTCTTCAATGCTTACCAGATTGCCTTCTCTTGCAACTTTCTCTACTCTTCTTACAACGTATTTCACGTTGTCTTTAGTGCTTGCTATTATTACTATATCATCAGCATAATGGTAAAGAAGGATGTCTGTGGTGGAAAATTGTACTCTGTGTGTGAATGGTGCTATTCCTCATCGCTATCTTCGACAGCAAACTAAATAAAGCTCTTAATGTTGGGTCTACTTCTGGTAGATTCCACCACTGAAAGTAAAGTGCATCTTCCACCACCTCGCAGACAAATACAGATTCCGATATCCCGAATTTCGCACATAGACTGACAAAAGTTAACATCAGTGAAAAAAATTTACCACACTTTACCGGCTTATAAAATATGATTAACTGAATAGAACATCTCTTTTATATTTTTCGTTTAAATGTATAATTTGACCGAAAAGCTGGCATCGTAACTGTTTGAGATACATAGATGCATGCGTGATTGATAATTCACCAGTAAATTATGACTATAATAAAATCAATCATAAATAGAATAGCTATTTAAGTTATTTTGCGAAAACCACAATGCGTTTTCTGGCGAAAATATATTCACGGCCTACTGCATGTGCTTCTCGAACGCGATCTTGCTTTATCTAAACTAGACCCGCTCTTTGCCGCAAGGACCAGGCCAGACGAAGACTACTTGTTGCTTGAGCCCACACTGAAATGGCTCCCCTTAAATGTTAAAATATCCTTATCTTTGCACCTACTTCTTGCCTCTCAACCTCCGCTTCAGTCAACAAACTGATGAGAAACTGGGAGCCATTTCGATCTAGCTCAAATAAATGCGTCTATGATGACAGCCATTATCACCCATTATTTATCGTACAGTTCATATTCCTGAAATAAAAATTACTATTGCTTTGTTTGAGCTTTTAAATGGAAAACTGATAAAAAAATACTACCAAGAAAATGCTTTTAGAAAAAAATCATGAATGACTGGTTAGTCATGGTAGAGCCACGACTGCCTCTAATAAGTATCCCAATTTCTCCAACGGATAACCCGAAGGAAAAGTTCTCAAGCCATCGTTTTAACATAAAAGCGCATAAATTTAGCTATTGAGGAGAGGGAGCAGCGAAATTAATACAGGAGCTGGAAACTGTGAAGGAATATCAATACAGCCCAAAGAATTTCCCAAATGTATCGCCGTGTACTTAGGTACTATATTGCTTTGCCCTTTAAGCACCGCCATTTGCTCGAAATAAATCGCAACCAATATCGGCACTAACAGAGTTTGGCCGCCGTAGGATATTTATTCGATTACGGGGGATGATTGATCGGCATCAGAAATTGTTATTCCTCCTGCTAGACGAGCTGTAAAGCATTATTTACGTTTTGGGCCGGATTTATCCCAGTCGAACTCCGACTTTATAATGCTGCTTTGTTGCGCGAAAGCCACGGCTGTTTTTTATTTATTGAACGGCGGCCGCCGAGATTAAGCGGATTCTGTCATCCTTAAGTTGTTTATTTTTTGGAAGTTGCGAAGATATGTTGTGGCTTGTTCTCGGCTGCCGTGGGGAATATTTGGCGGAAAACTTACTCAGGTCGGAGCTAGGGGCTTGAAACTTCAGTGAGAAGTGGAATTTGTAGAAACTTTAGAAGTTATTGATCTCAGACTTAGAGTATTGTTCTTAGTAGACCATTTAAAAAGCAACTGCTGATCTCTTTATTTGTTGGCAATATCAGCTGTAGGTATCTAAGTAAAATTACTTGTGAAATAATGCAATTCTGATTAAAAAATTGGCACAACTTGGTTAGCTTCCAGCACCATAAATATCTAATGACTCACTACTCCAAAACCGATTGATTAATTAGAATAAATTAATATTATTTGTAAAAACCACAGAAAGTCATTGCAGTTTCACATTGGTAAAACGCCATTAACATTGGAGTAAAACCTTTATCACCATGCAATAACCCGGGAAAAAACCAAATTTACTCAATAGTATATAGTGTACCAAACAAAACATTGAAAGTGAAAGTATTTTGCATGAACTTCAGACCCGTGCTTTTGCTTTCTCAGCTGAAAGTATTTTGAAATTACTTATTCATGCTCGGGATTCGCAGTAGGCGGATGAATTATTATACCGACAAAGGAATATATATCAGACGAGCAATAATAAGCCCCGCTGGACTCCAGCCAATAACAGATAAGATCACAAAAACCGCTCGAAATGGCGTTTTTCTTAAAGCTGCATCCAAATATATAGGAAACCACCCATAGATTCGTTTTCCAGGGCGACATTCAAAGTCCACGATCTGAAAGGTTTCCAGGAGAATTCCTCCATAAGCCTTAGCCCACTTGCGAAAGCTAAGGGCCGATTGCGCATCTCAAGCGCTCGCTTTAAAGGTATAATTGGCCACTAGAAGTTCGCTATTTTGAAAATAGTAAAATATACAGATGGACGACTTTAAATAGATTGGATCAATGACGCAGTCAGCTGCATTGTCATGCCGTCAATAAAGCTACTACGCAGCGACTTTTGCTTTCACCTGTGTTTGTTTTCATTGGCAAAGCTCCTACTGATCATACTATGCTTGTTTGCTTGAATTTTTGATTGGCTGCCTTGACAAGTAGAGCATAAAACTAAAGTTATGTTTTTTTTGCAGAGACAACAGGCACGTTAAGTAGAATTAATAAGAGCACCTTAGCAAGAGAGTACGCAGTGGTAAAGCTTGACTTGTCGATCTACAAGTGCAAGGTTCGAACCCGACGCAAGTAACATTCAGATTTTGTTGAATTTTTAAAAGTTGCATAATTGGAATGTGCTCAGATTTGCATTTCGATTGTGAAAACCTGTTAAAGCGACTTGTTTGTAAATTGCTGGCTATTAACCCTCAGTTAGGCGCGCACCGAAACGTTACGCGCTTAGTCGCGCTAGGCCCGGTGGACATAAAGCTAGAAATCACACGTTTTGTCGATTATTTCTATGGAGTTATGATTGAATGTGCTTATAGTGATTACTATGAAGGTTACTATGCCTATATACACATAATTCTGTTAAACAAATATATGTGAAACCAGCTATTTGAGTGAGAAAAAAACCGACCAAATGCCATTTTCAGTGAAAATTAGTATAAACCCAAATCTTTACGTTTAATAATTAGATTTCGAGTACTTCAGGTATTTAGTTCGAAAATACTTCTATATTATTGACATAACTGTAATATATTTATCTGTAAACGTAATGATGAAGTCAGTTCTTTGTGAAATTGTTATAGTTAAAATATTTACCTCCAAGTATTTTCAAATTACACAACACTTGTAAAGCACAAAATGGCTGGATTGATTTTGGATAAACACACATATACATATATTCAATAATTAAACAATAAAAAAAACTATTCAGAATCTGTGTATATTTCTTCTTCTCTTTCTGAAGTTTTGTTAAAACATTCCTGGCACAGTTTTTTGGTGTGTAGACCCAGGCACAAAAATGTATTGCACTTTTCGCACGAGTACTGAGTTTTACATTGCTTTTTGCTGTTTGAGTAACAAGGTCCGCAATATTTTGTTTTGTTTAGAGGCGTTGCAGCTGCTGCTGCTACTTGTTCTTGTTTATCGTTTACTGGCTGCAACGGTTTATATTTTTTTTAAAGAATTTGCAATTCATTTGGTAAATTTTTCAATAAGGATCTTCTTTGTAACTGGGGAGTTACTAAACACAGAGCCATTTTCTTCAAGTAGTTTCGTCTAGGAGAATATTCCTTGCCGTTTCCCAAATGAATTACTCTGGAGTTAATTCCAGCGACATTCAACATGTGGTAAAAAATTACCATTGGCCATCTTCTTGTTGATCGTGCTGTGTTGTAAGTAGCACACAATTTATCAACAACATCCACACCTGATTTTGTTTCATTGTAAAATTGTATTATTTCTGGTTTTTTATCCGTTTCAGTTGATACCGAAGAACTAGATGTGTGGTAACTTGACAGCAATACGACAGTTTTACCTTTTTTTGGCACATATGACACCAATGTCTCTAGTTTTGTGTATCCGAAAAGTCTATCGTATTTATTGCGATTTTTCGGTAAAACAAAAGGGACGAGTATTTCCCGTCTATTTTTTCTCACGGTTCCCACATATGACAATTTTTTCTTTTCTAACTCTTTGATCAGATTCAAACTAGTAAACCAATTATCGGCAGTTATATTTCTGCCAGTCTGATAAATTGATTTCGACAACCTAAGTACGATATTCTCTGCAGAATTACTCAGTCTATATGGCCCCTCTGGCTGCTGACCGCAATAAATTTCTATATTATATGTATAGAAAAGTTTAGCATCACTGAGACAGAAAATGTTGATTCCGTATTTACTAGGTTTTGAAGGAATGTACTGTCTAAACCCACAGCGTCCCCGGAATGCAGGAAGCATTTCGTCGATGGTAAGATTTTGCCCAAGGTGGTAATGTGACTTGCAGTTTTCAAGGAAAAAATCAAAAATTTCTCTGACGGCAGTCAATTTGTCCATTACACGTCTTTCAGCCCGTGTAGTTTTATCATCAAAACGAACACATCTGATGAGAGTTCTAAATCTTTTTTCCGACATTGTCATGCGAAATATATCTATACCAAGGCCATCTGTTGACCAAAAATCGGCAAGACTTTGATGGCCGCCCCGAAAAACTCCTATCAAGTATAAAAGACCCAAAAATGCCTCCATTTCTATGCGATCAGTTTCTCTGCAGTCTCTTTCACGAGCAAACTTTTCTCTTATACTATTTATATAAATATTTGTTTTTTCTACTAGCAAAGTCAATATTCTGTCATCAAAAAATAGTCGCCAACAATCTACTTCGTTTTTGGCATTTTTTGCAGTTTGGCCAGTGACTCCGGGTAATTTGACTAAAATATTATGCGGGGGTGTTTGGGTAACTTTCCAGGGGATTTTCCTCCATTTGGTACTATCCCGGCCTATAACAATAAAAACGGGTTAGTTTGGTACAACTCTTTTTTACATAAAGTAATTTTTTAGAGATGTAACTTTCTCAACTAAAAAATAATTTAGATAGTTTCATCTGAGCGTGACAATTATACTAATGATATGAGGATAGTACCAAGTTGAAGGAGTGTGTATATGAAAGTAAACGCATCTTTCAATAGCAACAAAAAACAAAACTAGGTTCAATCTTGACTTACCACTGTAAACGTTATCAGGCTCTTCTTCCTCCTCGATTTCTATATCACTTTCATCAATTTCATGTTCCGTGTCTGAATTATTTGATCTGGTTTCCAAATTGTCCTCCGTTTCTAATTCATCTGATTCTTCGATATTTTCTTCGAGTAGAACATTTGCACCAAAGTCATCCTCGTCAAAAATAAGTCGATTGAGCTCTTCAATATGTTGAGGATTATTCAAGTTGTACATTTTCCCACTCATCTTGCACCGTTGTTGTTCAAAAAGATTTAAAAAAATCACGTCTTCTATAAATAAAAACAAGCCACAGTCGACGAAAAACACTGTCACGCTCGGCGCTAAAATACGCAGAATAACAGGGACGCGAGCGGGCGCGTCAGGTCCAGCGGACATAAGCAACGTATGGTTCCGCCTACTCATCAATTACTCGGGAACTAAGACAGTTATCGATATGCCGCTTCCGGAAACGGTTATAAATAGATCCTTCTGAGATGTCATGAAGGCCCACCCCAATAACTCAATCGGATTTTGAAATAAAAGCAAAATACAAGGGCATAGGCCCACTGGATCTATGCGCGCCTAATGGAAGGTTAAGTAAGCGGTTTAAAATTTATGCTTTCGACCTGGCACATGATTAGGACCAACCTGTGGGTATTTCGCTCTGTAATCCAATTAAAGTTGTAGGGCTAGGCTCATTTCTTTTCTTCAAGCCCTAACACACTCTGTCAGTACGCATTGCGCGCGGGATTTCAATATGCGACGCCATTTTTCGGCGCCTATCATTTTAACAGTTAAGATGCACCCGTTACTGTAAATATCACTGTATCAACAATTTTCTTTACGTGTCTAAAGAGCAATAGACCCTTTTGTTAAATGTTGCCGATGTGTTTTCTTTATGATAGATGTTGTGCTTCAGTGTAATTAATTAAAGTGTTACCGCCCAATTGACGACTTGTGTATGATTTGTGTAAAGCAGAACTTGGACAAATTTTGTGAGCGACAAGGTAGGTTTGAACGCTCTAACTGCCGTTTACAGGGAGATCGTACCTCGTTTGGCCCTTCGGGTTTCTGTCAGACGGGGGTTTCAATCCATACGCTAAATTCGTGGCGCCCCCTTTATTTTCACACATACTGTATACGTCGTCACGCTTGATTCTAAGGCGTCCTGTTCGAAGAACCACACCCATCTCTCTGAGCGTATTCAGCCTTGGCTATTAGCCTGTTCTCGAAAATTTTAGGGCAAGTAGTGACATTTCCCGGACGTGATAGTTCTTATAGGTTTTATGCCGTAACATGTTACTAAATTTTATCTTAATTTTATTGCAGCCACTCCCTCATTGACTGGTTTAAATTCGATTATATTTGGCTTATGTTTAATGCTTATTACTTATCGCAAAACTTATTTGTCGTTCTTTTTTATTATTACCAGTAGAACAGGAAGTATAACCTTCGAAGTCCATTATGCTGCCTTTACAACTCATTTCCTGGGTTACCAAATTCCCACTTTATATCTTTTTTCAGGTTTTGAAATTTTGTTGCTACTCTTAGACTGCGAACATTCCACGTTTCCAATATTATATCTCTCTCACTTGTTTGAATTTTCCGTGGTATCAATTATTTGCCAGAGTCGCATTCGGATCCGTCTGATTTAATTCTAGTACCATACATGGTGTTATTCACCACTAACTTATTATATTTTAGATACGCCCTTAACACCTTTGCTCCTGCTTGTCGCATGTGCTGCATTAGTATTTCTCGCTTGTTCTGAATTTTCTTTGAGAAATCTGCTCTGATCCCTAGGTTTGTCGCCTTGAGTTTATACGTTTTTACGTCTATTTTAACTTTACCTTTTATTAATATACTAAAATGGAATCGTGAGTAAAATCTTTAAATTAATATTTGAAAAAGTACTACTAATTCTAAATATCTCTCTTAATTTAATGTCGAAAAGGGTTCCACAATTCTATTACCAACTATTAGCATCTACATTTTAATTTTTTTGAAGATATTAAGAATGCGCCTCTTTCAGCCGAAACGGACTTTCAGTAGTCTGGTAACGACAATTATTCTACTTGTTCGCAGTTCCATTTAGATATTTGTCAAAAAATAATATTTATTCTACGAATAAGGGGCTAGCATTACAAATTAATGTCATCATATGTTCACAAATTTCTTACCTGCTATCAAAATTATCATCATCATCATTAATTTTGTTATGTAACAAGATAGTTCTTAAGCAAATTAATAATTTTGTTATCAATTAAAGAACTTATTTATCCGAATTCACCGCCGGCAGTAATAAATCTTTATAGTTTTAACAAATAACATTCCTGCACTTAGGGATATTTATAGGTAACGCACTTTCGAGTTGTTAATTGCAAAATGGTTCCAGAACATTATCACTGCCCTTGATTATAACCATTATAATTATGACCATTATAATGGAAGAGTTCTTCCATAAACATTTTTAACATTAGACGAAAAAAAACATATCAAACAAAACAATTGAGTATGTATGGTTACCTGTAAAGGGGTTTATACGAAACTTTCCTCGCAAGTGCGGTAACACAATAGGTACAAATGTCTTGCTAATAATTCTGAACAACACAAGGAAACATTTAGTAATGCGCATCACATCAAATTGTAAATAAAAAACCCTGCCGGCGATGAGATTAGAACTCGCGTTCCAACCTGCACTTCGATTGCTAGCCAGAAGCTTTAATACCCCTGCTACGAGGTCACGTTCTATATTCGCTTACGACAGCGGTATAAAGGACGCAATGACGACATGACTTCTGCAGGGTGTTCAAACTGTATCTGTGGAGTCCAAACTATTTATATTTTCTTCAAGGGCAAAACTGAGCTACATGCAAAATATTACTATTATTTAACTGCGGTTCTTGACTTAAAGCAAAAATAAACAAAATTGTATTTTTAAGGTGGCCACCCTGTATGTATTTGAGGGAAAGTATATTCGGTTTGGAGTAAGGTCGACATATAATCGGCATGCAAGGTCATCGTCCTCCAACAAATAGTTTTTGAACTATACTTCAAGATATACAGACAGGCAGCCAGGCGGAATTACGAAAATATGTTTTTCTTCAAACGTCAGTAAAATGTGACATTATACTGCTTGACTGATGATGCTAAACGGTCACTTCATTGCCATGGCATCTAAAACACTTTATCTGCAGCTCGTCAGCGGCAAATAATATTATCTGCCGCTGACGAGATCAAGTAATTTTCTTCGAATTTTGTTCACAAAGTTGTAAATAATTTGATATAAATACTAGATATTATTCGGAGCAAAAGTATCGTTATGTGGCTCGGCTGTACTTATTTTCCTCGCAAGCTCGGCAGATAACCCGCCCAGCTACGTCACATAAAATATAACTTCTGCTTCTAATAACATAATACACTATTTTCTTCAAAGGTCAGTAAAATGTGGCATTATACTGCATGATTGATGATGTTAAAGTCATTTCATTGCATGGCATCTAAACACTTTATCTGCCGCTCGTCAGCGGCAGATATAGTTATTATCTCCGCTGACGAGAAAACGTTAATGTTTCATTTTGTTCACAACGTTGTAAATAATTTGTTATAAGCGTTTGAAGACAAATACTATACAGGATGTTCGGATAATAGGGAACCATACATTGATGGTGAGTTCTACGCATTAAAATAATGAAAAAACTTCATATGCAGTATCGTCCGAAAATCGTTATTGGCGTAGATACCGACCGTTAAAGTTTAACTTTTTTATGTATTTTTTATAACTGAGTAGATAACTACTTTAAACTTGGTGTACGTGCTCTTTATTGAAATGCTCACAATTCTTTTTAGTCATAACTTTTATATCTGAAGACATACCTCCGATCTAGATACGGCATCTTGTAGGGAATAAAAAAATTCAAAATTAATGTACTCTTGTTTGGTATGCGTAACATAAACCGTTTGGTTAGAAATTCTATCGAAAGTTTTAAGGCTTTTCTTTTCTGATTAGCCTTGATAACAAAAATACCATACATTGATGGTGAGTTCCACGCATTAATATGTATAATAAAAAACTTCATATGCAGTATTATCCGAAAATCGTTATTGGCGTAGATACCGACCCTTAAAGCTTTTGCAATAGCTGTATTTTATTTTATTCATAGAACACATATCAAATACCATAAATCTAAATTTAACATAATAAAAAAACAACACACGGTTTGATGTTTCTTTAAACTTTATGCTACTTTTATAAACATTCACAGCACATGTTCGAAATGCCCTCCGTTCATGCTTATACAGCTCTGCGCTCGTAGCACCAACGCTTCCCTTACGCGCGCGAATGTCGCTAGTTGATCACGTATAGTTTGACAAGCATCTATTATACGCTGTCTCAACTCTTCTAAATTCTCGACAGGAGTAGCATAAACAATAGCTTTTAACCATCCCCACAAAAAAAAGTCTAGAGGATTTAAATCCGGCGATCTTGGCGGCCATGGGACTGATCCAGCCCGTCCTATCCATCTTTCTGGGTAGGTTTTATTAAGGTACTGGCGCACTGCATTACTGAAATGAGCAGGAGCTCCATCCTGTAATAACCACATGTTTCTTTGGACTTCCAACGGAACATATTCAAGTAACTGTGGAAGATCGTTCTCTAAGAAAGATAGATAAATCGGTCCTGTTAATCTATTCGGAAAAAAATGAGGTCCTATTAGTTGATCTCCGAGTATCCCAATCTTTCTTGGTGTCCAGCTTCAATAATTTCGTGTGGGTTTTCTTCTGCCCACAAATGAGTGTTTCGAAAATTTATAAATCCGTCTCTAGTGAAACCTGCCTCATCTGTATACAAAATGTGAGACAGAAATGCTGGATCAGTGGCGCGTTTTTGCAAAATCCACTTGCAGAATTCGATTCGCCGTGGATAATCACCAACTTTTAATGCCTGAACCTTTTGAAGATGGCAAGGGTGTAACAGTTGTTCGTGAAGAACTTCCCAAACTATCGAGTTAGACACTCCCTCCGTTAAAGCAATCCTCGTACTAGTCCCAGGATTTGCCTCAACTAGATCTAAAACTCTTTCTTCCATTTCTGCACTACGCGTTGTCCTTGGCCGTCCACGATTTAATCGAGAAGAAATAAATGTACCCTGTTCTCGAAGGCGTCGATCTATGTTGCCAAACATATTTTTATTTGGAATTCGGCGATTAGGAAATGATTCCCTATAAAGACGTTGCGCTTATCTTGCATCACCATTTGCTCGTCCATAAATTAGGTGCATATCCGCCATCTCAGCAAAAGTATAATTAAAATTCATTGTTAACACAAACTCAAACGTCAAGTTAAACAATAATAATTGCACGTAAACAACTCGACATCAAACAAACAAAAGTTGCATTTTTGTTATCAAGGCTAATCAGATAATGATCCTGAAAAGAAAAGCCTTAAAACTTTAGATAAAATTTCTAACCAAACGGTTTATGTTACGCATACCAAACAAAAGTACATTAATTTTGAATTTGTTTATTCCCTACAAGATGCCGTATCTAAATCGGAGGTATGTCTTCAGATATAAAAGTTATGACTAAAAAGAAAATATGGTTGTAGGTTAACTGCCAGTTCAAAATACATGTTATCGATTATTCTTCTTTTTGTTTGTGAGCATTTCAATAAAGAGCACGTACACCAAGTTTAAAGTATTTATCTACTCAGTTATAAAAAATTATTAAAAAATAAAAAAAAAAAGTTAAACTTTAACGGTCGGTATCTACGCCAATAACGATTTTCGGACAATACTGCATATAAAGTTTTTTTATTATTTTAATGCGTAGAACTCACCATCAATGTATGGTTTCCTATTATCCGAACACCCTGTATATTATTAGGAGCAAAATTATCTTATGTCGCTCGGCTGTCACTACACATATATTGCATTTGCGACCTTTCTGGATGAGGGTTGGCCATGATTTCATTTTATCAAGTTACTTTCTTTATTATATTTTTTGTTTCCTTTAGGTTTTCCTGTTATTAAAAACTACATTTTACGGTGCTGCCAAATCTAAATTTAGCAATTTTAAAAAGATCTCGGTAGTTCATGTCAAGCTCGTGTCAATTTGAATTCAAGTTAATTAACGCAGCAAGAAGATGCCCAAAACGATATCAAAAGAAACCAAAGTGCACATTAAAAATGTTTTAAAACCCTACGAAATATGCGGCCTAATTTAACCTATGATTGTCTGGTAAACAGCGTTTTCAATATTTTTGGGGTAAAGATAATTACATACATGTTTTGAATATTTACCTAATAACGGGTTAATTTTTAGTTTGGGAGGTCCACAATAGAAATTATTATAAAACAACAGCCTAAAGAGTTGCAATCTTCTGTCGTTGGCGTACGCTCTAAATCTAGTTTATATCAAAATCATTTTTTTAGGAAGGACTTGTAACAACTGATTTGGCAATATAATTTCGAAAATAGGTTTTTTACAGTAAGTGATTTATTGGTTGATTTTAAGGAACAGTGTGGGTTTACGGGAGGGTGAACATTGCTATACGAAATTCTAAAATCTATGGGATATAAGTATAAACTTACTAATGAAGGCAAACTTTTATGTGAACAAAAGCACGTTGTTGCATCCAAAATTAGTTTCTTGCGAAAAATATCTACATTTTAAAAATTCCGATGAAAATATCATCTTCGTATACCTTGATGAAACGTGGATCTACCAAAATGGATCTACGATTCATCGTTGGGTTCACGAAGATGATAGTAAAAGTAATCCATCTAAATTCAGGGGGAGGCAAAACGATTCACAATTTTGCATGCTGGAACTAAATTTGGGTTTTTGGAAGAATGCGATTTTTTATTGGATTCAAAAATCAACGACAGAGATTACCACAAGAGCAAAAACGCAGTTATTGCAAACGTGGCAAACAAAAAAGGCTGCCAAAAAGACAGTCATCAGTAATTTAGACGTAAGTAACCAGAAAGAGTTATTTAAGCAACAGAGGCGTCTATTATACCTGTACACTACCACGGGAACGTCGGAGCAATCATATAGCAATGCCCAGTGAACAAGAAAATTGAAGAAGATCAAACCCCCTGTGTGGATGCAGCGAAAGTGCAGTCGAAACAAAGCACAGCATAGTGCGGTAGTTTATATTTTATTCTCTGTGCATGGTTGAAATTATAGCATTTTTCACGTACTCTGCGGAACAGTAGCTTAACTTCATGTTTCTCCTTCAGCTCGTTTAGGCGCTTATTGTAAAGAAGGGATTAACCGAAGTACCTACTATAACATGAAAATAAAAGACGTGTTGCCAATATCGTCGAAAAATACGCTAAAACACAGAGGAAAACAATTAAAATTCTAACAATTTTCTGCTACTTGTAAAAAACATGTGATTAGTTTAATAAAAATTTAGATTTATAAAATCTTTTGCATTGAGATACAGAGGAAGCGCTTGCAACAGCGCAAACGATAAATGATAGAAAACATAACCTTAAGATAAAACTATCGAACGTCAAATATGAAAGTCACAATTCAACTTCTTAAACACCAATCACACTGCCAAAACTGTCTAAATTCCATGGCCAACCCTCATCCAGAAAGATTGCGAATGCAATATAAGTATAAATTTTGCTCCTACTAACATAATGTACTATTTTCGACATCTAGGACAAGGGTGCGCAAACTTTTCAATTTCGTCCTAATTGCCATTAAAATTACACACTTGGACCCGTACCATAGTAGCTAGCATGATTTTTATCAATATTTAGTGTTTGGGAGTTGTATGTTACAAAAATGGTATATTTTATTAAAACTCAAACTAAATACCCAAAATAAACATTCTAATATAAATAAAATGAAACATTAATAAATTAATAAAATTACACAGCAATATGAATACAAAATAAATATCACATTTTAAAATGGCAATAAGAAAAGGACAAAAAAGATTAGATTTTTGTATGCGTAGATTTAATTGAACGTGATCTGTGGCAATGTCAGCTGAAGAACAAGGCCTCAACTCTGCCAGCTGACGTCATCACAGGTAGGTCAAATTGTAATATTTACCGAACCTCTTATTTAGCGACTGGCGGCGGAGTAAATACAATCATTGGCCAATTCAACTTACCTGTGCTGACGTCAGAGCAGAGACCTTAAGCCTTGTTCTTTAGCTGGTATTGTCGGTGCGCTTGTCTCTTAACTGGTAATTTCATGGAAGTTCAGTGATTGCAGTATACTGAACGGAGTGAGGCTATTAGCACCCCCTGAATCATTTGTTGCCCCCCGTTATAGGGGCGCGTCTCATAGTTTGTGCACCTCTAATCTAGGGTCCCCGAATCGTAAAGACCTGAAGAAATTTCGAAAGGTGATGTTTTTACGATTACGGTAGCCCCTTCGTCTCTTAGACGAATAAAGTAACAAGTAGTAATAAGGTCTCCTCAAATAAATGACTGTGTCACACAAAAATTGGTTTTTTAAAATATGCTTAATGTAATACAGGGCGTTTCAAAAAGAGTGGGCCACCCATTAATTATAGATTTCTTAGGTTATAATAGCCCTATTAAACCTAATATATCCTACTACAAAGTCCCTCCAATAAGAAGTTATACGGCCTTGAAGATTAATTTTGCACTTTGTTAGGCCATTTTGGTATTTCTCAGTAATGCTAGCAACTACCTAAGCTTTCCGAGCAGTCTTGGTACCAAATTGATGAGTACGCCTGTATTTCAAATTCAATTTAGACATAGTTCATCGTATAATATAGCAATAATGATTTTGTACACCCTTTAGCATTTTTGTCCCTATTTGGTAACATTTTGGGCACCCTTTCTAATGTTGTTTCCTGCAAGTGTCTGTCTGGGTTTCTATTGCAGGGTTGTTTGTTAATTTATCTAAAATTCAAGCCATGAAAGCAAAACGAACAGCCTCTGTTACGCATTCTTAGCAGCTGCCTCGGCCGCTGTGCCAGGCGAGGATTTTGCGCTCTCATTGGCTGACCACTTTTGGCGGTTCGAACGCATCAGTCTGGAATTGAGTTTAACGGTAGTGTCAGTCAGTCAGTGCCGGCCCGCAGTTAAGGACAGACGTTTTGAGGAGAGTTCGTCCCATTACTGACGTTTAGAGCCAGACGAAGCTAAAACAGGTCACATTATATAATGTCTATTTTATGTATTAACCGCTTTATCGTCATCATTTAAAAGTTGCCGACTGATTTATCAATTACATTGTAGCGCAATATATCAGGCGGGCGCAAAGCAAAACGCCAAGCCAAGCGCTATTTCAAGGGCCTAGCCAAGCGCCTAGTCAAGCGCCAAGCCAAGCGCCAAACCAAGGGCAAAGCGGTGTTAGAAAGTTGTGTAGATTTAATTAGATAATTGTGATACCAATTTCCTAGTCATGTAACAGTAACGTACCGGTTAAAATTCACGTTCATGAAGTTGCTTTGGTAAAGTTGAGAAGCACTAAGTCAATCACTAATCTGGGTGCTAATTAAGTATTTCATTTAAGAATTGTTGTTAACGTAATATTACTGCTCAGTGTCGCTTGGTTCACAGCTTTATGCGTGACTGTTAGTTGTGAATACCTTTGTTTACGTTTCGAATATTAATGTTTGTTGTGAAAACCTTTTTGCGCTTTTCATAATGTTTGTTGTAAAAACCCTTTTTACGTTTTGACTAACAAGCTGTTTATGTGTATGCAGACCAATACATCGGTTTTCTATATTGCCTGGTGTTTTCTTTGCGCCGATTGCATGCTAATTTTTAAGGTTATGTTATATACTTTGTGAAGATAAATGTGAGGTGGCACCTTTAAAGCAGTTTAGAGACATCACAGGTAGGTCCGTACACTCGTCGTTGCAGTGTGGGAGTCGTCGGCCTGCTCGAATATACTTTTTCCCTTGAGTTTGAATCTTCGCCAAGGTGATAAGCTAGAAGGTAGGCTTATTTGATTTCCCGGTTTTCTTTGGGTCTATCCTTATATTTTCGTATGTCCATGAAACCGGGTGCGCCCTATTTAATTTTATTGTTATTTACCTCCCCTCTGGCCGTTGCCCTTTGGTAACCTCGTAAAGAACTCCCCAGTGCACCCATGATGCTTAGCCGGCATTATCTTGTTGCGGCGTGGGCAGTTGCCTAGGTGAATCTTTGTACCGATTTTGTCAAATAGTATCCGCGCCGGCTGCTTAGTTGTTGTATGAGCCGGTGCGGTGTCGTAAAACCCGTTTAAGACCATATCAAGCTCTTAGCGTCCGCCGTGGGGCGTCTTTTTCTGTTTCCTTTTGTTTTCTATGTCTTTTCTTGTCTTTTCTTGTTTTTAGTTTGTTTCATTTTGTTTTCTTTACCAAAGATGTGTTTTTTCTTAGTTGTCATTTGTCTTTACGTTTCTTTTCTTGTTTTCCATATGTTATTTCTTATCTTTTTTCATTTTACATTTGTCTTTTTGTGTTTTCTTGTTGTTTATCGCCATTTTGCGTTTTTTTCGTGTCTTTCTATGTCTTTTTCTTGTTTTGCGTATCTTTTCCGTCATTTTTACCGTCGTTTCTTGTCTCTTTTAGCCAGTTTATACTACCGAGATGTTTCGTTGCACTTAGTGCAGATTTTGTCCCGTATTAGTCGGATTTAGCACCGGATTTCGATGATTGAAGGTACCGATCTTGTCTTTTTGAAGTCTGTTCGAAGTAATAATTGGAATTTCTATTCCCTGTCGTTTATATTGTTTAGCCTTGGGCTAATTTGTCACTTTTTGTTGACCAGTACCGAACTGCCGTTCACGTTAGTGAGATTTATCGATTTTGACGTTTTATGATTACCGATTTTGACGTTTTTTTTGTTGTTTGGTGTTATGCCCAGTTTATTTTTGGTAAGCAGGTTAGAATTCATTTTCGCCTTTATTACCTTGTTTTGGTTTGTTGTTAAGTTGTGGTTTGTAGTTGGTGTACTTGGGGAGATTCGCTCGTGCGGTTTATTAAGTCCCTCAGGCCATCTTCTTAGTTGGTTTGGAGTAGTTATTCTCGTTTGACTATTATCTCATTTTTATTATTGTCATGTACCGCTCCACCTTGTTTACCGACTTTATCGTGGACACCCCTAACATTCTTTCGCAGTGTCTTGCACACTTACCGTTAGCATTCACGGAGTCTTTACCGCTGGTCGGAATGTTTCGTACCTACTTGTTGACGTTTTGTTGTCGCTTACCGTACCCTATCTTGTCTGATGACGTCATATTGTCTAGTATCGTGTTTTTTGTGAACAATGTTGTTAAAGCTTTTGAGCTTTGCGTGGCTGCAGTGCACGGCTGTCCGCATGAGGTTTCTTAAGTGTAAAGTATTTAAAGATTTTTGACTCTTTTTGTGTAGTAATGCCTTGTTGTTTTTATGGCCTAGCGCTCTTTTACCGTACCGTTGGCTGTCGCCATTTTAACCACCTATGTGGGATTCCATAAAGAGAGCGTGTTTTTGGTCACTTTGTTTCGTGCGGACCTAGTCGTAGTAAGGTCGTCCCTTTAGGCTGCATGGAGTTCTGTCAAGGATTCTCTGGGCATGCGTCATCGAACGCATACACCCTTGGAGACTTGGTTCTTCCGGATTTTCTTTTGGTGTTCGGTGTTGGAGTCATTTTCGAGCTCGCGCTTTGCGGTTTAATAGTCAACTTGGCTCCGGCATCGGCATCGATTGAGGGTTTCGGGGGACTAAGCTTTCCCAGTTTCGTTACTACCAATTATGACTATTTTTGACAGTTTCTGTCACAACCATTTTCCCTTTTTGGTTGTTCATCCTCTTCCCTTGGATATTCATACCAGTTGTTGGATCCACACAATGCTCTGATCTATTGACGCGCAGCGTGCCCTCTTCAGGTAACCCTTGGGTGGGATTTTGGACTTCCATTTCTATGCCCCTGTCCTTCCCTGTGCCCTATTAAAACGGTTGGTCGGAAGTGTCCACAGGTGTAAGACTTATTTGTACCCGATTTAGACCAATAGTTTCCCGATGTTGACAAACAATTTTCATATTTTCTACTGGCATATCGAGTCTTTTCTTCTTCCTCTTTTCTTTTCCTACCTGCACCCTATCTGGTCGCCAGTGTGCGTAATCCCTTTGGGGGTGCACTCTATGGTTTCGATTATTTGTTTTTCGTTTGTTGTTTTCGTTTTTCGTTTAAGCGATCGTTGCGATGTAGCAAAATGTCCCGTTGGTTCTTAAGAGACTTCGGGAAACTCTCTTTCAAGTAAGAGGAGTGTTAAGCCATTTTGGTATTTCTCAATAATGCTAGCAACTACTTAAGGTTTCCAAGCAATCTTGGTACCAAATTGATGAGTGCGCCTGTATTTCGAATTCAATTTAGACATAGTTCATCGTATAATATAGCAATAATGATTTTATACACCCTTAGCATCTTTGCCCCTATTTGGTAACATTTTGGGCACCCCTTCTGATGCTGTTTCTTGCAGGTGTCCGTCTGGGTTTCTATTACAGCGTTGTTTGTGAAGTTATCTAAAATTCAGGCCGTGAGAGCAAAAAAGACAGCCTCTGTTACGCATTCTTAGCAGCTGCCTCGGCCGCTGTGTCAGGCGAGGATTTTGGCGCTCTGATTGGCTGACCACTTTTGGCGGTTCGAACGCATCTGTCTGGAATTGAGTTTAACGGTCGTGTCAGTCAGTCAGTGCCGGCCCGCAGTTGAGGACAGACGTTTTGAGGCGAGTTTGGCGCCCGTCTGCGTCTAACGCTGCGGGGGTGGCCGTCTCGTTAGACTTTGTTTGGTGTCCGGTGTCTTGCTAATACAGCTAATTTTGTGACTTTGGTTCCTTGCGAGAGTACCGATATCGTTTGGTTCCGCTTTCTGTTTTCAAATACTTCTTTACGGGTCGTCGAGGATGACAGTTGTGGGTGTTATTCGATGCTCATTGTTGTTGACTGAAGCTTTAGAGTATCGTGTGCCGTGCCGGCGTTTTGCCACCTTTCTGGTGAAATTATAACGAGAGCGTGCTTTGGTTTTTGCCGTCCGTTTGGGCCGCATATTGTGTCACGAGAGGGGTTTCCTATCGGGCTTCTTTTGCACCTGCAGCCGTAGGCCTTTGGGACCTTCCCTACGCTGTGAGGCGATTTCGTCCCATTACCGACGTTTAGAGCCAGGCAAGGCTAAAACAGGTCAGATTATACAGTGTGTATTTTATGTATTAACCGCTTTATCGTCATCATTTAAAAGTTGTCGACTTATTTAGCAATTACATTGTAGCGCAATATATCAGGCGATGCTAGAAAGTTGTGTAGATTTAATTAGATAATTGTGACACCAATTTTCTAGTAATTTAACAGTAACGTACCGATTAAAATTCTCGTTCATGAAGTTGCTTTGGTAAAGTTGTGACGCACTAATTCAATCACTGATCCGGGTGCTAATTAGGTATTTCATTTAAGAATTGTTGTTAACGTAATATTACTACTCAGTGTCGCTTGGATCACAGTTTTATGCGTGACCGTTAGTTGTGAAAACCTTTGTTTACGTTTCAAATATTAATGTCTGTTGTGAAAGCCTTTTTGCGTTTTTAATAATGTTTGTTGTGAAAATCCTTTTTACGTTTTGATTAACAAGCTGTTTATATTTGTTTATATTGCCTGGTGTTTTATTTTCGCCGATTGCATGCTAATTTTCAAAGTTATGTTATACACTTTGTGAAGATAAATGTGAGGTGGAACCTGGAAAGCAGTTTAGAAACATCACAGGTAGGTCGGTACACTCGTCGCTGCAGTGTAGGAGTCGTCGGCCTGCTCGAATATAATTTTCCCGTTGAGTTTGAAACTTCGCCAAGGTGATAAGCTAGAAGGTAGGTTTATTTGATTTCCCGGTTTTCTGTGGGCCTATCCTTATATTTTCGTAGGTCCATGAAGCCGGGTGGGGCCCTATTTAATTTTATTGTTATTTACCGCTCCTCTGGCCGTTGTCCTTTGGTAATCTTGTGAAGAACTCCCCCTTGCTCCACTGATGCTTAGCCGGCATTATTTTGTTGCGGCGTGGGCAGTTGCCTAGGTGAATCTTTGTACCGATTTTGTCAAATAGTATCCGCGCCGGCTGCTTAGTTGTTGTATGAGCCGGTGCGGTGTCGTAAAACCCGTTTAAGACCATAACAAGCTTCTGGATTGGTAACCCGTTTTTTTAGTAGTATTGTATCTTGAGTTTCATTTTGTATGTTCTATTTGACTTTTCCTGTGTTTTTAGTTTGTTTCCTTTTGTTTTATTTACCGAAGATGTGTTTTTTCTTAGTTGTCATTTGTCATGATCCTGTGCGGTGGCGTAAAACCCGTTTAAGACCGTAACAAGTTTTTATTCTTATGTTAATTTTCAGAAATGTAATGCTATCAATGACAACTTTGGTGGGCACGCTTACTATTATGCACTACAAAAATACAAAAAAAATTGTGAAATTAGACTTGACTGCAAAAGGCATTTTACCTATCTACAACTTATTTTAGCTCTAGCTTTGTTATATATAACATTTTTAAAAACTGTAGATTATTATGTTAAGTGGAATTTAAATACGTAAAAATAAGGTACTCTTAGCACATAAGCTTAAAATCAACCGTTTACCTTAAAATTCATATCATAGTTTTGTATTGTCGTTAACGATGTACAGTTAATAAGTAGCCATAAACACAAAAACAATGGATAGTGATCGTAATCTAGTAAAAAACAATGATATTCAGTTAATAACGTTGGTGACACCGAAATGTTTTCTTTTATGTTTGCGAAAATGCCCTTTCGTAACAAATATCGGAGGATTCGTTAATTAGAGGCATTTTCATAAACCTAAAAGAAAAAAAATTTGTCAACGTCATTAGTCAATTTATCCAACACCTCCTATAAACAAAGCCTGCGCACTGAGATCAAGAACTGTCAAGATGGCGACCATAGAAGGTTGATCAGGCTTCCACTAATGTGTGCTAGCGTCAGTTCGCGGTGATTTCAACTTTAAATTTTAAGTTTCCTGAGCTCAGTTTCTGATCCGGGAGTTACTTTGAATACGAATGTTGGTACAACAAATATTCCTAGCAAGAAGCAGTTATTTTTACAAGTCACCAACTTTAACGCGCAAGAAGTTTTTGTGGTCACTCGTTTCTAACCTGCAAAAGCTCGTGGTCATTTGTTGTTGTGTACGCCTTATTTTATTAATCTTTTTTGTCTACATACAACATACGTATATTCTCGTTGAAGGTAAGCAATATTTTAATATAATCATATTTATATCTATATTTTTATTTTAATGTAAATGCAGGTATGGAAAAACGTGCAGCCAATTTTTCTTCATTAGAAGAAACCCGCCTATTATGCTTGGTAAAAAAATACAAGCATATTGTGGAATGCAAGAAAACGGTCGCAGCTACAAATATCCAAAAGAATGCCATATGGGGGACCATTCACTAGGAATTTTGCGCTAGTGGGGACATAAGCAAAGCGGCTGCTATTCTAAAAAATAAATACAAAAATATCAAGAGGAGCAAACAGAAAATTTGCCGATGAAAAAATGAAAGTTACGGGCACAGGACGTGGGCCACCAACAAGTGATTTAAAAATGGACGTTTTGGAGCTGCTAGGGACCCACATGACTGGGCACGACAGTGACTTCGATGATGATCGTATTGGTATGTTATTTACATTTTATTATTAAAAAAAACTTAACAGTTCAAGTTTCAGGATTAACCCCAGCAACAAAACTAAGTGATGTGGCCCCCTTAGTGATTGAAATGGCAAATAATGCCAATGTCATATGTGGGTAAGAAAGCAAATTCCTAATTTAAAAAACGTAACAGGAATGTAATAATGTAATTTTAGAATATGGAGCATCTACAAGCAATTCCGGCCAGGCCAAGGGAATTGTCTGGGGTAAGCACCTAATTTTAAAAACATACAGGAATGTAACAATTTAATTGTAGAAACTGGACCATCTACCAGCAATTCCGGCAAGGCCGATTGGGCCACATATACACCGGCAAAGTTGCGAATGCCAAAGGCCAAGCAGCTAAATGCCAACATTCGCTCTAGCAGCAAATTGGTCGGCCAGTTATGTTCTTGGGTGGCAACCAAAGATGGTCAGGTTTTGGAAGCCGAACATAAATTGGCCAAGCATAAAATGCGAATGCAGCATATGCAAGAAAGGCACCAACAACAAATGAGATTTGCCGAAGAGGAACACCTATTGAAAATGGAAATTTTAAAACGGCAATTGTTAAAACATTAAAAAATAAAACAAATTAATTATTTATTCTCTTTTATTACAATGGATATGTTATGTTAAACTAGATGAATAGTTTATAAACTTGAGCAAGAATTACAACTACAGTTTTGAAATTAGACATTTACGTTGTGACCGTAACAAGAGGTTATGCAAGTGTTGCAAAGTGATTGCTATTAAATTATGTCTAATGATATTCATATTCCTTCCCTTCATTTGAACTCCATTAATTTGAACATCGGCCATTTCCTGCTGCAATACATCTTCAACATTATCTTCAGTTGGTGGAAGTGGTTCTTTTATTGTTGCAACGATGACGGCTTCAACTTTTTCTATATTTAATCGAATCCCTAGAGCCAAAATAGGAAAACGGCGTTTCCACACCCTGAATCATTGTTCAATAGGATTGCGAGTTCTAATCGGAGCTTCATTAAATAAATTCTCTGCAGGCGCTGATGGATTTGACAAGGGGGTGATCAAATAGGCTTTGATACCGTACCCACCGTCGCCTAACGATAAACTGTCCATATATTCCCCATTTTCAAATTTTCCTCGCATTCTAAAGTTATTGAAAATGGTTGAATCGTGGCTAGATCCAGGCCACCGACTAACGATGCTAGTTATGTGTAGAGATGCATCACAAATGCATTGGACATTTATAAAAAAATATCCCTTCCGATTTCTGTAAATTTCCACATCATTGCCACCCGGTGATTGTATTTTTATATGGGTACAATCTATAGCCCCAACACATCGTGGAAATCTAAATTTACTCGTGCTATTTCTTCGAGGTTTTGTGGAAATTTTATATACTTGGTTCCCAAGCTAGCTATCTGCCTTGAAACTTGATTTAGGACTCTGCTCGCAGTGGATTTGTGGACACCCATAAAATCGCCAGCAACTATTAACATGGAACCAGTGGCAAAAAGACGCAGAGTTAGTAAAAGCATGTCAGTTACAGACAATGCATAATTTCTAAAAACCAATAATCCAACTTTAATTACACAGAGTACTATTGTATTTTTGTATTATACCTTATTGTGTTCGAACCAATATTTAATTGCGTCAGTACTTCGCGTACTGAATTTTTTGTTAGTCGGAATCTAACGAAGAATTCTTCATCTGACCATTTTCGAAGATGATCTGGTCCTGCTGCTACTACATTTACAAGTTCCATAAGATCTTCATCATCAGTTAGATTAGCCATTGTAAATTGTAATCAAACTTCGCCGCAACAAATAAGACAAATTTTGAGGTTAGAGCAGGTGGCGTTTCTACTTGAACCAGAGTTAACCCGCCAAAATCGCCGGATCGACTACACAGCGAGTTAACTCCGGGATTAGCGTTGATCTAGGTTGGTACAACGCACAATTTTAGAAACTGCCGAGTTAACTCTGACTACGGGGTGGATCTTTGTTTATAAACCTGGGCCTTAGGGACCATTATTCTTCAGTGTAAAGTCATTATTTATTAGTTAGTAGGTCATCTAACTGCTGTTGAATAAAGATGCGTTTTTGGCCGAAAAGAATCAACGAGCAGTGGTTCACAGGATAACTTTGGAAAACATTGCGGACTGAGACCTTTTCATCAGTCACAAGTGCCCCAACCATTCCACAATCCCCCTAAAAAACATCATAATTAGTTCTACTGCCGATATTTTACTGAACAATTACTGTAAAAATAAAAATGATGTTCGTAACAAACAGATTGTCACTGCCTTAAAGAGAAAAGTGTAACATCATCCTTATCTTTTTTAATAATTTCCCATTGTGGATCACATAATAAATAATTATCAACCTACCTTCTATTCAAAAATTCATTCTGATGTCAATAATTATGAGAATGCAAACCAAAATCACTCTTCACATTAATTTATGACCACCAGCTGTTCGTTGTTTTGACCTTCTGTGGCGGCCATTTTGATTATGTGCACAGGCTTTGTTTATAGGTGGTGTTGATTTATCACTGTTGTTTACTAGACTACAATCACTACTAATTGTTGTTGTGATCATGGCTACTTGATAATTGCAGGTCTTAATGACAACCCAAAACTTTGATTCAAATCTTCAGGGCCATTTGGTTAGTCGGCAGCTACCATCGGCGACAGCTTCGGAGGTCGGGCAAAGTAGATATTTTAGTCCGTAGGTCGGATGTTCCTCCGCGTTTGATCTTCTGCACAGCCATTTTTGTGGTTAATTGTGCTGCAATTATCCGCTGAATTTAACAAGTTTAAAGGTTATCTGGGGGTGTTGTTGCCGCCTAAATACTTGTGCGACGGTTGCTGGTGACTTATGGGGGTTCTGAATTGCTCTTGAAGCGATCGCGGTACCAAATCTTGCAGGTGGAATTTATTCGCCTTGAGCCGGAAAACGTCGTATGACAATCCACCGGCAGCGGAATTTGGGGGCTGCGGAGTCGAACTTCGAAGTCGAGGAATTCGCCTTTTAATGGCAAAAAAGAATCCTCCATGTGAGTTTATGAGGGGCGGCTACAGATCTCTAGCCGCTCGCAAGCGGTGTAGATGCTGCGATTCCTACTGGTTCAATTATTAGTAGATTGAGGTTATGTGATGTATTCAACACATCGAAGCGCCGGGATTTGAGCTTATTAATTAGGTGGTCGGAAATGACTTTTAAGAAGTTAGCCCTGCAAGACCGTACAGCACATCAAGCCAGGGTTGTAGCCTCAGGAATTCGATTTTCCAAGAAAGTACAACAATTAAAGTAAAATGGAATTACAACGGCTTCGTTTTTACTGGTGGGGTACGGAAAGTTTCAACTTATTGGGCTGACAGTACAACACGTGATTTTCCATAAAGCCTGGACTGGTAAAGATTGGAGGTCTACTCCGTTAGAAAGTACAGCATGTCAGACCGGAGGACCCAGGTAGGAAGGTCCAGAAACTCAAGCGGGATATTATCAAATGACTGGAACTGGCTAGGTGTAACGCTCGATAAGGCGATGTACAAATTTAAATATATTTAATGTATCAATAAAATTTGCTGCAAGAGCTAGCGTTACAACAAAGCTAGAGTTAAAAAAAGTTTTAAAGATAGGTAAAGTGACCCTTACAGTCAAATCTAGTTTACAAAATTCCTCCATTAGTTCCATTAGTATATTACACAATAGTAACCATATCTACCAAAGTTGAAATCAATAGCTTTACATTTGTGGAAATCAACAGGAACATTTAAAAAAATTTAACTTTAATGCCCTATAACTTCTTACTCGAAAGACTTCGTATTAAGGTAAATTAGGTTTAATCAGTTTATTATAAACCAATCGGTGTCTATAGCTATACCCCTTTAAGTTTTCTCTCAAAAATAAATCCTTTTAGAAGATAATAAATTTGTTAGATACTTTGAATACACACTGTGTATTTAAAATATAAGCCATTTCTTTTCTTTTGTCTACTGCAGAAATTTTTGCATTCTTCTCTTTTAAATCAAAGTTGTTAACATACTTATTGATTATCCCGCGTTTTTAATGTCATTTAATAGAAGTATTTATTTGTTGAAAATGTATATTTATGATTTTATGATATGCGTCGGTTGGGTCGTTGCACTTGGGTCCACTCTATCAATAATCGCTCGGCCGCCTAGGAAACCTATTTTAGTCTACATTTTTATAAAAGATTGATTATTTCAAACGTTTATTGGTCCTTACATTTGCGTTACCATATTGTGGAAGACCGTATTTATTCCACATCACATCTAAAACTGTTATACAATAACCAGGAAAGGCATCGTAAAATAGGAACGATTGCAAGTTGTGTGAAAGTTAGTGACTGGTTGGCAATTTTAGGCACCATTTATTATTGGTGATCAGTCAGTTGCAAAGTATTCGCAATAGTTCTGCTAATATGCACATATTAATATCACAATTCTAAATATAAAAGTAATTACCTTCTAAATAAAAATCACATTTGCCATTATTTGGATTAAGGAGGTTCTAAAAAACGTAAGGAAATATCACTATAGCAAAATGTGTCTCCATAAAAATGTAGTTACCTTAGAACGAAAAGAAATAGGCTTGCAAATTCCAAGCGCGTACTGAAATGCTGTTGTGTTTTGCGTAAGTATTGGTATCAGCCTACTTGACATTCAAAAACTGTTGGTGACATCCGTCGTTTCCATAACATTGCACCCTTAATATTAAGAAAAAAATAATATTTCTATGTATAATGTAAATTCTAAAACTCAGATACTTTACATATTATGAGAGTGTGTCAACTTAGAATATAATTTAGTTTATATCCAAAAGAGTTTAATCTTTTAATGTGCTACCTAGATCATTTTCTTAAATAAAAATATTCCACATCCAGTGTGCACCTGATGTATTTAAAATACCAATATAGCCAATTTTAATTATATGAAATAATTTAGTATGCAATAACTAAATAAATTATTTATCATATTCGACAGAAGATAAGGAATATAGAATTTGCTTCAACATAAGCGCTATCGAACAGTTTAAGAAATGCTTCTCGTATGAAGCGCCAAAGAAGTGATTAAGGTTATCAAAATTCAAATTTATTCATTCAGTGGGGCTCAAGGCATAACATATTATATTAAATACCTACTAGTTTTGTTCAATATTTACATTGTAAGTAACCCCTGTGTTCAACGCAAGATAAGAAAATCTGTAAAAGGCTTTACCCAAAACTTCCCTCGCAAGTGGGCACTAAATAATTTTAAAAATCAAATTAAGCTAGGGTTAAAAATATCTTCACGTTTCTAATAAATTACAAAAATTTTCAAATAAAAAAAACATTACCGGTAGTCGAATTCGAAGGTTAGGTGGCTGCGATTCAGCGTGTTTTGGAATATTGTAAGTAAATAAACTATTCCTACATGCGTTACAGAGCATATTTTGTGTCAGTGCGTTCCGGCTGCCCTAAATAGAACCTTTTTTCCTTGACACTTCTTTCTGCATTTACGCTGTATCTGCTGAGTTCAATTTTCGTCAAAAGTAAAATCTGAACTATGTGCAAATTGTTAATTTCCTGTATCTCAGTTGGCACAAAAATAAACAAGAAGCCGTTGTGACACTAAATAATTCTAAAAATCAAAGGCAACTGAGTGTAAAAATATTTTCATGTTTCTAATAATACTGAAACAACAGAAGGAAAACACTTGGCAATGAAAAGTACATCAATTTCAAAATAAAAAAATATTACCCGTGATGCGATTCGAATTTCAGGTGCCTGCGTACCAGCCAGCCATTCATTGCATTGTTCACTGGTATGCCAGGGCTAAATCAGACATTTTCCGCTTGAGCTATCGGGACGCTTCGAATTCCTGCGATGCAGCCTCATTTAACGTAAGGCACTTATTGGTTGCTCCTTTTTGTATCGTACAACATTTATCCTGTATATTTTGGGTTCCATTTTTGGCAAGAATAAAACCCGCGCTATACACAGATTATTACTTGTATCTATTTGTAAATTAAATGAAAAATAAGCAAAAAATTATTTTTTACAGTGCTCACCCTGTGTATATTTGTATGAAATTTTCTCGGTTTCATGCCAGGTAGATATATAATGTGTATGCAAAATATTGTCTTCCTCCGTCAAATAGTTTTGAGTTATATCGCCAACAGACAGACAGACAGACATACGGACGGAATTGAAAAAAAACGGTTTTTTGTCATCTAGGGACCCTGAAACGTGAAGATCTGGAGAAATCTCGGAAAGGTGATTTTATCGCGATTGCAATACTTCCTTCACCTTTTAGACGAGGGAAGTAATAAGAAAAATCTGTAAAGGACTTTACTCAAAACTTCGCTCGCAGTGGACGTTATGACACAAAATTGAGAAAAGCTGTATTTTCTATAAACGTATATTTCTTTAGCAAAATTACGGTTAAGCGCAGTGTTTTAATATTATTGACATAATATTCTATCTTGAGTTACTCAGAATTAGGGGCAGATAGGACAACCGAGAAACCAATATTCATTAAATTACTGAAGCAACGAATTGTGTTTTTGTTTTCAATGTCGACAGAGTCTATATTTACAAGATTCAACTTCAAACAGAAATGGGAATGGACATCCAATTGTATGGAAATTTATAGATGGATTAAGAAGCATTCAAAAAGACCGTGTTCTGTTTTACGTGCGCCTGATTGTAGGCCATGAAGCACCAAAAAAGTCTAAAAATATATACGGATGCTGACAGGCGCATAAAGACAATAGTGGGTGACAGAGACATAATAGACTATCTGCCAGGATTATCTTATAATTATGAAATGAATGCATAACTGTAGGATTCTTTATGTTATTAATAAGTATATTTAATATATTAATTTAAGTTTAATATTAGTAAATTAATGTATAAGTATTACATTAGTAATAAATGTAACAATTTTATTGATACTTTTAGTTTATTTTTTATTATTATTTTTTAGTTGATTTAAGCTGGCTATATTTACTGAATAATTACATTGTTTTCTATAATTTTATGTAAGTATTTGAAAAATCTTTATGTAAATTTTTATATTTGCAATAAATGTAAACAATTAGTGGAATTATTTTTTCTGTATCGTGTAATATACTTCTGAACCAAATTAAGGAACCGCCAATAAAATTCTAGGTAATGTTATAAAAACGTAACCCGCTTTAATAAAATTACAGTTGCGGCCAAAAAAACCGGGACAGTTGTTTTGACCTAATTTTCAAAATGCGAAAAGAAGTGCTGACACTGACAATTCTAGTTAATAAATGTCTTCAAAATTCATTGTTCAGATCTGAATAACGACTTTTGATGACATTTATTAATTAAAATTGCCAGTGTCAGCACTTCTTTTCGCATTTTGAAAATTAGGTCAAAAAAACTGTCCTGGTTTTTATGGCCGCGACTGTAGCAAATGCAGACCTCTTGTTTTGAAGCTACACCTTACGGCAGTTCTCTGTACCACAAATTTGTTGGTGTTCAAAGCCCTAGCCTCTTCCCTTTGAGAATAACTCTTGCGAAGGAGAATAATTATTTGTGATACTGTCTCGGTGATCAAATGGCGTTTAGCCATAGTTTATATCATCATCAGTCCTGTAGATCCTCCAGGGACCATAGGGCGTCCTAAGACGTTTCAAGACTGTGTTAATTAGCATAAGGTAGTCAGTCTTATACTAATATACACTTTATACACTTTCCCTTTTATTTTAAACGGTTTAGTTATTCTTCCTCTACTTTCGTACATATATTCTCGACGAATTCCTTCCATTTGTTTTTGTTTTGTGCTAACTGTTTCACTTGGTTCCATGTTATATTCTTCTCCTTACATTCATCCAGTATATTTTTTCTCCATGTCAGATTTGGTCGGCCCTGTTTTCTTTTGCCTTTGATGTTATATTCAAGTGATTGTCGGGTTATATATGTACTCGGCTTCCTTAGGGTATGCCCAATCCAATTCCAGCGGCGTCTTTTTATGGTCCTGTAAATAGGTTCGTGTTCCGTAATAGCCCATAGATCTATATTGGAGATGACATTAGGCCAATATATTTTCATGATTTTTCTTAAGCACTTGTTAATAAATGTTTGAATTTCCTTAGTCTGTTGTTTGTTTATGGCCCACGACTCACATCCATACAGAAGTACGCTAACCACATTTGATTTAAAAATTCGGATCTTCGTAATATTTGAGAGCTCATTTGACACCTAAATTCTATGTAGCATTTTGTAAGAGTTTTGCGCTTTACATATTTTTGTCCTTATGTCGGCTTGACATCCTCCCTGTTCTTCTAGTATGCTGCCGAGGTATGTGAAACTTTTGTGATTGTGCAGTTTTTTTTCTTCCAGTTCTACTTCTATCATTTCTGTATGGGCTGTCTTTAGCGTACTTGTCTTTTTTGTATTTATCTCAAGCCCAACAGTACGCGCATTATTCTTTAATGTGTTTAGTATGCTCTGTAAATGATTTATATTTTCAGTTATTAGGCAGACATCGTCGGCATATTTAAGGTCCTCCAGTTTTCTATCCCATCTCCACGCTAATCCTCTCCTGTTGTCCGTTGATTTCTTCATTACCCAGTCAATTACTAACAGGAATAAAAGTGGCGACAGGATACAGCCCTGCCTAACCCCGGTTTCTATCATAAAGTTGTCTGACCTCACTCCATTATGCATTATGCAAGCGCTATAGTTCTCATATAATAATTTTATGATACTGATATATTTTGAAGGAATTCCGTATTCCTTTAGTATTTGCCACATTTTTGATCTGTCTATTTTGTCAAAAGCTTTCTTGAAGTCGACAAATCCCATGTATACGTCTTTTTGCCATTGATTGCATTCATCTAAAATTACTCTTAGGGTAACAATGTGATCAAACAGGATCTTCTTGGTCTGAATCCCGCTTAATTTTCTCTCAGAGTGGCCAATGTTGCATCTTTTAATCTCTCCAATATTATTCTTGATAGGATTTTACTTGTATTTAGAATAGTTATAGCCCTCCAATTTTCGCATTCAGTCCTGTCACCTTTTTTGGGTATAATAATAATCATTCCTATTGACCATTCCTTAGGGATTTCCTCTTCTGTCCATATTTTATTCAGTAAATGATGTAGCATATGAACATTGATCTCTGCGCCTGATTTTATTAATTCCGCTGGTATGTCGTCAAGGCCAGCTGCTTTATCAGGTTTTAAGAGCTTTATAGCTTGATCTATCTCTCCCTCTGATATTTCGTTCATACCTATTATAGAAACCACCAAAGATGAGCCCTGCGTCATCACACGCTGAATTTAGTAACGACAAACATGCGTGTACATTTGTTCACAAACTCCATGCGCACAACAGTGATAGCATTACAATAAGCATGTGTTATGATTAAAGTGCTTATTTGATTAAAGTAGTTTTAGTCACATACACGCGTCATCACTAAAACTGTCAAATACTACTTGTGAAGCCTTGTTCGTTTTTTCGGCGTTTTATAACTACGTTTTTAGTGTTAGTTCTGCTTAACCGTTAATATCTTAGTAGTTTTTGTTACCGTTGGTTTATTTTGTTATTGTTGCGTTACTGGACCCTGTTTTATATTTGTTATTGTTAGTTTTGCTACATTTTGTTAATTGATTGATTGATTATTATTTACGATTTAATACAAATTATGTCTATCAAAGGTAAAACGTTACGTTCGCAATCTCAGCAGCTCTTATTAAATTTACTGGATTACTTCGAACGAGAGAAAGAAAATGGGGGTCATCTAATTCCATTGTCATGTGTACAAGAGGTAAATAAAACATAATTCACCTAATTATATTTCGCATCCATCGTTTATTTGTAGAGGGCAGCGGAAGCTCTAGGCATTAGTGTTTCTACTGTGAAAAGAGTTAAGAGTCGTTCTAGTATGAATCCAGTTTTATGTAGCCCTGGCAAGAAAAGACCACGTAAAAAGTTAAAATCTACTAATTTATCAGATTCCTCGAAAATGGTTATAAGGGACACCATATACACGATGTATTCGAAAAAAAAGCACGTTACCATCAATTCCCTGAATACTGAAGTGAAAAAAAGTCATATTTTACTCAGTAACACCAGCTTAAATCGAGTTCTACATGATATCGGTTTTAAATTCAAGAAAGATGATAACCGTAGAGCACTAACTGAAAAAGAAAATATTGCTATTATGCGGCTCCAGTTTTTAAAACGTTTCATGGAGAATCTAAATTCACCTCATCCACTGCAAGTAGTCTTTATGGACGAAACGTGGATTTATTCTAAAGGAAATCCTGGAAAGTCATGGCAAGATTCAAATATTCGCAGTGTTAAAAAACCCGAAGGTTATGACGGAAAACGTTTTATTGTAGTTAATGCTGGGTCTAAATTAGGGTTTGTCGAAAACGCATCCCTATTATTTGCAACAAAATCATTAAAAGAAGACTATCATGGGGAGATGAATTCAGAAACCTTCAAAAACTGGCTCATCAACCATTTAATTAATAATTTGAATGAGCCGTCATTGATAATATTGGACAATGCTCCTTACCATTCTGTTTTAATAGAAAGAAATCCCTCAACTTCCTGGAAGAAAGCCGATATCATAGAATGGTTGAATACAAATTCCATTAATCACGATCCAACTTCATTTAAAACTGAATTACTCGTACTAGCCAAATCTCACAAAAAAGAAAAGCGGTATGAAGTAGATGAATTACTGAGAAGTTATGGTCATGATGTTTTACGTCTACCACCATATCATTGTGAATTCAATGCCATTGAATTAATATGGGCACATGCAAAACAATATTACAATAATCACATCGGCAGGGATGGTTATGGTGATGATCGAGTTCTTGCAATGTGGAAGGAAGCATTAGAACAATGTACCAAAGATGTGTGGTGTAATTGTGTACGTCACACTGAAGAAAAAATTAGGACTTGGTATGAGCGTGAAAGGATTTTAGATGTAACTGTTGATAAACTAATCATTCATGTTGGCAACGACTCAAGTGACTCTAGTCTAAGTAGTGATAGTAATTAAGAATTGTAATTATTAATATGTTTACATTATTTTATTTTAGTATGTTCAATGGAATTATTTTTGTGGAATGGCGTTGCGGAAGAAATACAGTTGTATATTTATTGGTTAGATTATTATATCATTTAAAATTGTGTATTGGTAAATGATTTAAGTTGTATATAACCTTAGTCATCATAAAGGCAAATCAACGCAAATAACTAAAACAGTATAATAAAAAATGGATTTTTACATTTCTTAAGTCAAAACGAAAATAATGACCCTGACAGCTGTTTGTTTCCCGGATAAAGCTCCACCTATTGGCTCCTGATTGCTTCAGAATACAACTGACGCTAATTTGACTAGCGAGTAAAATCTTACATCATACGGATAGCATTGATGACGCAGGGCTCATCTTTCGTGATTTCTATAATAGATAATTTTAATTAATACTACTGTCATTTTATGTAGTTTCATTTAACAAGTCCCAAACAGTTTTTGAGGCAAGCTCTGTAATGTTATATATTTTATGTTATGGTTTTCATTTATCACCAAACACAGTACATGCTAGAAATGTAGTTTAAGAACGTGGAACGGTCAAAAAAATCTATTTTGTCTAAGGTCACCTTGATGAATTTTTTTGAATCACATACTATCTAGAAGGCCTTGAACAAAGAATTCTGGTGTTTTTGAGGAAGTTTGAATTCAATACGCATTTATTATTAACAGGTAAAAATTACTATGTTCAATACAATTTCAAATGGCTATTTATATAGTTCATTTAGAATCAAACTGCATAAGGTAATTACTATTGCACGTGTGCCATATTTAGAAGAAACGGATTTAATAGAAGAAAACAAAAAGCCTTCTTTATATGGATTTTTTTAATATGAGGGTGTATTCTGTATTTTTTCTGCATAAGTTTGGAATTAAAGAAGGAATTAAGGTACAATCAGATCTGTGTTCTTTGTGCATTTGATGCATGCAGCCATACAGAAATCTTTCCTCAGCATTTCCAGTGAAAGAATAATTTTCTACTTAGTTATGGGTTTAGGAAAATTCAAACATCATTTTGTGTGAATTGTAATTTAGATCTCAACACGTTAATAATGGAGAATGATCCTTAGTTGGCCGTTTTAAATAAACAAGAATCAAGCTACCAAAATGTGACAACTGCAGAAATCAGAACAGAAGGAAATAATAATGAAAAGAAAATATATTGCTATTCACTGGCTACTCTATTTAAATTAACTTTTCAATATGCAAACTTTCAAATATTAAGATGATAGCGCCTGAGACTCTTTCAGGGGTTTGGGTTTAATTATCTAGTTACTTTGTTCATAAAAATGATTTTTAAGTATTTTTCAACTATTAATTCAAATTGAATGTTGTCGGGGTCGGTAGCTCAGTGGTAAGCATCCTGACTACTGATCTAAGGGTCGCGTGTTCGATTACCGGTCCCGGTGCTTCTACAGAATGCCATCATTGGGAAGTAATGTAAAGCCGTGGGTCCCATGTTACTACGATGTGTAGCATGTAAAAGATCCCTTGCTAGGGTTGGAATTCCTTAGTCTCGGCAAAATTCTAAGTAGGACTTTGACTATATGACCAAATCAGTTGGTGTCTAAGGTACCTGGTACTGTGCATGCCTAGACCTTGTTCATTAACAAACAAACAAACAAATTGAATGTCACTTCTAATGTCAACTAAATGTCAACAGCAATTCCCAAATTTCAATGACAAATGCCCAATTCTTAGAATTGTACATTATAACTTTATATAATACGGTAAGTTATTGTTTCGTAATTAATTGCACCTTTTAAAATGGCTCTATTTGCTTTATAGTTGGTATAAACTAAGGAATGACCCACCTTGTATATTGCACTTCCAAAATGTTCAAGACTGCAACCTATCCTTTAGCCACAATCGACTCCTTGAAGCAGCTTCTTGCAATGCAGCTCTCACGTGCAAACCTCGAGTGCCAAGCCTCATCCAATACCAGGAAACCAAAAATCCCTGATAGCAATCAGCAAAAGAACAATCCCAGATCTGCTCCTGTCTCTGCCACCACCTTCCGAAATGTACCATCTCTAAGCAGCTCTCTGCAATGCAGCAATCACGTACGGATCACCAGTGTCAAGCTTCGTCCAATACTCCAAAACCCAAAATCTTTGACAGCAACCAGCCAACAGACCAAACCCAAATGTGCTCCTGCCTCTGCTACCTTCTTCCGGAATGGACCCTCTTGCTTCACTGATACCTCTACGGTGTCGCTACTTAGTAGCATCCAAACTGATGCAACCTTTTATTATTTATGTTACCTGTCAATTGTATTCTTCCCAATAAAACGGTTTTAATATAACTCGTCAATTAATCACTTGTAAGTAACCATGCTAGTATCCATTAAGTTTACTAATTCCAATTCTCTTCTGTAGTTACTCCATTACTTCTCTTCTTTGCTATTTAATATTTCTCTTCTTTAAAACAGCGCGTAGATTTTGATAAATATCCTTCTTACATAATCCAAAACATTTTATTCAATAAAAGAGGGTTAAAGTCAATATTTTAATGGGACCAAAATAAAATTCTTACATATTTTTTTATAGTTATTTTTAATAATGGGAATAAAACTTCCTAACTACCATATTTCTATTCTTTCTGCCTCCTATACTCTATTGTTATTTGATATCTACCTACTTTAATAATATCCTTCTCAGAATTTTGCATTTGTCATTACTAGTACTACCGTTTTTAAAATATTCTTCTTATATTCAAACCACCTGTACATGTTCAATAGCTATCGTTTCATTACTAACTTGCTCTAGCTGAGAATTATTCATGAAACTTTTTTAATAGGTTAATGTAGATTGTACTAATATCCCAATTTCTTTTATACATTTTAATTTTATCTACGACCAACGTATACTGTATCATAACAATATATTAAAGGAAATACATGTGTATATAGACCACGATTTAATTGAATAAGGTACTAAACCACAAGAAAGGTCAGAGATATTGCGAAAATAGAAAAGTCTACAAAACAAATAGTAGAATAGCATATGAGACGATAAGAATAAACCAAAACTGAAGGTAACGAAATAATGACCTAGTGTACCTACTGTACAAACTAAAAATTGTAAATAAGCAAGAAGAGGAATGTTTTTAAAAATATAATTTAGCTACAGTTAATTAAACTGAAATTATAGATACATAGTCTACTCAATGAGACCTTGGAAATGAGATGTTGCATGACCCCCCTTTCCTCTTGAGAAGAATATTCAGTATGGTCCCGAGCGAAAGTCTTGAGTTTTTAATTGCCCTCAAATGGCTGAAAAAATCTATGATTGATGTAGTTTACTACTTTTTTGACTGAAATAGACTACTCAAAAACTGTAAGGGATCAAGACGATTTAGCTACATTTAATTTTCATACAAAATTCATGTGTTTACCTGTTTGTAGAAATCTCTGACAAAAAAAAACAAAAATAAGGTAACATGACAGCTGAATACTTGACTGACAAAATATACTATCACCTATAAGATAGTTACTCTGCTAAGAAAGCTAAAAGTTGTTAAAAAAGTGTGCCCTCCATATTTTTTGAGTAGTTTATATTAAAATGTGGTTATTTATAATATTAGATTTTGGGACCACCACAAAGATGGTCTTATTCAAGTTTATACATTTTTCAAAATGAATTGTAAATAGGAAAATTGCAGAAAAATGTCTTCAATATGGAAAGCGCACTGCAAGAAAAACGACTTCTGGTAGATCGAATAACGGTTAAAGAGCCTTCAGAAACAAGACTTAACAAACACGAGTATATTGAGTAACAACGATTACAAACGTCACTGATGGACCGATGGTGTTTTACAATAGCTTCAACTGTTGTGATACGCTTGGATTGGCCACGCGGAAATAGCGAAATTGCGCGTAACCGTAACACAAATAACCTGGAAACGTCTTTCCCAGGGAGTTAGACCGACCGCAACCCAGCACAAAGCATAGCTGAACTTGCTTACTCGAAATTCTGAATCTAACTAACGCTGAATTTACAACGAGCCGAACTCGCAAATTCATCAAGGAGGGGAAAGCTCAAACACTATTGGCTGAGGCGATCCTGCGTAGCCAATCGGAGCGTCGCACGTTGTTTTGGAATAAATGCATATTCTAAGAATCTTAATGCTAAGCTCTCTCAATGAGGCAATTGAACGAAATCCATAAACACATGATTCCCAAATATGCTAAGTCGGCTTAAGTTCTATTAGAAAATGTATCCATCCGCTTAAAAGCCATTAAGGGAAGCTTACAAATTCCTTTCCAATATTAACAGAGGCAAACAAATACGGCAAGATGCAAATTTGACTTTACCACGACCTTTGAATGAGATAAAACAGTTATGACTTGAATTACGTGATTAATTATAATCAAAAAGGTTTTGATGCACGCATCTGTGTGAATCAAACAGTCACAAAGAAAAAGACATTGTACTCGGTGGGATTCGAATCCGTGCTCCCAAACGGAATCTGATTTGCAGGTAGACGCCTTACACCCTGGACCAAGAATAATACGGAAGCTCACATGTTTATCGTTGCATTACGAAGAGCACGGCGGCCACAGGGCGATCTATCGCGGACAAACTGTGCTCGATCGGTGATGATAAAAACGTGGCAGACGCAGACAAGGAGACACGCAGGCCCAACTCGCGTTCATATACAGGTTGCCTAAAATTGTACGGAACATGGCCATTCCATGAGTTGGAAAAGGAGCATATACTATTTACCAGAAGAGTAACCGAAATAGAAAATGCAATAGTTACTTTGGTAGCTAGGCAGCTAGTAGCTATTGTACCAACTTGTTGCCTAGCTACCAAAATAATTATTGCAAAATAGTATTTAAACCTTTTCTAACTAATGGCATCTCCATGACAATTTTAGGCAACATGTATAAGGAAATATGCTCTGTTGACTTCATAATAATATGTACTTTTTTTATTAGAATTATTGTGTTTGATGTTCTTTAATCTAATTTTATTTGTGTTTTATTTTGTATTAGATTCAGTTTTGTGTGTTATCTTAAAATTCATATGCTGATGTCTTTACAGTGTGTCAAAGTGACGGATGCAACTCACCCATTACCACAAGGCGGCAGAGGGCTGCAGACAGTGCAAGTGGGACGCTTCCTTGAAGTAGTGACGGCGACACCCGGTTAAATGTAAAAGGACATAAACTTCCCGACTATTAAATGTTACCGATAATAATAATTAATTGTACTCACTGGGCGTACCTTTCCCTTTGGCCCCTTCGTACTTCCAACTGCAACGTTCCAATACTCGGCCTTGCATCAGTCACCTTTATCTCGCTGGCACCTCATTACTACCTTCACTGGTTGGGTTATCTATCGGAACTTTTCGCTAGTACTGCCAAATAGTAACCCGGTAGGCTAACTATTCGTACAACCCATATAGAGTCAGTAAGCGCCCGGTGCCTAGTAATCTTTCACAATACAGCACTTACTGTAAATCCGCTCGGCTGCTACCGATTGCGGAACAGCGTGCCTCCGGGCATTCACTCTTTTACGGGATCCACCCCTTCAATTATATTGTAATCATCCAGCACAAGCAAGACCCTCTAACATATATCACCTTCTGCAATTGCCCAAAAAACTTCCAACATAATGCAACCAATCAATAGTGCATTCTACAATAGCTACCGTGAAACTCACTAACTAAGTACGCATAGTATCGCTCGCTCTTTGTAAACAATGGAAAAACTGAGTTGCGAGGAGTGATAAACACCGTTTATTTGAAAAGCTTAACACTACCCGAAATCAAAGCAGAGTTGTATTCGACACATTTCGAATCCGCTCCTTCGTTTTCAATGTTTAAAATCTGGGTTGTCGAGTTTAAGCTTGGTTGTGTGAGCTCCGAAGAAGACAAAAACGGTTTTGTCAGCATGTAAGGTTATGGCTACTGTGTTCTAGGATTCTCATAAAATTATCTTCGTTGATTACTTGAAAAAGTGAAAAACAAATGGCTAGTACGGCGCCAATTTATTGCAACAATTGAGCGACAAAGTCAAAAAGGTAAAGAAAAAAGTACTTTACCATCAGGATAACGCATCTACACACACATCTGAGATCGCCCTTGTGAATTGGGATTCGAATTAGTGCTTTATTCGCCAATTTGGCTCCCAGCGGTTTTATCTATTTTCAAATCCGAAAAAATGGTTCGGCGGTAAGAAATTTTCATCCAATAATTTCATTCACTCGATGCTGTACATATCTATTTTGAGGTCCTGAATTCATCGACCTACAAAGACTAAATTTCCGCTATGAAGCATTGTTGAATCCAAGAAGACTTGTTCTTGGTTGAATCATTGTATCGAGCGAGCAGCAAAGCAAAAAACTTTAATTTTCTTGGTTAGGCCGCCTACATTTCTAAACATTATATATGGAAATAATGCAGAAGTCATACACTAAAATTGGTATTTTATATCATCTGTATTGTTAGTGTACTGAGGGGCTCAAAAATGTTAACTTACCTACAGTAACATTTTACCTAATTACGGCCCTGGCCAAGCACATAAGGTGTGAGAAAGACTCTCTAGAGGCGTGGATTCGGACACAGATCACTTTTTAGTTATAATGTAGACGACACAAGAATTGCTCACGCAGCAAAAAACAATTCTGACATATGACAGCTAGAAAATAGGGTAACCAGAGACATTTTAGTAAAACACTTCAACTGATAATGAAGGTCAACGAAGAACTATGCAACAAGAAGAAGTAGCAGTATCTAGAAAAGACCCTAAATATAGCAGAAAATTCGATTGAAAAAATCATCAAAAACTTTTATGGAAAAATTAGAAAAGCAAGGTGGTTACAACGAAGTAGTTTATGATAAAAGTAAAATTTCATAATTTTTAGGAGACAAACCTAACAATTGGCTTCCGTTTTTTTAAGAGTACCACCCTAAAAAAAAGACGATCAGGTACAGGAAGCACTGACAATGCAAGAACTAAAAACTGTTTTAGACAATTTGAAGCCCAGGTCATAGTAGACAGCAACTGCAGCAGAAAATATACAACTGACACTGGAAGTATAGAATATTGAAATAGTGCTGAAAGAGTGGGATGAGCGATAGGATATAAAATCTACAAAGAAATGTTACAAAACAGGGTGCCATAACTACAGGATTATATATTTGTTCGATGTGATAAAAACACAAACTTTAGACTGTTGTTTCACAACAAAATTGTAAGATTAGGGTAAAAAGTTGTCAGAAAATGAAGGTCAGTCGTGAACTAGATCTCTACAATAAAACAAATACTATCAAAAAACTACTATTCGTTATATTTATAAATTGCAAAACATCCTATCACACGCTTAAAGGTGAAAAATTGAGATTTCGACCAAACTAATAAGATTATTCAGAATGTCGTTGGAATAAACAAAGTGCGAAGTTATGGTGAAGGATCAACTTCTCGGGAATTCGATGACTAAAAGATTGAGGGAAGATGGTACCCCTTGCAGCTGCTACTTTTTAACATTGTGCAAGAAACAATCGTAGTAAAAAGCGGGGGACCATGAGCAGCACAAACACCAGATTTTATTGGGCAGAAGAATGTTACGGAAATACTAACACGATCAAACAAAAAAATGGTTGACGTTTCTCTGCGACTGGACCAAGTTGAGAAGGAAGTTAGGAATCAATGAAAAAAAAATAAAGCATGGAAGTAAATTATACAGACGCTATATATATTCCAATAACAGAAATTGGAAACTCGCAGTACAAGTTTGAGAAGATTGACATCTTCGAATATGTGGGTGTTACTCTAACTAGCGAAATTACAGAAGATGAAAAAGTTGGGAACCGATTAAGTAAAATCAATAGAAGTGAACAGACGCTGTTACAGTTCATGAGGTTAAAATAACTGTCGGCTAGTTCCAAAGTCATGCTTTATAAATTATACAACTAATGTCCAGCCAACAGTACGATGCAGTTGAATGTAGACTGTGATAAAATAGTACTTTATGTAACTAGTCCTCAAAGCAAGGCTTTAGGGGACGAGTCGTAATGTTTCCGGACGAGGCGGAGCGAAGCGCAGCCGAGTCCGTAATATGAAGATGAGTCCTCTAAAGCCATTTGAGGACGTGTTGCATACAACGTTTTTTTGTATTAGCTCTCCAAACATTATAATATGAAGTTTCAATTACCATTAACGCGGCATTATATTAGGAGGCCGCGCGAAAATGTATTTTTCGCTCCCCAAACTGGTTACTTTGGAAACTGTCTAGGATCCTCAAAATGGCCATTTAGAGGCCTTGTACTTAAAGTCGTCATGACAACTAATGTTTGAGTCCGCTAAAATGTTGCCATGACGACTTTAAGTACAAGGCCTCTAAATGGCCATTTTGAGGATCCTAGACAGTTTCCAAAGTAACCAGTTTGGGGAGCGAATACAAAAAATATATTTTAGATCATATATGGAAGGGTAAATGATGTGGAAGTATGAACAACAAGAATTCAGGGAGAAGTACGTGAGATGCTCAGTAAAGACAGTGTAGTAGTGTATGTAAAACGGGAGGTATTTAGGTGGAGAGGGCTTGTACTGAAAATTTCGGAGGAGAGATTACCTAAGAGAGCGATGGATATGGAAGACAATTCTAGAAGCAAAAAAGGGATATTGAAGATAAAGTTGCTGCAAAGGTCCAGAAGGATATAGAAGACTGGAGTGTGAGGAATTGGAAAGAACGATATACAGAGTGACTCACAAAGTTTGTTTAAAAAATATAAAGCAGCAGATTCTGTCACGCAAAACAAGAATAGACACACGTCCGTTCTTGCTTCGTTACACAATTATAGGGTTCAGAACGAAGGGGTGTGCTTTCGAGATATTCAATTTTTTAAAAGCAATCTAGTAACAGTGAATATCAGGGAAGGTTATCAATTGATTTTTTAATTCATTGTAACAGTAGTAAATTCTTCGTTCGCAGTTTCACAATTTTTTAAATGGTTCTTTGTCGTATGAGAATATAATGCTTTATGCATGAGAGTTGTAGCTCTACCTTTCTCCAGTAGCTTGGGTTTCTTTGTTTTTCGTTGAAATTGCGGATGTGGTTGGAGTGAGCACTCTATCATTACTTACCCATTAAAAGACTACTTACTTCACCATTAGCTATCATTCCAACCCCTTGGGTCGGGTTGTAACGCTAGCTTCCGAATAAATTATAAACAAACATTAAACATTTATTAAATTTATTCCTCACTTATTCAACCGTTATCACGGGCTACATCTTGCCGACGCTCGAACAAGTGATAAGAAACTCGTTCCCGCTATGCGCAATAGACGCGAAGAGTCGACCTTCGAGCTGCCTCCCACCTAAGGATGTCTGAAGTGGCTGCTTTGATAACACGATGCGAATGACATAAAATAAGGTTCTGAGACCAGTTAACTTTACTTGAGTTCCAGTCCTGATCCTGTCTAGTCCAGATCTTGAGTCCACGGACTTGTCTTTATCCCAAGTTCCTCTCGTGAAGCTAGATTGAGGCGGCGATTATTCGTAGTGCCCGGCGAGCCGGGAAGTCAAAGTCCGAAGCCCACTGAAATTAATGCAAGAAAACCAGGCCGAATTTCGCACCGCCGTCCTAGGAACTTGTTCTATAACCCGCTGGGCCCGCGTGCAGTACACCAGTGTCAGAAAGGTTGCAGTCTCCAGGAAGTAACAAAACGCGACGCCCCAGGCGAAACTGTTATTTCCACAATATACAATTCATTTCACATTAAGCTATTACTTATTTTTGTAACTATAGTTAAACATAATATATCTTTCTATTAAGTACATGGTATTTGTTTTCTAAACAATGAGGAAACGTAGTTCTCCTATTTGAGCTAAACTCGAGGTATAAATCTTTAAGGCCCCTATTATAGGGGGTGAAACGTTACAAGGTCGCTCTTAACTTCGGTTCGTTGTCCAGCAGGCTCCTTTCCTATTACGGCGTCCTGCTCATCCCTTTCTGGTATTACCAACCTCCTTACTAATGGTACGTTAGGTGTGTCACAAACATATATTTCTTAATTTGATGGCAGATACCCAAGTTTCAACTGTTTCTGCCATTTTGTTAAAAATGAAGGATTTTCTTATATAGAGAGCTTGCAGATATTGATCGTTTGATGGTCGTGCAAATTAAAAAATTATAAGTAAAAATAAAAAATAAACTATTAATTAATTAAGCATCCCTCCAATCTGAAGACTGCGCCTTCATAGCAAAACAAAACTGACACATGTCCAGATGAACTATGCGTTTCTTATTTTAATTCAAAATATCTGCCCTTAAATTTTATTAACAACCATCCGAATCACGTATCAAAGTCTGGATTAGAGTTTTGAAGATTTTGAATAATTTTCCATTAGCGACCAAGTCTTGGTGTAAGTATAAATTTCAGTTGGGTTATCCTCGTTTTACTCGCAAAGGGCGCCAGTAGCAGATTGAAAATTGAAATAAGTTATGCTGAATTGGCTTTCCCAATTGAAACAAAGACAAACTGTACCAAGAAAAATTATTCAGAACAAAAAACTATACTCTCCCAAATTCTATAAAATTCCATTTTTTTCTAATCTTTAGTAGGAAATGTCTATTTTAAAGATGTTTAAAACATTTTAAGGATTTCGTTTTAATTTAGTCAAATCAGAGCAGCATTAGGTATCCTACACATGATTCAGTTATATGAATACAATTTTAACGATTACTGACAGATTGAGGCAACGTTAAGTTCCTCAGAAATTACACAATATTTGGGATTGATACAAAGCTAGTCGATTATTATATAGTCACAGTTTATTATTATCCCAACAAATCTTGTGGGATCCCTTTTTATTAGTCTTTGGTGTTTGTCTTTTTCACCAAGGTTGTAAAACACTGCTCTGAGACACTCGGTGATGGCAATTAATAAACTTTTGCAGTTTACTTATGTAGTCGGACAAGTTTGGTAGATCCAGTTCTCTATGAATTTGTTTATTTTTCACGGACCATGGTGCTTTCACTCCTATCTTAGTGGTGTTATTTTGTAACACTTGAAGTTTTTCTAGATGAGTCTTGAGTGTATTACTCCATACAGGACACGCGTAGGTTAAGATTGGTCTCAGTATTGACTTGTAGATTAACGTAGTGCACCCAACGCGCAAGTGTGACTTCCTATTTATCAGATGGTATAGTATTGAGAGTCTCACATAACACTCATTAACTTTTTATTTACATGAATTCCCTCTCCAAGCCTGGTGTGCAGATAAGCCCCTAAGTAGTAGAATTCCACTTAGTTGCGTCTTGGTTTAATCTCACATTGGGTAAACTCTTAATTTGTTTCAGAGGCAATACTTTTATCGGTTTCAGGATATTAAGCCTTTGTTTACATATACAAAAGTAGGCTGGTAACTAAGTCATAACTGTATCTATACGGTAATAGTCTTTTATTGTACATGGCAACCATTACCATACTGAAACAACTGTATCTGCAAGGTAATATTCCCTTACCGTACATGGCAACCATTACCATACTACAATCGACAAACTATTAAACAGACCACGGATGTTATGAATCATAACAGCTTTAAATGTCTTAAGCCTCGTTCAGAAGTGGATACTGTATGCGTGATACAGTATGCGGAATACAGAATCGCGGTGGAAATAGTTGGCGACTGTTTGGGTTTGTGACATGATCCAGTCTGGAAACCCTACAGCTTCGTCTCAAACATTTCATTTCTATAGATTGAGTCGCCTCCCATTTGTTTATTTATTTCCCAAGTTTCTGCCCCGTACGTAGATACACTTTCCACTACTGTTGTATATATGGAGCTTTTGTAATCGCTTCACCAGATTGAGTTTAATTTGTAGATGGCATTTCTTCCCAGACCAATTCTCGTTTTTATTTCTTTATCACTTGTACCGTCCTTAGTGAAGGTCACGCCTAGATATTTCTATTCATTGCAATTTGTAATTGTACCATTATCTAATTGCAAATCGTCAGCTAGTCCTTCTACCACTAAGTATTTGGTTTTTTATATTAATTTGTAACCCCACTATTTGTATTCGTCTATTAATTACGCAGCATATATGTGCAACAATCAGCTGGATGTTTCTATCACTCGAGATAACATAGACCGGTGTCACAGGGTCGGGCCAGTTAAGAAAGTCGCATCTCCAAGGTCAATCATTGTAAAATTTGTGAGCCATCGGTCAGGTCGTCAATATTTGCCGCAAAAATAAAATCAAAAGGTAGCAAAATAACGATCCGGGAAGATTTGACGAAGTCCCCGGTTAATTTATTTAACAACGCGACGGGGCGGTTCACTTACAAAAACGTATGGATTCGCGATGGGACAATAGTAATAAATATTAATAATTTGGAAGATCAATGCAAACGATTTTGACAAATTTAAAAAGAACAGGCTGTTTGAATTAAGTTCATATAAAAAAATCTAATTTGAGACAAATTAATATGAAAATGATACTATTGAGTATTCTATAAGGGTATTGGAATTTACAAAGTAAATACATGCTTGTATCACACATGACAAATGTAAATTCTAATGAAAAAATATGTTGAAATAGGTAAGACTCAAATGAACTTAAATTACAGATGGCATTAATGATTAAAATATGGTAGTTAGGCGAATTTGTTACGATTATTAATAATAACAAATTATAAAAACATGTATTTTTTACAATTTTAGTCTGAATTAAAATATAGAAATTTACCCTATTTTAAATGTGTTAAAAAGGTTTAAAAAAGGGTCATTAATAAAATCTAAGAGCTGATAATACTAGTGAAACATAAAGAAGAGTATTACAAATGAAGCATCAGTTATAGAAGAGTATTGGAAGATGGAAGAACTAAATAGAAGCAAGCAGAGTTATTAATTATAGAAGAATTCAAGATTTGGATGGAAATAGTTTATTTTAAATAATACAATTGACAAGGAATTACATTGGTTTGAGTATTGCCAATTGCTGGGTTCGTTGAAGGCGTTCTGAAGACAAGATGATCAGTTTGAAGAAGATAGCAGAGGGACTACTGGACTTGAGGTATTCTGTTGGTTACTGACGACAGAGGTTGGTGAAGCTAGGAGCTACGGAAGAAGGATATCAATTGGAGATCGTCTGTGATAGCTAACTTGCCGTGGAGCTGTATGAAGCAGGGTGTTTCCGGAAGTTAGTAGTCACACAAGCAGAGTAGGAAGAGGTCTGTCCTGGTAGCAGCCGTGAGTCGACAACTTGACAACTGTTGTCAGTAAACAGTACATCACAGCAGGACTAACTAGGGGTCCAAGCTGATAACGTCAGGAGGATTGCGATCTTGGAGGTGAAATTAGAGCAGTGAGAGTAGGAGAAGTGCAAGGTGGGTCGTAGTCTTGTGATATCAACGCTAAAGTAAATAAAAGACAATTTAAAAAGTACAATAAACTAAAAATAAGTACTTACCGTAGAATATAAAAGTCAATATAATACAAATAGAATTGAGCATTTGTCATATTTGATTGAGATTATTAATAGAACTTTGTTTGACATAAAAGGTGACAGTTAATATCACTACACAATTGAAAGTCATTTTTAAAATAAAATGTAATTAACAAGCAACTAGATAATCGAACTAACCCTGAAAGAGTCTCAAGGCGCTATCAATTTTAATAATGAAATAATTTTGATATTGAAAGATATAATTAATAAGAAAATAAGAGCAGTCACTATAATAAATACCATGCCAGAATTAGATGATATGTGCAATAAAATGTTCAATTAGAATGTGGAGGCGATAACGGGTATTATCCCAATTATTTGCCAAGTTTGGGTATTTGAATTATATTTTGTCATTTGTCATTTAATTTAATTAAAGTTACTTGCTAAGTTACCTATTTTAGTTTTTAAGAAAATATAATTATAGAAGTTTTAAAATTGCTCATTCAAATATTAGATCAATAAACACAGGTTTTCATGCATTTAAAGAACATATCCAGGGATGTGATTACGACATTGTTGCATTATCTGAAACGTGGCTAACTACGAATGATTCCAAAGAAATTTTTGATATCAAAGGTTATAATTTTATAACAAAAGATCGCCAAACTCATGGCGGCGGCGTTGCTTTCTATATTAAAAGCAAGATCTCTTACTCTCTAATTATTATGAACAACACTGATTTGGAAGAACTGTGGTTATCTATTAAAATTGGTGACAAACAAATTGCTTTTGGGGTAGTCTACCGTGTAGGTAGAAAAGGTTTTTGTGAATTTTTAATCTCTAATATTGCTTCTAACGTTAAGGATTTTCTGTATCGGACATTTTAACATTGATCTTTTAAATTTAAATAATAACACTACCTACTTTAAAATTTATAAATGTGTTGGAAACATTTGGCCTAAAGCAAATTATTACCGAACCCACAAGAGTAACTAAATTTTTATCCACTCTTATTGATTTAATAATCACTTCTAATGAAGATTTGGTAACCCAAAGTGGTGTGGTAAGTATGCATGACGTTTCCGATCATTCATTGATTTATTGTCATTTGAACTTCAAACTAACTGCTGATCAACAGCTCTTGAAAACGTATAGAGATTTTTAAAATTTAATTATGATTGCTTTCTAATAAATTTAATTGCACTACCATGGTATCAGATCTATCGGTTATCAGATATTGACCATAAAGTGAAGTTTCTTAATGATAATATTAATTTTTTATTTCATTAATGTGCTCCTGTTAGAACAGCCAGATTTACTAAACCTAAGGCACCGTGGTTAACCGAAAATATTAAATTTATGATAAATCTGCGTGATAAAGCATTATCTAAGTAAAAAAAGGAAATCTCAAGCTCATTGGAATTATTATTAATATTTAAGAAACTATACAACTAATGCTGCTAGACGGGAAAAACGTGCTTACTTTGAATCTATTGCAAGAGTAACGAACAGTAAAAATGTTTGGAAGGCGTTGAAAACTCTCGATATCTATAGTAAATCTAAAAATTCTGATATTCCTGAACATATTGGTAGTGTTGACAATATTAATGACTATTTTTTAGATGCAGTTATCAAAAATAAAGCAGCGCCAGATAATACCCTTCTCAATTAACTTGGTAGCAAATCTAACGAATACGTTCAACTTTAATCTTGCTTCCGAAGATGACGTAGTGAATGTTTTATCCGCAATAAAGTCTAACTCTGTTGGAGTAGACAATATAGGTATAGCCATGATAAAACTATTTGGTCCTTTTCTGGTTCCCTTTTTGCTCCACATTATTAACTCCTGTATGTTAAAGGGGTACTTTCCTAGTGCGTGGACAATAGCTGAAGTTTTACCTCTCTCCAAGGTTAATTCACCTTCTAGTTGTAAGGACCTACGTCCTATCAGTATTTTACCAGCTCTTTCAAAATTATTGGAGAAAATTATGACAAAACAAATCCGCTAGTACCTACATACACAATAGCTATTTACGTTACTAGACCGGTAGCAACATTTTTATGTCCGCGCCAATACTTTACAGGTCGAGCCTGTAGGGCGAGACCTGTAAGTTTGGCAAGGCCATAAAAATGCTACCGTTCGTGTATCGTATAGGATTTTTTAGGATACTGCATTGGTAACTAGCGTTTACATTGTTACAAACGAGTCCGGTAGATAAAATTTACCGGCCTAGACCAGTAGTAGTTGACAACGGCCTTTGATCCGGCCGTTGTCAACTACTACTGGTCTAGGCCGGTAAATTTTATCTACCGGACTCGTTTGTAACTATGTAAACGCTAGTTACGAATGTAGTACTCTTCCGATCACTTTCAGCTAATTTCACAAAATTTCGTGCCCGGGGTTCTTTTGGCATAAAAAATTCAAATTGATCAACGATTCAGTTGTATCTTCTAGAGGGCGCCAGAAGCGACCACTAGGACACTGTTAAACCGCTGCAACTTTTTTGTGTCACGGTGTATGTCATTTTCGACTGGAAAAATGTTTTTCTCTATCTTTTATGCTTAAAAAAGGTATATCTTATTGAATTCGCTAGAAGTAACGGTTTCCCAGAAAAACGCAACTAAAACTGATGCGTATAAATTATCCTAAAGAAAAGCCAGATTATTGAGTAAATACTTTGACATTCTGTATCTTTGTTATTATCGACTTTGGTACTAGGGTAAGCTGAAGTAAATCAACTTATTATGGTCTAACTATTACGCTGTTGCGGTATGGCCCATTATTTACTCAACGATCTGACTTTAATTTAGGATCATTTACATTCATGATTAGCTTTGGATGCGTTTCTATGGGAAACTGTTGCTTCTAGCGGGTTTAATAAGATATACATTTTTAAGCAGAAAAGATAGGGAAAAAGATTTTTCTAATCGAAAATGACATACACCTTGGCACAAAAAAGTTGCAGCGGTTTAACAGTGTCCTAATGGTTGCCTGTGGCGCCCTCTAGAAGATACAACCTAATCGTTGATCAATTTTAATTTTCCATGCCGAAAAACCCCCGGATACGAAATTTCGTGAAATTGGCTGGAAGTGGTCTAAAGATATTAAACAAATGTGATTTATTTTTTTCAACTTTGACACCTTGTAGCTCCGTTAGTACTAACTTTTGGACTAAGGTAAGTTGGATTAAATCAGCTTATTTTTGTCAAAATTAACTATATCTGAAGTTTGGCCCATTCTTTACCGAACACCCTGTATACATTTTTTGCTAATTATATCAATTTAGGTTAAGTGGAAGAACAGAGCCATTACTACGAAATGGCATCTGAACTTCGCCATTTCCATATTGAATACTGTTAATTTTATTTGCTTTTTCTTTTGTAATATGTATATGCAATAAAGACTACTTATTATTATTATTATTATAGTTGATGTCATCAGAATTTTCAGCAAACAAAACATGATCGTCCGCAAACAGCAGGTTAGTCAAATAGTATTTCTTATTTAAAGTTATTGGAGGTGAAATTTCATTGTTATTTCTCTTAACCATTGTTTTATGATACGAAACCCCCCACCTCGTGAAGGTTTGTTTGTGTAAATAATCAAAAATTAATATTACCAACAGGTTTTTGTAAAAGTGGATAAGCACAGATATTAAACTGTTAAAATGTATGCGCTTGACCTTAACTCAACTAGCACTCGGGTTGTTTGATATTTTAGAGAAGCAGCAGTATGTAAGAGCTTGAAGAATGAACGGTGATTACCTGCTCGAAAATCGAGCGTACGCCACTGTGTGTACTCCCCAAGAGCACCGCCGAAACTCAAAATGTTAACTTCTAAATCTGCAATCAATCTTGAGTAAAACGTTACACTAAACGTGCATTATGCCAGAATAATGAGCTTCTTCGAATTAATATAAAATAATAGCGAGCCTCGGCTGCTCACTTAGGGTGGAAAGCTTCTTCTGATGTATCCGAAGCAAAGTAGCGTATAAGCCGAGTAATATAACACAGTTTTTCACTTTTAATTAATCTAATGCCACTTTATTCGAGCGGCCTAAACAATGTCATATAGTGAATCTTAATTTCGCGAGTCGTGCGAAATTTATGGTGGTTAATTAAATTTTAATTTCAGTTTGTTAGCGCGGCTTCTGGCCGCCATTGCGAAGACGCTTTATTATTAGCACTACGCCGGACGATCGTTACTGCTCCTGCAGTAACATCTTTGTTTGGCCATTACGGCCTGTGCTGCTTCTTTGTAATTGTCGTCATTACATGCACATACGTGCCGTTTTTCCGCCATTAAGCCATTAAAACGACATTAGCTTAAAATTCGCGGGGAACTCGTGCGTTTGGCCTCTCGAACAATTGTTTTATCGTCAGCGTAACTGTTTTTGTATGACTTGCCCTTTCAGAAATTACTGTGGCAATTATAAACCGCATCTTCCTTTTCCTACTCGCTTTTTCTGTAGTAATCTCGCGTTAGCAATTTCCTGTTACTAATACTTGCTTTAATGGCTGTCCTGGTGGCCGCAACAGATATCAAGCCTATAGAAGCATGTCTGCGGACTTGGGATTTGCTACGAAATTGGCCAATATGTACACGTACAGTATGATTTTTGAAAGAAAAAACAATGAACGCATAGTTTTTACGTATTTATAATATAACAGTGCACTTAAATATTTGCAAATTTACTTTTTGTTGCTTACTGTCGGGGACAAAAAAATGGTCCGAAATTTGGCAAAGACCTTGTTTATAGATATCTAACAATACCATGAAAAAATACGATTTTTGAGAAAGCAATTTATTTATAAAATATATCAAAAATGTAGTTTAGCAGTTCACATTTTACATACAGGTAATTGCGGCCTTGTAATTTTTGCAGTTGCTTAAAAATTACAAAAAGCATAGCACATAGCAAATTATAGGTTTTCGTCCAGAAAATCGAATTATTTGTTAACCATGGCTAAACTATATTCAGTATAATATAGTGTTATACCCTTTACTTTGCTTTTATTGTTGCTATCTAGTTTATTTAATTTAAATAGCTCGGGTAGATCAAAGACTATATAAGCTTGTATGGTATTAATTTTTATATTATAATAAATTTCTGTTTAAAGGAATTTATGTAAAATATATGCCCTTTGATAAAACATTATTGATTACTGAGCTTATTAAATATTCTAGCTCCAGCAGAATAATCATTCTCTAACCAGGTTAGCTTCATGCATTATAAAAATTATTACACTTGATAGTTGTTTAGTTCAATTAAACTTACTTCAAACAAAGATGACAGTTCTACAACTGTCACCGTCAAAAATTGAGAAAGTGAAAAGTCAGTCGAAATCATATTTGTTGCAATTCTTATCATTTGAAAACATGGAAAATGTAAGTAGTTCCTTTAAATATCTTATTCCCTTTATTATAACTTTTTACTTTTAGATCCTTTAACAAATACCTGTAGTTGTTACTTCACCAAATATTCAAATCAGCCTCTTTGTTGAAGCAAGCATACTCCGTCTGCTCACAGATGTTCTGGGACACCCATGCAAGTACAGCCTCTTAACTGATTGCAACAGCTGCCAATGTAGACACCACCACTGCAAGCTCCCGGTCAGCCCGGTCTACAGAAATCGCCTTACTTGCAACAGCGACCAAACTATCAGCAATCCAAACTGCCTTCAAGTCCACTATAAGCTCCTGGTCTTCAGAAATCAGCTTACATTTAACAGCGACCGTAATGCCCTATATTCAGTTCTTACAGGACACTTCCGACGTCCAACAAGAAGCTCAAGTCAAAATCCAACTCGGACGTAGAAGTCCATCAAACAACAAGCTCGTCCAAATCCAACAGGATATTCCCATGCAGTGTGCATCCAATTCCAACTTAAGTGTAAAGTGTAGATGTATTCACCTGACAGTAACACCAATGTAGATCCAATTCAAACATGATACCCAACAGTGACTCTTATGCAGTTTATCCAAATCCTCAACAGATTTTATTAATCCATGAAGACTGTTTTATTTTTCTTTGCTGTTAACTTTCTTTTCTGTAGCATTTGTGACATAAAGAGTTTTTTATTTTTAAAATTTACTTTTATCAAAAATACATTTACATTTTAGAATAAAAAATTTCGTTGTTATTTTAAATATTACAATTTTCCATAGCAATAATTCATTCGACTCTGCCCTTCACCTTAATTCAAGCTATCTTATGGCTTATTCTGATTTCCATTTAATATAAATTATTATCTGAACTCTGATATTACTAAACACTATCTTTACTCAATCAAACATTATTTAATTCAAATGTTAGAACCTTTCTGATAAAATATTGATTGCTTTACAAGATTTGTTTTCAATCATTAAATAAAGCTCGAATAGTTATGTTGTTCTTTACTACAAAAAATCACCCTTGTACATTTTAATAATTAATTAATTTATGCTTCCATAAATAATCTCATTCCTAGGGATTAACTTTCACAAACAAACTAGCAGTCTTGAGATGCTACCATTACAATAGTAATTCTAGGTCGTTTTCCTGAGATAATTAAAAAAATTGTGTTACTATCGAAATAAACAGTAACTTATTAGTAATGTCACGATAGAATTTTAAAGAAATCATGTTGATCGCAATTGAGAAAATCGAACCGGTATTTAAGGAGGTTAAGAGTAAGCAGATTTACGAATTTATATGATCAACGCCTTTTATATGCGACTCTAAAAGTGGGATTGCATGCTTCAAAAGAGATACAGTTTCCGTTGACGACGAAGAATTGGAGTCAAATGAATATCTGAGACATTGCAGATTTCGTATAAATGTGTCGACCACATACGTCACATCGATTTGGTTATGAAAATAATTCTGTAAAATGGGTTCCCAAATGCTTGAATGTCGATTAGTATCGAGCAAAAGTGGAGGGATCGTGGTTAATATGTGCCCGTTTTGAAGAAGATGCTTGAGATGTGTTGTTACTATGGATGAAATTTGGGAACATTTCTAGGACCCAAAAACGAAACAGCAATCAATGGAATAGAAGCACTCTGGTTTCTCAAAGCCTAAGAAATTGTGTTTAAAAATCTGCTGGAAAAGTTCTTGCTTAGTTTTTGAGATAACCGTGGGGTAATCATGATTGCTTATCTGAATAAAAGTAAAACCATAACTGTTAAAATTATTCTACACTATTGACAACCCTACTGGAATATAAAATGAAAAAAACCAGATTTTTTGTTTTTGCAGGACAACGCTCCTGGACACAAGTCGCACATTGCCAGGAATACAATTCGTGATCTATGATTCGACTTACTCCAAGTCCCCCGTTTTCCAACAGATCTGGCGCTCTTTGATTAGTATTTCTTCACTCAGGTGAAATAAAAGTTTCAAAGAGCCTACATTTTCTTCCAACTAAGAGGTAGTACATGCTGTAGAGAGCTGGTTTTCAGAGCAAAAAGCAACAATTGTTTAAGGCTTACAAACGATGTAGGTTTGCTATAAGTGTGTTACATTAAGAGGAGACAGTTGAATAATTCACGTGTTTTTTAAATGATGGTTGCCTACATAGTAGGCGAAGAAGTTTTTCTCTTATTTTTTTTATGCAGAATAACGCCCTTATATTTGTTTTGCGCAATTTTGACACACCCTGCATAATCCTACTCAAACACCCTCCTACGAACGTTACGAGCGATATTCTCATCAGCACAATAATCGCACGTGTATGAATCGCAGCCACCGTCCGTAAGTCTAGCACACATGTCACATCATCTTCCCAGCCCTTGCAATTAGCACACTTCGTCCGTCCTGCCCTCGCAGAAGATTTTAAAAATGTTTCAGATCAAATAAGGCACTCTACATCATCTTCGTCCTCCTTCTTTCTTTTCCTATCTTTGCCGTTTGTTAGACTTGGTCTTTTGTTTTTCCATTTTTGCTTTTCTTTCACTCCTCACTTATTTTTCATTTTCACAGCTTTCTTCTTTTCCTGTTTTGCTTTCTTCTGTTGTTTCTTCACCAACTGGTCTTTATAAGGGGTGATTGTCAGAATGGCCGTGCCCCCAGATTTTCTTGTCTTTCTTGAACGTTGTTTTTCTGACATTTTGGGGAGTGGATGAACACCTTCCGGCGAGAATAAGCCCTTTACACATCTTTAGTGTATATAAATTGTTATGTGTGTGCGCAGTTAGCTGGGTATTGTAACTTTTTGTATTTTTTTTAAGTAGGTCGGCGATTTCTATAACTATGCCTTTACCTCCTTATTTTAGAGTTTCGTTGGTAATTTTATCTATCCCCGGTGATTTTCTACGTGTTAGCTCCTTAATCGACTGTTAAAGTTCTTCTTCGTTAAGATCGATGTTTTGTAGCTCTTTGTTTCCCGTTTGACAATCGGCTGTTTCTGTATGTACTGCCAATGTGGTTGATAGATAAACATTTCTCACTGGCTATTGAGCTTAGTTGGATTTTTTCCATTTCTCAATATCTTCCAGATTTTCTTATGTTCTCTGGAAGTCGTGTTCCACGTCGTTTGTATATCTCACCGATAAGCTTTCTTCGGCATTGCTGTTTAAGTATTACCCGGTTTCTTGTTATCCTCGTATTAGTTTTGTGTTCTTAGTAGTCTATATTTTTTATAAACTTTTCGTTTTTCATTTACTAGAGCTTTAATCTCTTCCGTAAACTATGGCTTTGTGTCATTTGCTCAAATCAGACATAGTTACGCTACTTAAACATTTACACAATCAACCAGTAAAGGAGCCATTCTACAAGCATAATATAAAAACACTAGAAAATAACAATAAAAAATATATTGAAAGTCAAATTCAGTATGAAAGACATGTATGAAAAAAGAATCTTACGAGAGGAAAGAAACAAAGATACGTAAAAACAGAGCTGTTCTTTGTATTGACCTCTAAAGCCGCCCCGAGCAGAATTGAGTAACTTTTTCCATGAAAATAAATGTAACCTATACAATCTCAGAGCTCACTTTTCGACAACAAAACAAGTATATTGCTGTCTTTAGAATGCAATTTTTAATGGAATAAAAGTATTCGTCGCTTTTTTAGGATAGCCCCAGGTTAAATCATTTGATCTGGCGGTGCGACAGTTGTGTTCTACAATATAAAAATTCTCTATGTCTTATTCAATACTTTCATTTTCTTAATAAAAGTTCTAATGTACAAAGCTTTTTAATGAAGCGTTCAGTCCTCCGGCCGGAGTTGCATAAAAATTGTTTTAGAAATTGGTAAATATTATTTTCCAATTAGTATTAACTATTCTCAAACACCAAAGAACCTCAAATGATCATTACAACCCCATGTTAAGGATTTTAGGTAACGTTCTATTGGTTTTAAATAAAATGTCAGTTTTAGCAGGTTGATAATGCATAAACAGTGTGATATTATTAACAATCAAAAGCGTTCTTAAAAAATATTTTTTATGCCAATATTATAGAACACTACGCAAACCCAAGTATTTTCTAATGAAACAGCAAAGGAATCCACCGATATTCGCCCCAGTAGTTCTGGGGTATCTCATGGCAGTATTATAGGAGTTGTACTGTACCTTAATAACACGGTTAATATAGGAACCAGTGGACTAACAATGGTGGCCACAACAATCCTACTGCTGCTACCGCAAACTTGTAGCAGAACAATCTACACTACGTTGCTAATGAGTCTCACTCTTCACGCGTTGTAACGTTAGTGCAAGTAGCAAATTTAGCTAAAGCTTCAATATTATGACAGATAAAGGTTAAATCGCCCTAACGCTCGAAGATAAGATAAGAAGACATCCACCAGCGGTGCGCAGAGTCTCGTAAAAGCAAGCACAGCGCCGCTTCTACTCAATTGTACCTGCAGCGACTATACCGCTAACGAGGAACAAGAAGTATAAAAGCAACTTCCACACCAATTTAAATCACTTAAAACCTGAGATCCTGATCCTGACCTCCAGCTCTTGGTGCCCCTCCGGTGGCCTGGTCCCTTTTTCCTAATACATTCCTGATCTGGCTCTGCCTTGTGACCAAAAACCCGTTTCGTAGAACTTCTACCCTAACCTGAACCTGACGGGGCTCTGCCTTGTAACCGAAACCTTTCTCGTAGATTGTTCTGTTAACCTAAATCTCGCATCCGGTGCTCACCAGGTCAATTTGACCGTAATTTACCAGCTTCGCCGAGGTTATTATAACCAAAAAACGCAATAAATCACTAGCATACCTGTAGCCAGAACGAGGTTGATCCACCGACACCTTCCTAGTAATCCTTCGAAAGCGGATTGTACTTTGGCCGGTATATGCACTAGACGCAGCGGTCGGCAACCTTTTGGCAGGCAAGGGCCACATAGTGGCAAAATGAAGTGAAGGCGGGCCGCACTTATTCATAATTTTGATAATAGGTATACTATGTTTATCGGGATGATATTAAAAATGCGAAACCATTTTGCTGAGTTCCAGCAGCTGCGAACGGCTGAACGACATTGGCTAGCGAGCGCTATGTTTACAAACAGAAACGTCAGTTATGTTGTGATTGCGTATGACGTATTTTTGCCAGGACAAGGGCTGCAAAATTTCCATTTAAATGTGGAAGAAAATAATGAGAATGAGGATAGGTCTCATGAAGAATTTTGAGTTTGAGCATTTAACTCTTGTCAAAATTAGACTGATTTTTTTAAATTACTACTTTTGTATCACATTTCAATGGCTATTTGTTTCAATAATTTCAAGGAACTACTGAATTTGAGAAAATGGTTATTTTAATTTCTTAACATTAAACTGCAGCAGGGTCAGAATCCATGCTTTAAAAAAATTCCCGCCTTTCTAGGTTATAATTAGAAGTAAAGCCAAATGCCGTCTTCTGCTAAGTTGTCAAGCGGAAATGAAGCGGAAATGGAGTGAAAATAAATTCGCTCCCAAAAATGTCGACTGCTGCCGAAGCGCTGTCGGTCAGCGTAGCGTTCAACGCAATCGCTACCTCAGCGCTATGCCGGCTGAACGCACCCACTCTGTGTCTGTGATATTATATTCTTATTAAATGCACGCTCGCTTGAATTTTGCGCGCGCATGACGCAATTATTTAAATTTTAGGTAGGTATATAAAACTTTCATTTACAAAACAGTCGTGGGCCGCGGGTTGCCGACCGCTGCACTAGAGCATAAACGATTTTCCAGCGCTCGCCAGAAAACACAGCAGTGAAAAGGCGGACTTCCATCCAGGTGAACATTTCCTGTTTAATTTATTCCTGCGGACCCAAACTTATATACTAAGGAGGCCCCGCGACCTGTCTAACTTAACACTCTAATTACTCACGTCACCAGCAACGTAAAACTAATTATTCAATTTAATTGGGCCGCACACAGAAATCGTAAGCAATCCCCATTTTCGGCAACATTTACAGCGTTTGTTTCAGACCGATCGTTTCTAGTTCAAGTACACCGAAGCTCTACCTCATCCAAACTTTCCTTGAGAGAATCCAGGGGAGCAACTGGAGAGAACTAACGTGTATAGTGGGTTGCCGACCGCCAAGTAGCATCGATCCAGACCGTTTACCAAAGGAAACTTTATGCAATAATTCTATGTACATATCATTACTAATTAAGATATATTTTGTATTTAGTTAGAAACATTATAGGATTTGTCTCTATTTGTGTTTATACATTTGAGTGCTAATGAACCCATGGGCATCTGAGCATACCCGAGTCAAAAGTAATTGAATTAAAATAATTAAAATGTCCCGAAAATACATATCTAGTAGTAACTTTATACAACAACCCCCTACTACAAGCCCAATATGGAAAATATTTAGGTATGCAGCGGGATACATAGAAAACTTACCTGGCGCAAACGTATCTATACTAAGATAAAACAACTACAAGAGCAACTTTGACTCTGGCGCAAGCTACAATGTCTTGCGAAATGTTAGTCTATATGGGTGCACAAACAGCAAAAGGCAAAGGTATATCTAAGCATCCTTATTCACAAAGTACTCCAACAATTCGTAACAAATCGTGCGTGTCAACGAACATAACTATCACACATATCCTTGTTTGGGTTCACAAGGTGTAAAGCAACCAAAGTCAAAAGATGCTGGGTGTTCATCTACAAGAGCGACGTAGTCTAAGCTGAAATTTTATTTTAATATGAACAATTCAAAAAACCGCGAAAGCCTCCAACGATATACAAATAACTCTAATAACATTTTCAAAAATAATTATTCATGGTACTTACTTGAACTATGTACTACCTTTTTTGCCATAATGTTTCAAATTAATTCAGCAAGGAACAAAAGCCGAGCTCGGTAACCAGAGGTTAAGTGTCCTGGCCACTGATCCAAGAGCCATACGTTTTAAAAAAATGTGGAGCAGAATGCCATTTTTTGTAAGAAATGTAAAACCGCGTGTAAAAAATCTCTCAATAGGGTTGGAACTCCTTAGTCTCGGCAAAATTCTAATAGAACTTCGACCATTTGACAATAGGAGTCGGTGTATTTTCCATAACAAATAACAACAAAGAAAAAAGAGAAACAAATATTTAAAGTCACTACGATATATGCACACTCGACAAATACGGGCTTTACACCTGTCTACATACAGTTATGCCTTTATTGAAAGAGTCATTATCATCATCATTATAGTTCAGCATTATATTGGTCCACTTCCGTATTGGACATATGCCTTCATTCTGTTAGGTCCTGCGTGGTGCTTATCCAATGTGGTGTAGCCCTTTTTTCGACATCATTCCCCCCGGCGTGCTCTTGGTCTTCCTCTGTCTCGCTTGTCCTTTCGTGGTCTCCGAATAGTTGCTTTTCTGGCCGCTTATCGTCGTCCCTGCTCAAAAGATATTCTACCCCGTTCCATTTTCGTTTGGCTACTCTTTCAGCTAGCTGAACATTTTAGTTTTATTAATCTGTGTGAAGGCGCCTTTGAAGATATTTCTTAGCTTTCCGAAAGCCGACCAAAAGCGATGGATTTTTCTAGTTATTCTCTTTGTGTCGGGTCATGCAGTGTCAGTTTGATTCTAAATATACGATTTCGGTTACATTCAGTAATATTTGTTTCCCATAATTTCTGTTAGTCATTATTTTAATTTTTTAAATGTTTATTTTGTTCCTCTATCACGGTTTCAGTTTCGTCATGTCAGAATGCCGTCAGTTAATCTGTTACCGCACGAAAACGTTACAACGACATAGCAATCCAGCCCCACAAGCGTGCAAAATAAAATCATACGTCGAGAGCCGGACTTGCTATCCACGACACGATAAGACGACATGATCGGGAAATAAACCGAGAATACAAGGCCCCAACCCTGTTAAGATGGCGGCAACAGGCAGGGTAGCTCCAGCTAAAACTCAGCCGCGTGGGCGGGTTCTTTACGACCTTCGAGTTAGGGCTGTACTCCGATACGAGTGGTAGATGATGTTAAAATAACGGAACGCCACCATTTTCTTGACTAAATCGGGAAACAACAACCGCAACAGAGGTGAGATTACTTTGAAAATGGAAGTGAGTAAAGTTACCTTGCTACTTTTCTTTGGCAGAGTTCGGTCGGCGAGTTATATACAGTATCGACTTACCTTACAACAATAACTTAATGAAGCAGCTGTTCAACTCCTTACAACTAAAACATACACATAAAACGCATGCAAGTAACAGGAACACAAATGAAAAACATAAGTACTTGACAATGGACTCTATTGGAATAAATAAAATATATGTAGGTGACAATGAATATGAAATTGACTAGTTAAATTTAAAAATGCTCAAAAGGATTAGTTGGGTTAGATTACGCAACACGTGAGCTTAATTACAGACATTAAACTTGACCGCAAATACATTCGGTAAATTTAGCAAACAGCAAATACATGGTTACAACAATAAATGCGCTGAATTGTTCAACACTCGCCGATGTAGCGATCACTTTTTGGTTATACACAGTAAAACTAATTTACAAAAACTTGTTACCTGAAGAAGATCAGCTGGCTGCATAATTACGTGCGGCACTGTACCTGTAGTCGCCTTTCCAAACTAACTGCCTTAAGGTGCCTGAAGAAATGGAACGACGGCGAAATGACAAGGGTGGACGTGGTGCAGAACACAACCTCGATGGTGTACGCGGGGTTGGCCAGATGAATTAGAATCCCCCGAAGGGTGAATAGACGACGTAACGGTACTTCCATACAGGAACCACAGAGCAACGTGCAAGATTTAAACAACACGACGTCATACTTGAGTTAGCGTTGGTTCTATGAAGAGCTCGTTAAATTCCGCAACAGCGATGATGTTGGAGTCTCGCAACCCCACGAAAAGAACTATCGGCCACACTAACTTAACTTGCTTCAATTGCACCCCAAACGGTTAATGTCCACAGCACGAAGAACGCCTAGGATTGCTCACGTAAGGAGACAGTTCTATTCCTTCAAACGGGCACTAACGGTTCACGGAACCCACAGAATTATTCAAAGCTGAATTACAAGGCTCATTACAAGTGTCTCCCCCCCCCCCCCGGCCGCAAAGCGATGCGAACCGGGGGCTAAAAATCAAATATGTTTGTTCTAATTCAAGGACTGCTAGGAAGTGACGCTTAAGTCACGGATTCAAAATGCAACTCCGTTGACGCAAGCGCGTAACTACGCTCCGTCCTTATCGGACTTAAATAAAGAGCGAGAGGTATTGCGGAACTTTGTTACGTGTAATTTTACATTTAGATACAGTTAGGGATTGTTTGGATAATTTATTAGCTTAAATACATTCATATAGTTAGATTCACCTGCATACGTTAGGTGTAGCTTTGGTTGCATACTCATTTTTGCAATTTTTTGGACTTTTGGAAAATCCTTGATTTTTAGGGAATTTTGAGTAACAGTTTTGAAAATTGTTTTGATAGTACGATTTCCGGCGACCATTTTTAAGTTTTCCTTTTTGGAGCTGCATGTGATCTTTGGAAATTTTCACTTAAGTGGATTACGTAGTTTCCATTTTTCTTTGAGGAATCTGCCATCCAGAAATAGGAAATGGGTGTTATATTGCTAAAATGAATCCGATTGTATTGGGATAAATATATATTTCTGCAATTTACTTACTCGAGGCCACCTTACAACCCTGGTATGTTAATTTATGGTTGCCGTTGAACATTTTTCGATAACGTCTCGTATTTAGGCCTCCTCGTCCTAGTTTGCTGTATCGTTTTCCGATTTTTCGGGATCTAATATGCCTGTGGCATTGATGTTACTTGGCTAAGGCACCTGGAGCAACGATCCAGTTCCAGTCCGAGCCCCTCAGCACATGTGGTAGTTCGCATGCAAGGCTTCTCCCCATGGTGACTGCACTCGACTGCGTTTGTCACCCGCAAAGTTAGATAAAGGCCTGACTCTTTGGAGGTTATTCAAGCTGGTGGACATCTTAATAGCTATCCCCCATAGCTGTTGATGTAGCGGCCCTTCTGTGCACAATCCAGGTATCTACAACACCTAGTGTTATCTACCTTTTGGTGTTTATTGAACTGAAAATATCGTTCGTTATGGCACTATGATCTTTACTTTATGTATTGTACTTACCTAGGTATATGCTAGCAAAATTCATGCCGTTTTACATGCGGAATATTGTGTAACTTCGTTGTACATCACGTGCAATTACTTTTGTGGAATAGGATAATGTCATTCTATGCATTTAATATCTTTACGTTTGGTAGTACTGCTTTGGTCGCGTTCAAGTTCCAAGTAATTGTCAATGTTTTAAAATTTAAACTATTGCGAGGGTCTCCGGGAGCATCAATTTGACATTTAACATAATATGAGCACCGTAAATACACCATTTTATGTGTATTAGCACTCCCCTAGGCGAAATGGTACCAATTCGAAGAGGTTCGCGACTAGATAGATTATTTACTTAATTAATCAAGCGATTTAGAACTTGCTATTCTCCCGCATTCCGGTATCGCTGTTTTTAATATATTTAAGTCACTATCGTAGTTGATACACGGGTACTCGAACGAATTGCGATTATCGTAGTTACATTTTCGACTTTATTAATATAAAATCTTGTACATTACATACCACTAAGATTACATCTACAAACTATTCCATTTACATACTATTATCACAGAATTGTGTTGCCTTTTTCAAGTATGACACAGAATTTTGAATGTGTACAAACTGTAAATAAATAACTAGGTTATTTCGAGTCTTGGTGTTTTCTGTCTTTTATTATTTTTTTTTGTGAAACAGCTAGTGGTTTAGGAATTTACACGGCCACCTGTAGGTTTTCTGGTTTGGACCGTCTCAAACCAGTGGCGCTTCCGGACAACCCACCCCATCCTGCTCAGGACCTAGCTTGGCAAACGTTTGCTACACGACTAGACAATTCCTGGACCACCCTGCTGTGAAGTATTTATGATTTTCTTTTTTTTTACGTGCGAATAAATTCCCGTGTGTAGCAAATGTAATAACTTTACAACGAACTAAATCTAACTGACTCGACAGTTTATACGAAACTTGCAGGGAACCTTGAAGATAACGAATACGTAGAAATTGATAAGCTGGAGCCTGTTTTGCTCGCAAAACAACAAAGGATACATTCATAAATGAAAATCGATTAATAGGACTGCACGGCAGTATTCATACACGTTTTAACCCGGAAAGTTTTAAGGCAGGCTTGTACAACAACAAATAGGTGCAAGGAATTTGGTAACCTAAGACTGCTTTACGGACAGAAGGGAACAGAGCTTGAATTGTAACCTGCGCCTAAATAAACCTGAATCGACAATGCGTTAATATTTGAACTGGACTACGCGGAAATGAATATCTGCAGAATGAAGGTTTGGTAACATTACCGCTAAATTACGAATTTTTACTACATGACTCGAAAAGGATACTAAAATCTGAAGAAATAGCTAAGCTTGACAAATAGTTCTAACAAATCTTAGGTTAGCGAGGCGCTCGCTGTTTATATGTATCCCTTTTCTTTCCCACTGGAGCTTTCTAAAGACGTATTCTAGCCTGTTTGTGTAGAGCTTCATTGGTACTATTTATTTTCACGTAAGTGACAGATTAACAAAACAAAATTACAAACTACGTCACCAAAAACCAATAATAATTTAACCAAAATGGACGAACTACCGACGTGATTTTCCCGTCGAATTAAATTGGCGAAGTCCTCCAAAATTTATTGCGGCCTCTATTTTTAGCCTTGGACAAACAAAAGGTGTTAACACCATGTATTGGTATAAATTGATGTAAATTTTTTATCAATTGTTAACCGTCGCTATTTTGAAAAGATGTATCAATTAATTATACAAAAACTTAAGTCTAAACGTAAAACTAATTTCACGATTATTTTGATCGCGTTTTGGAGCACACATGTACCAAATTTTACAACTGTCCGCAGTGGTGTCATGTCGAACTGTTTTATCTACTCGGGGGCAATTTTAGTTACGAAGATATGTGCAGTCTGCATTCGAGTCTGAAATTACAGAGTCCAACTGCTCTGCAAGTGTCGGCTTAAAAAATTGCCATAAACACGTCCTCCAAGTATGTGTCTACTTTATAGCTTGCACGAGATCTTTCATATTCGTTGCCTAATTTGGTTTGTAACACTATCCGAATGCGCAATTCACATTTTGCAAAAATTATAATCGATGAAGGCCTACGACCAATAATGTAACTCGCAATTACCAAATTGGCACTCGCAACCTGCGAGCTTGTGAGTGGATTTGGCAAGGGGCAATGTGGCGGTCAGGGGCGAGTCTCACTGTACTGAACATGTTGATTGAATCATGCATTGCATAACTTTCTAATAATCATCTTATTGAATAGGTACATATATTGATGTATAAATTATATTTTGTTGCAGGCTTTTGTGACCCATTGATATTAATGTTTAATATTAAAGTTTATGGTAATGACCACACAACAAACTACTTTTTTATTTTATTATCTTCTACGTTTTGACAGACTAGACTTTCATTCTCAAGAAGATTAGAGCACAAAAACAGTACATCTATGATTGATTCTGTGCTTGGAATCTTATCTGATTCTATACTGTAACGCTTCCTCCTGTGCTAAATTCTTATTATACATAAAATGTATTTAAATTTAATACATCGCCTAATCAAGCGCTGCATCAATTCGACTCGTGAACAAGCGATCAGAAATGCTACCCTTTCTGGGCAACGTAGAGCTAAATGAACGGCAGCGCCGTTCCCTTTCCAGTGGAAGCTAAGTCAAGCACCCTGATAACGCGGCCGAAAAGGTATAAAAGAAGACTGCACTTTAATTTCAAAAACTTGAGATTTATCCTTTCAATTATTCTTCTCCTTTCCTACGTGAGCTCTCCGGTCTGACACGTTGAACTGTCTAACGGAACAAGCCTACAATCCCTTAGCTGACCAGGCTTCAAGGGAGGTGACAGGTTGAACTGTCAGCCCAACGAAGTTTAAACTTTCCGTAGCCCATCCGGATAACCGCTTCCAGTCCGCACAATTATTAAGCGCAAATTCCGGCGCTTCGAGAAGGAAAATACATCGCATAACCTAAATTTACTAATAATTGAACCTGTAGGAATTGAAACAGCTATCCTGTCTACGAGCTGCTAGAATACAGTAACCGCCCCTCAAAAAGCTCACCTGGAGAGTCCGTTTTAGACGCTTAAAAACTTGGAGTCCGAAGTTCAAGCTCGTGTTCAATAAATTTATTGCCGGCGGGCCGCCAAACCACCGCTTCCCGGCTAAAAAGTAAATGTCTTCCATCTGCAAGATTTAACATCGCGTTTGTTTCAAGAACGCTGCCCAGCTTGCGTAAGGTACCAGCGGCCTCCGCGCCAGGAGTTAACCACTAACACCGGCCCCAGGTAACGCTTAAAAATCGATAATTTGACGGGCAAATCCCAGCTTAAAATCACTGTCAACAACTGCGGCGGAAGAACAAGTTCGAAGGAACAAAAGATCTACTCAGCCCATTTTCCAAAAAATCAACGTGCGTAGGGGTAGACGATCCAAACGATCTACGCAGTTCATTAGGAGCCCGCAATACGCCCCGGTGTAGTGGGTTGCAGCGCGACCCACTCAACCAGATACCGTCTCCGTAGAACATATTAATAAAATAATGTACAATTCAGTTATTTCCAATTAATCTTTGTATATAGCTAAAAACATTATATTTATCTAGTGGTTTTACTAATCGAATATACTACATATATTTGAGTGAACGTAATTATCCGATTTTGAGCTTAACCCGAGTTAAAAATTTTGAGGCCCTTAGTAAGGGGATGAAGCGTCACAATACTGATTAGTAAAAGTGCCTCCAGGAGATCCTGTTTCATTGAAGTCACAATCGAGTTTTCACTATTTGTAACTTCGCTCACAGTTTACTTGCGTACACGCCAGTGTCATTAGAAACTTGTACACAACGTATAGGGTTGTATACGCTGACGAGTGGAAGTTATATTTATAGAGCAATTTAAATGCACATGGTATGCAATATTTGCATGCATCAGCATTATTATTCTGAAAATGAGGAATACATGGATTACAAATTAATTGCTGGGCGGTGGCCCTGGGGCCAAAATGTGCCTGTGTAAAGCTCTGGTGGTGTTGCATTTTAACTTACAGCCTGCGGGCCCGGACGGCCCAAGGGACCGGGATGCGATCGCATCCCTGCATCCCTAGCCAGTCCGCCCCTGAATAAGCTTTTATTTGTTAAAAAATGTTCTTTTCATTTCTAGTGCTTAGATAATCACCAATAGTCCAGTCCTTTGGTAAATAAATGGAGTGATTATGTTTTGGCAAATATAAAATGATGTTACCAAGGCACAATGGAAATACAAATTTTATAGTATCTGTAGATGCCAGGTTTTAGATATGCATTTTGTTCATAATTTTATAAGTTATTAGGTAAGTACAAGTAGAAAAAAATGTAGGTAATAATAAATCAGAGAATGTTAAAGAACTTTTTATATAAGAGAAACCATTACAATAATTAGAGAAATATTTCAAAAACATACTACTAACGATGGCGAAAGTGAAACTGCCACATAGTGCTGCGCTACTCATCTTCTGCTGAAACTATACATAAATATTTAACATTATCATTAATCGGCAATTATTGTTGCCATAACAACTTTTTTCTAGCTACCATAGAGGGAAGTAGCACCTTCTCAATTTTATTCTTTTTTCTGTGTTGAGGCCTCTGTTTTGTGGAAAAGCTATTGGAATGTCTAAATTGTATTTGATCTTTAAAAATTGGGACTCGTGAGATTCTTCCGCAAAAGACGTTTTGTAAAATCAAGATTTATGTTATTTTCTAAATACTGCGATTGTGTGGTGTCCATGAGTGGACCGGAGGCTTTCTTCCGGAGCAGCTTACTGCCATCAAGAAAACTGAAGCAATCTGTGTGATGCAACATAACTGGTTTGTGTCTTTTTCAGAAGATTTAGAAATTACATCTATCAAATGATTCATGTCCAGTATTGCAATTCCTTTCTTCCACTTTTTTCCAATTTGTCCGTGGGCCGAGTTTGCCTTCATAAGGGCTAAAAATATTTCATCGTTATATTATTTGGTTCCCAGTCACAGCTGACAATTGAAACGAAAGCAGAATAAAGTCAGCAATTTTTATTTTGCGCCGAACAATTGTCGGACGAAAATATGAAAGACATTATTTCTGAATTGGCGTTTCTAGTTATGTAATAGAAAGCTGAAGCTACATCTGCAGCATTGCTACCAGTGATAGCTTCATGCCATAAGACTCATAAATCGTCACCTTAGTGAAGAGAAGAAAAAGTTTTATTGAACACAACCAAGCGCGAAACAAATACAGAATTCTTAATTGCCGTCTTTGGCAATATCAGAACTTTTTGCATGTCAACTGTAAAATTGTTCAAGTTTAATGACCATTCAGCAGTCTTGTCTTTAGACTATTCTTGACGTGCCAGAATATATCTATTTCGATGTTTCTGATACTTGACACAGATATCGCAATTATCTACATCGTGAAGCTCGGTGACATCATTTGCATGGTGCATGCTATATCTTGAACAGGTTCCACAATCATCTTGAGAAGGAGTTTCCATAACTCGCCTGAACTTTTCGTATATATGTATCTTGTTTGGCCATCTTTGTTGTTCCATTATTTTCATATTACCAATGACCATACCATAGAAGTTGTGTTTTTTCTATTTTTTCTATTAGAGGTTGTTCGATGATCATTCTTTCTTTTATTTCGGCATTATGTATCATGTCTAATCGTGTTACTTTACAGCATCGTCTCCAGTAATTCATCTCCATTGCGCTTATTTATTGCTCCAATCGCTTATTTAGTGTCCACATTTCTGATCCATACGTGACATAGCTCTCTACCATAGTTTGAAAAATTCTTTTTTGTCTGTCATCCTTTATATCTTTACGCCATAATAGTGAGTGCAGTTGTCGTGTAATTACTTTACCCTTTACTATTTTTTCCCGAATATCTTTCTCGTCTAAACCATCGGATGTGATTTGAACTCCTAAATATTTATAGTTATTTGTGTTCTTAACAATACCTTCTTCCGTAACTAGATCTTGTCCTTGATCACCCACTACCATGTATTGTGTTTTTTTTCCAAATTTATTTCCAGTCGAAATTTTTTATACTCCTCGATCAGTTTTCTGTCCTCATCTTCCGCCAGTAGCACCTGATCATCAGCGAATAAAAGCGTGTATATATTTTCATCCCCTATTTTAACACCCATTGCACAGCATTTCCGTACCCATTCGTCCAATGCATTTTCGATGTGTTTCATTATATTTGCATCAATAATTCTTTCTTGACTTTCGCTTGATTTCTTGCAAACTCACCTCTTCCGTCACTTTTTGTTATCTCTACATCAGCTAATCCGGATGTTTTCTCTTTAAAATGTGAAGTTATCGTGCCTTCGATCTTTAACCTCAGAGAGTGCAAAAACATTATTTTACACACTTCTAAATGTTCCTTTCCTTGTTCCTATGATAAATAAAATTTTAATTTGCAGTTTCTTTCTGATTAGCTTCGGCTGAAGATGAAGTCCTAACTTTGGCGTTTCGCAGTTTAATGTACGAATCCAGTACCAAATGACGTTCAGAATAGTTTAGTTTCCAGAATGCCTACAAATATCCTCTCTAACATTTGTATCTACCTTTTTGTTACATCCTTTTCGGCAGGAATTAGTGCATGGTGAAAGGACAGCATGTTTTCCTAGATTTTTTTTGTTTATCTTAGCCTTCGCACTTCTTGCCCTTTCGTTCTTCTTATTTTTGTTTGAACATGCCACTGCTTTTTTATTATTATATCGAGAAGTTCAACCATTAGATTTTCTGATATTCCCGTTTGTTGATTTTTCTTGGATGTTGTAGAATCGCTGGCGGAGCAAAATTCGTTCAGTTATGTCATTTTGTAATCATCAAGAGCTCGGTAAGAAAGGTCGCTATTAATATCAGCTTGATTATCATTTGTAACTTCAGTAAAACGTTCTGCAACATGATTTAATGACGTTTTGCTTTTTCTGCAGTATTCTCCCAGTCGTAGTCGGGATCGGCATCGGAATCACCAAACTTTTGGGATTCACTACTTTATGGATTTTTCTCTGACTGGCGGCTGTACAGTAAAGTTAAAAAAATAATTGTTAAAATTGGTTTTTTTCTGTTAACTGCTAGGGAATACGTCTTACCTGTCTGCATATCTTGGTATTCCCTTTGGTATTGCTACCTATGTTAGAATTCATGTTTTTTTAAGCAACTAACATCATTAAATAATATACTGCAATCTCTAAACCACGACAACTTAACTACATTGCACCGATAAAAACAAAACACTAATAAAGGTCTAGCTACAATAGAATCCAGGGTTTTAGTGGCATATAATGGACATCTGGCACTACGCCAAAACCCAGTAACTCAATTTGCTAGTTTTAATAAAGTGGCATTGAAGCAAAAATCATGTGATTAAATTGTGTCATTTCCTAGTAACTAAATTTACTAGATTTTGTTATGGTTTTGAATGCGATAATCCAGAGTTATCAGAATTTGCCATCACATTTGTGACGAGACCATATATATTTGTTTGATTTACACAGATGCGTGCATCAAAACCTTTTTGCTTATAATTATTCATGTGTGATTCGCTTTTCGACCGTTGACCGCGACGGACGTTCTAGCTGTATGGTGCATTATCATTTTGCCGGGCTTGAGTGCGAACTTTTTCGAGAGTGTGTCGGGGTGATTAGCGGTGGTTGGCCTTTCCGGGCTCCAACTATCTCCTCCTTGCCTTCACAATATGCAAAATCCTAATCCGGATGCTCCTGAGTACAGGAGTTCCCGTCTATCCCTTACCAACGAATCCCTTACAAATAAAAATAATACATTTGCGTCTATTGCACAATCTAACACTTCCATGTTCCCAAAAAAGATCAAGCAATCGTTATCGACACCATAGAGGGTGTAACACACAAAGATTATGTCAAAGCCCTAGGTAAGATTGTAAACCCTAATTATATACGATTTGCATCCAAAATTGCAAATAATCGCTTTTGTGTATATTTCGCAAACAAATCTGTAGTAGACGAGGTCATCAATAAGCACAGCTGTCTAAAAATAAACAACACTGAAACACCTATACGCCGATTAATAAATCCTGCAATCCGAGTTGTTCTTTCCAATGTTTCACCCACCATACCACATTCTGTCATTGAACAAGCTTTTTTAAGCAGAGGAATTAAAATAGTTTCACCGATGTCATTTTTACGTGCAGGTCTAATCGAGGAGGGTTATACGCATATTTTAAGCTTTCGACGACAAGTTTTTGTAGATGAAAAAACAATAAATATTCCAGAGACCATGCTCATACATTATGAAGAAAACGCATATAGAATATTTCCTACAACCAATGCAATGGTATGTTTTACATGTAAAAAACCAGGTCACTTAGCAACACACTGTCCTAGTACCAATAACGATTTCTCTTCTGAAGATCTTCTAGATAGTGAAAATATTGGAAACGACCAAATTGTGGAAGAAGTCACTACACAGAACAAAGGGATTAAAAGACAGGCATCACTAATCCAAGGCTCAACTGCAGATTCAATAATTTTAGATCTCATCGATTCAGAAGACATTTCGGTGCCTAATAACGCGATAGTGCAGACAAACGTTGATGATCAAAACTTCTTAAAGCCCTCTAGAAAACTTGTCAAGAAAGTTAAAAATTCTAATACTGTAGACACTCGACCTTCAAGTTCAAACAAGCAAGCAGATAAGTCTACAGAAGTCTTGACAAATTCAATACAGGAACAACTTGAACCCGTCAAACAAATAATAATGGATCCAGAAAATAAATTTATCTTAGACTACGATTGCCTCTTGGACTTTCTTGAAAATACTGTCGGAGTTAAAGATATTGCAAGCATAGCCCACAACTATACGGACAACATAGAAGAACTTGTACTTATGCTAAGAAATCTATACCCTCACCTACAGACCAGAACCACAAAAATTAGATTTACAAGGATTATCAGAAACTAACAGGCACTAAAGGTAACGATGATGAGTCTTTAGTAGAATCTGATGGCTCAACTTGTTCTACATACTAAGAGAAAAATTCTAACAACATTCCATATCAGTTTATACTATTTTACATTTTATTCGTCATATTCATACTACAGTGGAATATTAATGGGTTTTATTCCCATTTAGAAGAATTAAATATTTTAATGTCGACAGAAATGCCAACAATAATATGCTTACAAGAAACAAATTTTAATGACGATAGGGTATGTACAATTAATAAATACAACGTTTACCACAAAAACAGAACCGTAGCGGGAAAAACAAGTGGTGGAGTTGCCACATATGTAAGCAGCAAATATAATTCAACTGCAATTTCCCTTACCACTGATCTGGAAGCAGTAGCAGTGTCTGTGCAGCTGTCTTTTAAAATTACTGTTTGTAATATATATCTATCACGCAGAGACGACATAACTTTTGCAAAATTGAAGGGACTCATACAACAATTGCCCTCTCCGTGCTTGTTACTGGGAGACTTTAATGCATATAATGTAATCTGGGGATCTGAATATACTGATCCTAGAGGCAAAATTATCAATGATATACTAGACGACTCAAATCTAATACTATTAAACACAGGCAAAAATACTAGATTTAACTCTTATAATGCAAAGTTTTCGGCTATAGATCTAAGTTTATGCGATACTGTTCTAGCTCCAGGGATGACCTGGAAAACTTTCCCGCAACTTCATGGAAGCGATCATTATCCCATTAAAATTGAAAATACATTAGAAGCTGAAATAGTAGAACCAAATCAATATACTACGTGGAATCTTTGCACTGCAAACTGGGAGCGGTATACCTATGAGATAGAACAAAATTTGAACACAAACATACAAGAAAGCTAAGATGTAGATAACATGGTAGAACATTTAACCTCGACCATGATTGCTGCAGCAAACTGTTCTATTCCAAAAAAATTACCACCAAAAAAGCACATACCAGTACCCTGGTGGAATAAAGAGTGCCAACAAGCAATAAGAGCAAGTAAACAAGCTTTTAATAAGTTAAAAAGGTGTAATACCTTAGAAAATTTACTAAATTTTAAAAAACTTAGAGCTAAAGCTAGATTTGTTATTAAACAAAGTAAAAAAGAATCGTGGACAAAATACACTTCTTCCATAAACAGCTCAACTCCTATGAGTGAAGTCTGGGACAAAGTTAGGAAAATAAAAGGAATTCATAAATCTCAACAAATTGCACTTCTAAGTTATGAAAATGATATCATCAAATCAAAATCCGAAATAGTGGAGATACTGGCAGATTATTACGAGAGGCAATCCAGCAATGAGAACTATGCAAATGAATTTAGACTGTATAAAGAAGAGAAAGAAAGTGAACAGATAACTTCTTCTGCACTAAAATGGCAAGACATAAATCTTCCCATAAATGAAACAGAATTAAATGATGCAATGAAAAACTGCAAAAATACTAGCCCTGGTCCAGACAATATTCCATATATATTTATCCAAAACCTACCAATTGCTGCCAGGAATTTCCTGTTAAACATCTATAACCAAATTTGGAACAAGCACAAATATCCTCAAAGTTGGTCTGAAGCCATAATAATTCCAGTTATTAAACCACACAAACCTCAAGATCAAATAACATCGTATAGGCCAATTTCTTTAACATGTACTATGTGCAAATTACTAGAGAAGATCGTAAATCGAAGACTGATGTGGACACTGGAGAAAAACGACTTATTAAACGCAGTGCAAAGTGGATTCCGTAAAGCTCGATCAACCAATGACAATATAATTAATCTAGAAACAGAGATACGGGAAGCCTTCGCAAATAATCAAAAACTTATTGGGGTATTCTTTGACATTGAAAAGGCATTTGATATGACTTGGCAACATGGAATAATAACAAAATTATCATCTCTGGGTTTTCATGGCAATATATTGACTTATATCCAAAATTTTTTGCAAAATAGAACTTTTCGCATTAAAGCAAATAGTGTAATGTCAAGCAAAAGGATTTTACAGAACATGGAACACCACAAGGATCAATTATTAGTACGACCTTGTTTTTGCTAGCAATAAATGATATTACTAGAAATAACACTTCCAGTCAAAGTGAGTTTATTTGCTACAAAACTCTATAACAAAAATAGAAAGCTGGTCGAAAGCCACCGGATTTAAATTTTCAGCTGAAAAAACGAAATGCATACTGTTTTCGAAACAATCTCCAAATGTTAAACCAGACTTAAAGTTAAATGGAGAAAACTTACAATATGTAGACAGTATCAGATTTTTAGGAGTAATATTTGATAAAAATCTAAATTGGAAAACCTACTTAAATCATCTAAAACCTGATGTTTATATAAGTACTGATGTTAAAAATTACATCAAACAAAAAGTGCACCAAATCTGGCAAAACGAATGGGATCAGAGTACAACAAAGCTCAAGGAAATTATGCCTAACATAAATCACACTCTGATACTACCCGAAGACAGAAAAACACAGGTTATAGCCACACGGATCCGAATAGGTCATACAAGATACACCCACAGTTACCTCCTTATAAAAGAACCATAACCTACATGTGCTGTATGTCAACTTCCGGATACAATCAAACATATCATTATAAATTGTCCAAAATACGCACAACGAACAAGATATAATATCCCTAACAATGTGGTGGAAGAACTTGGTGGAAACCTCGAAAATCTACAACGAACTATAACTTTCCTAAAATACATAAATGTATATAATAAATTGTAAATAAAACTGTACAAATTCGCTAATGATCCACAAGTGGTCGATGCAACATCACCAAATAAAAAAAAAATTATACGGATCTAAGCTTTTGAAGATATCAACGACTTTATACAGAAAATACTAAACCTCAGGCGGCTACTGTAAGTAACAGAAAACAAATAAATGAAAGAAAATGTTACCAGAAAATTATGTTTTTATACTTTTCCGAGTGTGAAATAGTGGCTCTGGGTATTAATGCTATACAGGGTGGTTAAAATTTGGAAATTTAACAATGATTTTCTTAATAGAACACAGATATACGAGTTTGAACGTAAAAAAAACAATTTAAGCCCCTTAAGATGCCTTTTTTAAATGGATAATAAAGAAACACCCTTAAAATACGAAATGAAACCCTTGCAACTCTCCGAGCACAAGAAAAATACTTTTAGTCGACTTAGCAACAATGAGTGTTGAACACGAATTAGCTCAAAATTTGGATTAGAAACAAAATTGTACATCTGCTAAAGTGGAAAAAGTTGCTTTTGAATTATAATTAAATACGTATGTACTTTTATGATTACATTACTATGTTGCATACAACATACGAACAACTTATTTTGTAAATAAACAATTAATAAGGACGATGCTACAACTTGATCAACTAATAACAAAAATGAAAGTAACGAAGCTGACCAAAGAAGTAAAATGGCGATCATTTGTGTTATTAGTTGATCAAGTTGCTAACTTGTAACTATTAAAATGCTAAGCAAAAAGCACACATCAATATCAGACGCCGTAAATATTTTTTGACCTATACCGCCAAGAGACAGACAGACAGACAGACAGACGAACAGACGGACAGAGTAGCAGATGGACAAACAGGCGGAACTGAAAAAACAGGTTTTTGTCATCTATGAACCTATGAAGGTAACTGTTTTCACGATACGAGGGAAGAAAAAAAAGAAAATTACGAGTAAAACATTTTCCGAAGACAAATCTGGGAATTCTGTAAAGCTCAGAGTTTCCTACGTGAAGAGAGAACGGGGATACTTTAAGAGTATTAGTACTGTGATTCTGAAAGCAAGACATGGCTGCTATATACTGGACATTCAACAAGAAGAATCGACAGTTGTACAGCAACAATCAATTTGAACTATGTGATCAGCAATTTATTCTTGTAGATGATATCTCGGTCAATACGCTGTCCTTAAGCCATTATGCTGATAAGAATTTACCTTTAAATGGTCAATGCTATTCAAAATGCAACTATTCGAAGAAATGCCAACCCTCACAAGTATAGATGAAAAAATACCAACAAATTGAAATACCTTGAGAGCATGTCGTGCCAGAACAGACCGACCAGCAAAAAATACCAAAAAAACTCATTTACTTAGTATTCTTATTAACTGTTTATTCGTTATGCTTTTCTCTCTGCTGTAAATAAACCCAGTTTATTTTTATGACTTTCTGTTCTTGTTTCCCTCATGTGTTTTCGTAATGTTGTGCGCCTTTATTAAATTGCTGGTTATGACAGTGCTATTTTTTTTACCTATATTCATAATTACCAGTATATTTGATAATTGGAAGAGAAACTAAATTGAACAATGATCACTTTGAGCAAGAGCGTCTTAGTACTTATAAAACACTGGTTTTGCTCTACGTTGCCTCTAGATAGTAAGATGTTTTGCCTACATGCAAACCTTCATTCGGGAAATGATAAAATTGGTACTCTCTATAGATATTTTGTTGATTATTGGGTTCAACCTTCGTTGACTTATATGCAGTAAATGGGAAAAAGAAGAAACGACACCTAGCAAAACAAACAAAAAACACAACAGTGAATTGCCAAAACAGAACGATTTATGCAAATGCTGCAAACTGAAGATGCATTACGTTAATGAACATA